>JAVJGI010000014.1:56770439-56873909 GCA_035590275.1 Ibycter americanus | reverse complement strand
CCCCCCCCCCCCCCCCCCCCCCCCCAGTTCATATACCGAGCACTATGTCCCATGGTATGGAATACCTCTTTGGCTAGTTCGGGTCCGCTGTCCTGGCTGTGTCCCCTCCCAATTTCTTGTGCCCCTTCAGCCCTCCCACTGACAAGGCCTGAGAAACCAAAAAGTCCCTGTCCGCACTGTTCCCGCACCAAATCCAAACCATAGCACTGCACTAGCCACCAAGAAGAAAACTAACTCTGTCCCAGCTGAAACCAGGACAAAGGTGCATCTGGCCGCCTACGTACTAAGGAAGCTTGGAGCACACCATTTCAGTAGTTCCGGATTCATTGCAGTAGCCTGAATACTGAAAGGCAATCTTAACAGAAAGTTTTCTTGCAACAAAAATATTGTGTATAATGAGTACATTAGAGAAAATTAACCTTTTCTTGTGTTGTGTTTACATGCTTCTCTTAAGCTTTTCTGAGCTAAATGGTCCAACCACTTCAGCTACAGAAGCGTGCATGAAAGTAAACTTAAACCTTATCTGATGAACACTGGTGTTAGTTCTTGGCTCTGTGATAAGACATTTTCATGAACAAAAGGAGAAGATGTAGCAGCAGCTGTGGTTCAGGTGCTAAGCTCTCAAAATGTGTTCGGGTACAATATACAGCGAACTGAACAGCTGTTCACCATCTCCTCTGAGGAGAAAGATGGCAAGCTCAGCGTAATCATGTTCTGCTGTGGCTCCTAGCTGTATTGGTCTGTGCTGAGCGTGTCGTTATATAGCTTAGAACTTCTAGTAAATCCTTCTAGTGTGATTGTAAATGATAGCTATTTTTGTTGAGAAAGCTACATTTTGTTCGTAATTTTTTTGGTAGATTTATTTTCCAGATTTTGCTTTTTTGGCCTTTTCAGCTGTTATGCTCTATTATGTTCTTGCATTTTTCTTAACAGTAAAACTGCCATGTGGTAGGTATGAGGGAATCTCAAGTAACTTTTGAGTAGCCTGTGAACTAAGCACTTACTGCTGGACATAAAGATATTTCTTCCGTGTAGTACAGCTGGAATTTGAAAGGTTATTAACATAAGTTATGCAAAACTATATATGAATCTCATCTTGTCTGATTACCTATAATGATGGTATAAGCTGGCCTTGCTGCTGTTCTTATGTTTAATGTACCTTACTTTGAGATTAGTACCACTGATCTTTAGAAAGTATCAATTGGGAAGTCTCTTGTAATTGCCACATGTGATAAAAAAAAAATAAAAAAATAATTGATGTCTGATACTGTGATACACAATTTTAGCTGCAGAAAGTGCAAGCTAGATTACAACTCCAGTTTTGCATTACTTTGCACACTCCAAGGCAGTGCTGCCTCACTGAGAGCTCTCTCTAAACCTGCTTTGCCATCTGACCACTTAACAGAATGCTTGGCAGGGTAAAGTTTTTCTGTCTGATTGTGCACAGCCAGCTGTGCCATGACAGTGGTGTGGGGTTTAAATGTTGGATCGGTGCATAGTAACTGAAGAAAGCTACTCATGCAATTAAAAGGAAGCAGATGGCCTATGGGAATTTTGAAAAAAACTATGGAGGAGGAATGTCAATTAGCCTACCCCTACTGCAGTTCACTACTGAATTGTAACAAAGCTCATTCGTTGCTTTGAACTAAGGTTGTTTTAATCCCTGCTAAACCCAGATCAGAGCTTTCTGGGCAGTATCAAGCAAACACAAACACCAACATAAGAGACTATGAATTTCTTCATAATTTTTTTGTAGTGGGAATACATACATGATTATTCTGATAAATGCTGGCAGAGTGTGTTGTGTGAAATAGTTGTTTCTTTCTTCTGTGGCAAATAGCGTGCTTGTCTCTGTAATTATCAGCTGTGCTTATCCATATGGTATAGTGTGACATAAAGTCTACATTTTGAAAACTGTAAGTTTTCATTCTAGATGAAATCTCATTCTGTCAATTTTTTAAAAAGTAACTTCTTAAAATGAGTTAACAATTGTAATTTTTCGTTAGTATACCTGAATTTATTTTTCTATTTGTTTTCTTTTTATTTTTTCCCCCCCCCTAGGCAAAACCAAAGGTCATAGAACCAATAGACTATGAAAACGTCATCGTTCAGAGGAAAACACAGATTTTGAATGATGCTTTACGTGAGATGCTACTGTTCCCTTATGATGACTTTCAGGTAATTAAACACACATGTGCACACCTTTTTTTTTTTTTTTTTTTTTTTTTTTTTTTTAAAAAGACAGATTTTTAGCAGTAGTAGTCATGAGATGATAACTTCCCATTTCTTTGTTTCCTAGCTCTAGCTACAAAAACCCCTGCAGACTCTTTGCCATGAGTCCCTTTACACTGCTCGATTTATTCTGTCAGGTTACGGAAGAAGAAATAGCACAGTTTCTTCATCTATCCAGATCATAAGGGCTGCTTCTGCAACTCAGCAGTTTTACTGCCTTTTGAAGTAGATGATCAGTCGGTTTTAGATATTTCCTCCCTTTGCTGATGTAGGAAATCATGTGATATTTGTTCAAAAAAAGCATCTGCTTTTTGTCATGCTGCAATTCTTAAATTGATTATTGTGTGTCCTGTTCCCCCTGCTTCTTAACAGTGAAGGGTTTGAACCTGTTCAAATGAAAGCTGTTGTTCTCAGCTGTGTGTTACCAGCCAAAAATTCAGTTTTGGCAAAATACCTCCTGCATAACAGGGCTCTGACTTGATTAAGCCAGACTTAACTAAGATTTATGATCATCTCGATGTATTTCTATCAAATAACTAAGTTTATCTAAATAAATAGTTTATTTAAGTACGCTTTTGTGAATCTTGTTGTAGATCCGGTTAGGATAACTACCAAACATCTTAGAGACTGGAGTTGGTGTAAATAGTGAGGAAAGTCTCTCACACACACCCATACCTGCAGTCAAAATTTCTATCTGTAGTTTAAAAGTATGCAGACATCTGAACTGTCTGTAAATTAACTACTTCTGGGTACTGTATCATAGTTGAATACCTTAGAATAGTTCTTTAAAAACCTACCTGAAAAGCTGAGCACTTTATTCATCCAGGCCGTTGAAGCTATGTTTATGTTTATCATGGGGAAAGTTGGTGATGAATTGGTAGGTTTCTACAGAAGAGGGTATAAAGTCCCATAAATCACACGTTGAGTTTTTAACAAATTCTGCCTGGCCTATTAAAGTATTGACCTGAATGCACCTGGACTTTGTTTTGAATATAGTCTGTGTGCTTTATTTTTACTGACTGTTACATGAATAGCTCTACTTGTAGCCTTCCCACTCTGAGCTAAAATTTTGTTTTTAGCAAGCTACAGGTATTTAGAGAGTAGTTTGGGCTTCATGTGTTCTCATCCACCTGTGAAAATTTGAAGGACTGCCAAGTAAGACTTCTTACAAAAGGAAGTTGTATTGCCTATGAACATTATGTCATGATGCTAGTGTTCAAATCCTAGATTGCTCATGATGAAGCCCTACACCAGGTGTTGGCTTTGGGACTGAAGAGCATGAGTAGGCTTTACCACCCAGATTCCTTTCTACAGTGTGGCTCTTCAGTATCAACAGGAATGAAGGATACTTGTGCTAAGTGTACTCTTATCTAATTGACTAGTTCACTTGCTGGGGGTCGTTCTTTGAACAACTCTGAATTATCAATGGAGAAGAAACAAACCAACCAAGAATGTCCTCAAGCATTTTGTTTGAGCAGTCTGGGGGGTGTCTGAAGTATTTAACTGCTGTTTCAGATGGCCTCTTCTGCAATTCTTAACCTCAGGCCTATATGAATGAAGCTAGTCCATAGTTCTCAGTCTGATCCTTTAAAGGGAATGACTGAATTTTGTTCATAAACTGTAATGCCTTTTGTCATCCTGTGTTTGGATTCTGTGGTCAGATTTTCATCAAGGCAGTCTTTAAAGTGTTTGTTACATCAGAGGATTTCCTTCAGGTAGTCACAATTTTCAAATATAGTCAAACTTCCTGTTTCTTTATCCATCAGCAGTGTAATATCTGAACACATTTTCTGGGTTTCCCCTATATGGTCTTTGGCAGAGTCTCATTTTATATTTGATTTCTATGAAGACTGGTTTGTACTATCAGACTGTATTATGCTATCAAACTTTTATTTCCTTCTAAGATTTGCTGGCACAAACTTACTCCAAATATTTTTATTGTACGCATGACTCTCCAATACTACTTTGATCTGTCTAGTTTGTTTTCAACAACACAATGTGTTTAAATCAGTCATTCAATGTATTAATAAAATATTGCTTTTTTGCCCCCAAGTTAAACCTTTTAACCCTGTGCAGTTTTTTGTAATCATATTTACAGATTCGAAACCGTTAGTCTTGATATGGTTGCCAATATAATTTGAATCATTTAAATAATGGCATATTTTCTGTATTTGCCATTCTGCTTCATGTGGATTTTTTTCCTTTTTCCTAACTTGTTGCTGTCACACAATGTGTGGGCAGCTCTTGGGTAAACCTTGGCTCAAATTTTGTTACTGCCCTTATCCCCCACACAATGAATTTAAAATAGTGAGCTAGAGTATCTAGAACTACCTGTATATGCACTTAAAAGAGTTTATAGGTGGAAACTCCTACCATTGTCTAAAAGACCTGTTCAAGCCATTTCCTCTTAGAGCATGCAGTTTTTATTTTTACAACGTTTGTCCTCATGCTTAAGTTACATTGATTACAATCTGAGAATGCCTTGCCTAAAAAGGAAGACAAGCCCTGTTAATTTATAAAGACATTAAGAGTAAGACAATTTTGTAACCAGCGTGGCCCTAAGACTAGCACTGAAAATATTTACTTTTCAGCACTAGATACCACTTCCACAATTTTCCATAGATTACAGAAGCTACGTAGTTTCAAAGAGGCAGATTGATACCACTATTAAATTTATGCTAAAATTGAAATTACTTTGGGAGAAATTGGAGGTAAATGTTTGTGATTAATTTGGATAACTTTCTTTTTCAGGCAATGCAGTTAGATAACTGAAATGTAATTTAATAGATGTGAGAAGCTAGATACTAAAGAGATATCCTCCTCCTCTACTCTGCCCTGGTGAGGCCGCATCTGGAGTACTGTGTGCATTTCTGGGCTCCCCAGTTCAAGAGGGACAGGGAACTGCTGGAGAGGGTCCAGCAGAGGGCTATGAAGATGAAGAGACTGGAGCATGTCCCTTATGAGGAAAGGCTGAGAGAGCTGGGCCTGTTTAGCCTGGAGGAGAGAAGACTTGTGAGGGGATCTTATCAATGTCTACAAATATCTCAAGGGCGAGTGTCAAGAGGAAGGGGCTAGGCTCTTTCCAGTGGTGCCGCGCGCCTGGACAAGGGGCAACGGGCACAAACGGCTACTCAGGGAGTTCCATCTGAGTATGAGGAAAAACTTCTTTACTTTGAGGCTTGTCAGAGCACTGGAACAGGCTGCCCAGGGAGGTTGTAGAGTCTCCTTCTCTGGAGACGTTCAAAACTTGGCTGGACGCAATCTTCTGCAGTTTGTTGTAGGTGAACCTGCTTTAGCAGGGGGGTTGGACGAGATGATCTCCAGAGGTCCCTTCCAACCCTGATGCTTCTGTGATTCTTAACAGGAAATACTTATCCCAATACAGGATAAGTTTACTTGTAGCTAATAAAATGTGGGTACATTCCTACCCAAAATAAATATTTCATTATAAAGTTATCCCACTGATACTTTGAAGGCATTTTGGTGCTTAGCTTAGACATTGTTTCACCTTTGTCAGTTTCGGTTTTGAGCCATATGGATTTAGCACACTTTCACTTAAAGCTCTTGGCTTTTAGTTAACAGGAGTTAAATACCTCTGAAAATAGATACCACATTGGCTTTGCAGAAATAAAAGTAAACCCAGGTCATTCTACAAGAGAGCACATCTTGCACAGAAGTAACAAGCAAAAAAAAAGACCAAGTAAAGTCCTCATTTTAGAGAGCACAAAGTGAAGCAGTCAGAATAAAATAACGTATTTTGAAATGTTCAAATAAATTTCACTATAACTTTTTCCTTTTAAAATCTATTTTGTGTTTTTCCTTGAGTCTTTAGCCAACTATTCTAAATCAAGGCTTCAATTTAGTTTGGAAATTACCTTATAAGACAGCTTCTGACACTTCTCATACAACTGATAAGTCTCTTCTGGCATGTAGTAGCTTTAAGGGCATGGTCTAACATACAGCATGCTATCTTTTACATTGACTCTTTTAAAACAATTTCTGTCACTTCTTGAGCATTTGCCTCTGTGTAACATCATCTAAAGTAAGGACGACCTGCATATGTGACTGTTGAATTGTTAGCCTGTACTTTTCTTCCCATTTTTGCTGCATTTTGCACTATTTTACCAGTAAGATACAGGACATACAGGACTTTATGAATAACCTCCATTGGCTATACGTATTTTACAGATAGATCGATAGATATAAAAAACCTTGTACGCTGTTGTGGCTTTTTTAAAAACTCCTTTCCCAATAGTTTGAATAACCATAATTTCAAGCATCCTAAAGAGATGTTGAGGGCAAAGTGGTTTGCGGGGAAAAATTTACTAGCTCATATTCAACAGCCAGCACTGGAAAGAGCATGTGAAGAGGAAAAAATAATTTTTGAAACGGGTGTTGGCAGTGAGTATGTGGTGTCAGCAGCAATATTTTGTACTTTCTCTGTTCACTGTAGCTGCTGAAACTTGTTCAGGATTAGACTACTGTCACTAGGTGGACATCGTAAATTTAGAGAAGGAAGGAGAACCTTACCAGATGACAGAAACTGCTTGAACACCTCCAAAGTAGAGAGGAAAATATAAAACACTCATGTTAAGAACACAAGAAGGAGAAAGGCGAAAGCTAAGGAGTAACAAACCAAAATGGACATGTCTGAAGACAAGTCAAATCGATTTGAGGAATGTTGTCTGTTGGCTGGCGTCTGCCTCACACCTACATCTACTATAGTCCTTTCCTCTAAAATGTCTGCATGTTGACCTGTTGATCAGTGTAGAATTGCTGAGGAAGATACCTTCCTACACTGGAAATCTAAGATATGTTGTTATTTTTTACTGTGGAAATATAGGTGGTGGCACCTTATTTCCTCAAATGAAGTGAATGATTGAGAACGATTTCTTTGTGTGTGATTTGGGTTTGTTTTATTTTATTTTATTAAATATTTTATGTATGAAAGAATTACACATGCTTATTTCTCATCTTAATAGAACTAAAGACTGATTTTGTTGATTCATACTTTGCAACATTGACTTTTGTATAAACTGTCACCTGGAAAAAGGCCCACTGTAGCTACATATTTATACATCTACTTTAGATACTTAAGTATGCATTGTACTAAGACACCCCACTACAAAATACTTGGCTGTATTTTGGCAGTTATTTAGTGCCACCTGCAAGCATGTTTGTCTTAAGAACCCTGGCCATCTTGCTATTGCTTTGCCCTAAAGCATGCAGGAGGAGGACTAAAATGACTCAGAAAATTGCATGCCAGATTTTAATATCAGTAAAATATATTATTTTTTTAACCTCAGAAACAGAGCTGTGTGCTAAAACTGTCAGGCATGAAAACGCCACCTAGCCTGAGATAAGTGAAATGGGAAATATAACTTCAAATTGGTTATACATTCCCAGATCCTAAGTAATGCTAAGTCTCACTAGCAAGCACAACCTCGTGACAGAAAGAGTTTGGAAATCTGAAATGATATCCATTGCAGTCTGCACTGATTCTGGACAGATGCACTATTGGTATTCCATCAGGTTTTGAGCAGCAAGTACTCCTTGGCTGTGAGACTTGATGAAATGTCCTTTCTGCTCTGGTCTTCTCTGAAACCTTAGCACATAATAGTACTATCCTAAATCCTGGGACTCACTCAGAAAGTAGTATCGATAAAAGAGTCTGTTAACTGTGTGCCTCAGTAGTGTGCGTGAATCCTTAGTTTGACAGCATAGTAATTGGAAGTTTGGGGTTTTTTTGATCATCTTTGAGAGCATGAGACAAATACTTTGTAGTTCCTGATGCTGCCATAAATCAAATGATAACTCAAACCCAGACAGTTGAAACATTTCACTTCTATGAAACAGTTTGACCAATGTAGTTGTGAAGAAAGTTTGTAGAGTAGACAATCCTTCCTTCCTAATTTTTCTTTTGGAATATAGCGTATATGTGCACGCTTGCATTTTAAAACATTTTTGTGCTTTTGCTTTAGTAATTATTTTTAGGAGTCTGCTCTAAATCAAAATATATCGCTCAATCAATTTCTTGATTAACTACTGCAGCTGATGGATGAGCTGAGAAGGAGGCAGCATGCATTAAGACAGTTACTAACATGGAAAAAATCAACAAATTTTTTTCTCTTGTCACTGATCTTGTTACAGTACTAAGATAAAAATCTTTTTATATGTGAAAGACTAGGAAAAAACCTTACTATCATATTGATAATTGTGTAGCAGGATGACAGCAGCAGATGTTCTAGAAGTATGTACTGCTAGTTCAGTTTTACTGAGTTTTGCTATAGTGGTAAGACTTTATTCATGAGTTCATGGCTTTCCCATGAAAAATGCCTGAAAAGATGCCACTCTAATCTCTGGGTGGTTGTTTTTTTTTAAATAACAATAACTTTTAAAAAAGCAGTCTCCCTGTATGCTTATAGAAAACATTTATATTACATAAACTATAAATAATTTCCTATCAAATATCAGACTATTGCAGGCTGAGAAGAGTATCTAGACATTCTGGCCTTTAGATCTTATAATGTAGCTTAATACTCTTAATAATCTTTCTTTCTCTAGCTTGTGAAAACAAATGCTTTAAACTGAATATGGGTTGAAATAAGGAATATGTTTCTAGAAAACTTCATTCTTAAATGCTGTTAGCATATGAATGACTATCTTCTTGAAGTTTGGGGGTTTTTTTGTGTGTTTTTTAAAACCTGTATATTGCAAGATTTATTGGTCCTAGGACATATTTTTTGGTTTATGGTTTTTGCTTTTAATATCTCCCCGCCTCTCCCACCCAAGCAGTTAGCATTGTCACTTTTCAGTGAAGTCCTGGACTAGATGAATGACTTGACCATGAGTATGGGATAATTATTTTTTTTTTTCTTTGAATCTTGACTGTACTTGAATATTCTAACTTCAAATACCCTCGCCAGATAATGGGATGAGGCTTTGGTAATGACAGAAATAATCACCTTATGAATTAAACTCTCAACAGAGATGTTAAGGTAATGTACTTGTGTACCCTTTCTTTTTGACTGTTAGTAGGTGGAGTTTTTTCATGTTTTTCTCTAATCCTTCCTGGTGCTGCAATGTGTGGAGTATAGCTAAGAGGTGAGGGATCACAGCCCCCTTCTGGGTCCAGGCTATGCCTGCCTCTTGTCTGGCTCTGATGACCTACGCTGTGAGATTCTTTTCCACATGGTGCAAAATAATTCTCTTCCTGTGTAGTTATTTTCATCTGTGGTCCAGAAGATTTTCTAATGTTTTCATCTTTTACACTTACAAATTTAAAGTACCCTAAGCCTGTCTAAAGTACCTATAGTGCTGGTCTGAGAAGTAGAATTTCATGGTCACGGAGATTTCCTGCTCTCTGGCAGCTTTTCTATGCCTCTTTGAACTCCAGTATAGAATAGGAATAAGTTCTGACTTGATAGGCTGAAGTGCATACTTCGGTGATCCCAGCCTTCTTTCTAAACCTTCAGTTTAACAGTGCAAGTTTCATTTATTGCCAGCTGAGATCTGAACTGCTCTTATTTTGGTGTGGGTTTGTTACTTTTTTTGAGTAACAGTTTTTATGTGTTGTAATAACACTACCTTAGTATCTGTCTTCAGAATATTGGAGTTACGATGTCATGGTAGAATTATTTTTATTAGTGTTTTCTTGCCGATGTTAACAAAACAGGGGAAAACGCTTTTCTATGGCATCTGTTTCTTACTGATTCCAATCTTGCCCTTGCTGTGAAGGAAGGAAACGTGGCTGATCTTTGAATGAAAGTAAATTCTCATTAATTGGCTATTCTGAAACTGTGTTCACAGGATGTTTTCTGCTGAGCTTTTGTCTTAGTTGTACTGATATAACTGAGTGTTGCCATGTGTCATCTTTCCTTTAATTGCAAGTTTCTTACATGGTTTTTGTTGTTTATCAGACAGCATTATTGAAGCGTCAGAGTCGATACATTCATTCAACAGTTCCTGAAAATGCAGAGAAGGAAGCTCAAAGCTTGTTTGTAACTGAGGTAATATTGGAATTGCATGTGGCTGTGTAATAACAGTATTATATCTGAATTGTTTTTCTTCTGCATCATTTATTTAAAAAAATGGGGGGGGATGGGGGGACGGGACTGAAAAAAATTTAAATATATATTGCCATTTACTTGTCAATTATTTCAAGGGAAAATTTGCAGAAAAACCTAGTATTTTTTCCATTGATGGCTGGAAAAGAAGGATTACAGGATAGCTTTGAATTGCTTTGTGTAACTGGCTTTTGCAGATGCTTCTCTCTCACCTTCATGCTTTCGGGTTTCCCATATGAGCATGGGCGATTTCCATATATGATATCGGGAGCAATAGTAAATCCAGAATGAATTGTTGTGTCTTTTTTTTCCAGATAAAGTGTTTCACACCAGTTGTTCTTAGTTTGTTCATAATTCATAACTGTAACACTTGTAGAGGCCAAAATTCATTATGACTGCTCAATTTGTATTCCATCTATAGAAGAAACATCCTCAAACCTAAAGTTTTTCATTACTCCTTGTTTATGTTGGCATACCTTTGGTTCTGACTGATGTAGCATTTCATTCAATGTCTTGTTGAAGCCTTTTAGGAATGAAAGATATACAGTTTTTGTCTTTTTTTATATTATCTATTTGTTTTCTACTGATATACTTTAAGCTGGTATTTTAACTTCTGAAACAAAGAAATGTTGTAATTCTGAGAAAACTGAAGGAGCTCCAAATAGCTGAATCTACCTTGAACCTCAGTGATTTATCCACAGTGATACGTACCCTTAATACCTAACCTAAACAGTTAGGTTTTAAGTTAGGTTTAGTAAGGAGGGAGGCGTGTTAGAGGTAATTCATGAAGTTTAATGAGTTTCTGTGGAAACAATTGCTTGGCAAGTATTAACTTTGTATTTTGAAATATAAAGAAAATAGTTTTGAATTATTAGATGCTATGTTTGTGTACATGTAAGTCTATTTGTGTAACATATTAAATTTTGTACCATACGGTTTCTGGCAACAGATCTTGTCAGTTTTATGTTACTTGGTCAAAGCCAAGATAAATCAGTACTTTTATGTTGTAGCAATATGGGTGGAGTAAAATGGTATTTTCTGTGATCTATACCAGAATTTAACAACATAATTGCTTTTCAACATCTGCAAGTATGCAGTTTAAATTTAAATATTAATTTAATTGCACTGGAAGTATAAATTTAAGGAAAAGATGGTTTTAGTTTCTCTGTATAAGTGTGAAATCGAATATGCTATTTTAATAATGTATCTGTATTTTAATGCTGGTTTCTAAAGGTTCATTCATGCTTTCAGCTGCAGCAAAATGCTGCTTTAACTTTTCAGACAACTGAAGATGGTTAATCCAGATGCTGAGTGTATTCACCATTTTCTGGTTTTATAAAATACACATCTGGCAAATGATAGCATTCTATTGAAACATATCACTGCTTGCAAAAAGCTGTATTGTGCTAGACTGTATTGCAAAAGAAGGGAAGTGTACAGAATTTTCAGAGATTGGCATGTAACCATGATAGTTCATAAACAGCCATATTTTAAGAGTTTTTTTATTGTGTGTGAGTCTAGGGAATGCTGTTAATCCCCTTCCAATTAATATTGATATTTGGTTTTCATTAAAACAGTGCATCAAAACCTACAATTCAGACTGGCATGTTGTTAACTATAGATATGAAGATTACTCAGGAGAGTTTCGACAGCTTCCAAAGTAAGTATGTTATCTAGTGGTATAATAAAGATTTTGAATTGGTGAAGGAACTTTACCTGTATTTAATATAAATGTATTTATTATATAAAGGTATTAATACATGTAATATGTAACTTGAAATATGCTGTAACATTGTTTAATAGTCAGTAGAGATGATACAGATTCGTTGTATGGAATTTACGATGATGAACTTAAAGATGTAAAATCTTGTTAAACCATTTTCTGGAAAGATACTGTAATAACACTGCCTTATTAGTAGACAGGTCAAAACAACAAGTTGTATCATCGACAATGTGAATGTACGTATGATAAATAAAACAGGCTAATGTTTAGATGAAACTAAAATGGTGATATCCTGTTTTTGTAGCTTCAAAGGCAGCTTTTGGAACACTCCTTAGGAGCTTAGGGAATAGAACTTAACCAAGATGGTTAGAGCAAGTGTTTGAACTAGTGCAGATTTTCACAGGATGATTCAAAGTAAAAGCCTGTTCTACATGTATTACAGAGTTTCTAAACCATCTGCTAGAGAAATCTTTTCCAACTCTTTCAAAATTTTGCAGGGAGAGTATACAGATTAGACCCTTAATTTAAAATATCTAAGAGTGGCGGAATACTCTGAATCCCACAACTCTGGAAGATCTATGTCTTCCCTACCTACTCTCCTACATCTGTCAGTTAAGAAAGTTTTCTTTCCCTGTGAAAAGTTCCAGTATACTCACAGGTTTTGTAAAAGTCAGTACCTGGTTTTTACTTGGCTTGAACAAAAAACACAATAGTCAATAGGAATTTAAATAAATGCATTGTCCTAACAGGAGCCAACAGTTGCAGGTATGAATTTTTGCTTCCAAGATATTAGGAGAGCACTGAATGGGAAGGCATTTGGTTCTTTTCAGTTACACATAGGGACAGTGACAATCAGAACAAAAAGAAGACTGTGGGCAGATGTGCAAATAAGGAAATTTGCTGGCTGAGAAATATATTTCATGAAAAATACATGCTTTTACTCTGTTATTCTTGTGTTTTTTTCTCTTCAGTTAGGAAAATAACATTTTTATTTTTGCAGCTATAAAATATGTAACTAAGCACAAAATTTCTAGTATTTTAGAAACTTTTTCTTTCCTAGTAAAGGGACAAAATCAGAGAAGCTTCCAGTTCACTTATATGAAGTGGATGAAGAAGCAGATAAAGATGAGGTGAGATAATAGTAATTCCTTACTTTCTTATGCTTTCAGTAGAGAATGTTGGGTAAGAAGAAGTTACGAGTTGGGTAACCAAGTGTTGATGTCAGTAAATGAAAACGGAGATTAGCTTGAACAGCCTGATAGGTAAAATAACTACATTTGTTTGCCAATCTCCTTTCAAATAGTCTTGTAGTCCTGAGATCTGTCACATGAGTAGAACAAGTTTTGACAGATGGTGAGATTGAAGTTTTAATGCGTGGTGATGTATAAT
The DNA here is from genome assembly GCA_035590275.1 of Ibycter americanus. Classification (NCBI taxonomy): domain Eukaryota; kingdom Metazoa; phylum Chordata; class Aves; order Falconiformes; family Falconidae; genus Ibycter; species Ibycter americanus. The sequence goes on along the minus strand of JAVJGI010000014.1, from coordinate 56,860,499 downwards.
CCTTCAGCTTTCATAAAATCTGTCTTATACTGTTACTGTGTAGATGGGTGTATATATAGAGAAATGTTTCATGCAGTTTACTCACGGAGTAAAACCATAGGTGAATCTGCTCCAACAATGTCAGTACACACACTTAAGCATGCATGACAGTATAGCATACAGTGGGAGTTAATGTTGGTTTATTACAAATTTGAGTATAGGATAAGACCTGGAGATTCATCATGGAAACAAAAGCTAAAAAAATTGACTAAAACTGTAAGATATTTTCTTTTTTGTCACTGGCTTAGGCAGACCAGAGATCTATAGCCTCAAGCAATTTTCAAGTATGTTTCAAAAGTCAAAGACTTTTTTTTCAGTAACTGCTTCTGTTCTTTTTGTGATTTTTTTTTTTTTTGCCACGCCCTATTTCAAAACAGTGTTTAAATACCAGTGGGTTTTTTTTCCTTACAAGTACTTCAACTCTTGCATCACAGAAAAGAATTAAAACAAAATAAAATTGTTCTGTAGTTTTTACGGTTTGACAATTACTTTGCTTTTAAATTCCGTGTATTCAGAACTTATGCATATGCAATAAAAGTAGTTCCTTAAAAGTTTTCCTGGATTAAATGTGAAAAAGTAGTTCAGGGAGTGCATCTGAATAGGTAGATTCCTGAACAGATAGTCTCAGGATGCCATTTCTCCAGTGCTGCTGTTATTCTGCAGTATGATATTTGGGCAAATAAATTCATGCGTCTGTATCCAAATCTATTTGTAAGATGTGAGTAATTATGATTTATATTTATACTGAAATTAAAAAGACTTGGCATTATTTACTGTGATAGTATTTCTGACAACAGAAGTGTTTTAGAAAACAGTGAGCTAAACATGAAAAAAGTTAGATGAAGATATAATTGACTGATTGTGACTAGGAGAAATACTTCTGGCTAGAGTTAGTTATACACTGAAAAACTATAGCTTGGCTATTGTCAGGTGGTGTGTGTTTTACTAGGAAGTGTAAGTGGAGAGGACTTCCTGTTTCCTTCTGCCCAATTTCCTGTTAGAGCAGGCAGGAATGTCACATCTCTTTTCAGGGGTACAGCCACTGGAGAAGAGGTCTGCTATTCTTTGAGGAACTTCAAATATAAACACAAGAAAAAAGCATGCTAGGAAGAAAAGAGAGCTTAATGGGAGTAGGGTGGGGGCACCATAAACTCTTTCCTCAAGGGAGGAATTAGTGCAAGAGGTTCTTCTTTCAAGCACTTACATCTTTGTATGCCAAAAAGCATATATACAAATGTTAGATTAAAAGTTGTTTGGTCTTTTTTTTGTGCTTTTGTTTGTGTGTTTAAGCAAGCTGATTTATTTAAGAGAATGATAGAAAACAAAAAGCTGCAAGTGGTTGAAAATTGGAGGAAAACGAGATAAAGATTAGTTTAATCTTGCATTGTTAAAAAAGAGAGAATTACCTTTCCAAAACTAATTTGTGCTATCTGGCCATCAGGTTGATGTTTGTAAACGGAATTTTTAAATCAGCCTGGGGTATGGGATCAAGATACGGAGTTGTTTTTGTTGAAGTAAATTTTGGAGCAGAGTTTGTGGGAAAGATCATTTTAAAAGTGAAGCACAGTGTGCAGCAGTAATAATAAAAGTGAGGAAATGAACTTACCAGTTGGAAACAGGAAGTATGTTTTCAGTGTAAAAGTCGGGTGTTAACAACGGAGTTGTGGGTTCCTTTGTATTAACAGATGGTCAGCTGGAAAGATTCAGTAGCTTTTTGGCTCTGTAAGCAGGAATTCTGCCTGACAGAAAGAAATGGTGTAACTAGAGAAGCCCAAATGACAGTCAGGTTTATCGTTGGAAAACAGCATGCAGCTCAACAGAGCTGGGAAACAGTGCACCTCAGAGACTTGGAATTGGAAAAAGAGTTTTAATAGAGCTATATTTTAATTTTTGTTGATACAGGTAATGAAGGAATTCTTAATGTCAGGTGTCCTATGTATGGTTTGTGAAATTACAGATAAGCATTGGTTGTTTTGTGCCAAGTTTTGGTGATAACTCATCGTCTTACACTTGTAAAAGATGGTTTTAAACCATCCTTTCCGTGGGGATAACTCCCACCACTGGAGGTGGGGAATCATAGTTGGAAACTCAGCCTCTGTGTCTTGGTGGTTGTACAAGAAAAATGGTTATCTAGAATAACAAAAAGGGGTGGAGGCTAATGACTTGAAAATATGAAACAAGTAGACTGTTTTACTTGGACAGTGAGACCTCCTGGGCCATATGAAAATGTACTGAGTTATTTCTGGTCTATGCTTCTGGGGCATTGTATCAGATGCTCTGATAGTTGGTGACCATGTCATCCTCATGGGGCCTAACTTCCATAGTATGAAGCTGACTAGAATTTTTGAAGAAACAGATTGATGCATCTTTTGCCTTCAGTTTGCACTTTTTTTGAAGTTCACTTGCATATGCATATGAATATGCAGGCTAGGCAGACTAAATAAGTTGTAAATAAATTACCTAGTAAGTTTTTACAGAATGTTCCTTGATTTAGTTCTGGAAACTAATTCATACTATTGCAAAATTTGGTTTTAATGTTTAGTTGTTGAACTAATGACTCTGTCCCCCATATGTAATTACTTCTTGTTGTATGTTCTCTTAATAGCTGAGAAAAGGAATTAGAAAAAGTAGTCGAGGCACTTGGGGGAGTTTTGTGGTTTTGTTTTCAACTGGATACTTAGCTGATTTTGAGTGTTAGGAGAATAAATTATCAGGAGTATTTCTGCTCTAAATGGCTGAAAATCTTCTACATGTCTAATGCATTGATGTTTTTGCTTTGTCAAAATGGGTTATGTTAACTGGAAACCATGGTATAGTCAGCTTGGTACTATGCCAAAAGATTATTTGAACTGGTGATTCAATATTTATTCTGTGGCCATTATAAATCTGTCATTTTGATTGGTTTTGATAGTAGAGTGCTGCTTTTTGGTAGTTGTTAACATCCCATGTGTTTTAATGTAGCTATTCGGTTCCATCAACTGGCAGATGGAAGTGGTATACAGGCAGTGGGTATGATGTGTGATGCATGCATTGGGTCTGCTGTTTGTGAACTTGCCATTACTGGCAAGTTTGGTGGTGTTCTCTTTAGAAAGCTTTGATTCTGATCTGTAAAAGGGCAGATCCAATTCAAGAAAGCGAGTTTTAGTTCTCTGTAAATTCTTAAGTAATGTTTTTGAAGTAATACATAAAGAGTAAAATGGTTTGAGAAATCTCCATTCAAGTTTCCCTTTCTTCATCTCCAGGATGCAGCATCGCTTGGGTCTCAGAAGGGTGGAATAACAAAACAAGGATGGCTGTACAAAGGCAACATGAATAGTGCAATCAGTGTGACAATGAGAGTAAGTTTAAGAACATCTTATGGGTGGTAAAACCTGAACACCGATATTAAATGGCACTGTGCCTTTGAGAAGTCAATTTGTATGTGGTTTACTTCTAAAAAAAATAGTGTGGGATGAAAGAGGGAAGCTTGTATGTAATTTATATCTGTGAAATCTTAATTTCCTTTTATTGTACTTAAATCAGAAAAAATGCATTAAAAATCCAGTATATGGGAGAAGTCCAGCATTTTAAATTATTTTCTTAACTGGACCCTGGTGTGTTATTAGTAGAGAATGGGCTATATGTGAGTTCTTATTTGTATTGCCTCTTTATTTAGAAGCAAAATTAAGTTACTTATATGGTTATGACAATAAATATCTATTATGTATAATATTGTAGAGTACAGTAACAGTACCATCTTGCTTCATGTTTTTAAGTTTTTTTTTAATTAAAGATTTCTGATTTATTTTCTGAGGATACTGATTAGGTTATGTGTAAATAAAAGCTTTTTTCTATAACTTACTGGGTAAATAGCACTTATGGGGTTTGTAATATGAAGCTGATTAATACTAGTGTTCTAATTGTTTTTCTTTCCTCCTTTATTTTCACTAGTCATTTAAAAGAAGATTTTTCCACTTAATCCAACTTGGTGATGGATCCTATAATCTCAATTTCTACAAAGATGAAAAAATATCAAAAGAACCTAAAGGGTCAATATTTCTAGATTCATGTATGGGAGTGGTTCAGGTAATTATAATTTTTCTTCCTGTTCTCCAGTTAATTCTGTGTTTAATAGCAAATGGATTTTGTTAAAATACAGATAACTTTTGTCGGAGATAGGTAAGTACCTATTATGCAGAGGAACAATTAGACATTCTACATCTTGCAAAACCAGTGAATGTGATTTTAAAGGGCAGGAGGCTGAATTTTAAAAATCTTTCTGAAAAGAACATAATTACTAGTTGATGTTGAGTATTTGTCAAAAATATCAAATAAAATCTTAAGGCAAACACACAAACACCCCCAAGCTTAAATCATGGCAAAGTAAAGACAGCATAAAATTAAAGTTCATTTCAGTTACATTTTGTGCTTACGTGAGTTGCAAAATGTTTTGCATAGCTTCTTGTGTGGGATTTTTATTGTGTGAATTGTATTAAATTCAATCACCCTTCCAAGTGCCACAGAAAAGTTTTTGGGTTTGGTTTGTTTTGGTGGTTTTTTTTCTGTGGTTCTGTTATGTATTTAAGAGTACAACATGTAACTGTTCTCATAGGCACAACATACCTGGAAAAAACCCTCGAGTTTTAGGATTTTGTTAACTTGGATAGAAATAGGCAAAGTTTATTAAAAATGTATTTCTTAAATGATATTTTTTTAGTGTAAAATTGTTTGAAGATTTATGCAGAGAGGTACAACAGCTTTACAGAGGATTATTTTCTTCCAAATATTGTAGTAATGTTTTTGGATACATATTTAATAGATACCTTGCATGGAAAGTCTTATAACTGTAATAAATTTAATCATATTGCAAGTTCTGTATACAGATTTACATGCATTGTTTTGCCTTAGGGGTACAATTCTTGCCAACTCCACTGAAATGAGTTTGACTGGTGTTTTTCAAAACAAACCAACAAACAAAAAAAGTGGTTCCTAAACACAATTGTAGTCTTTTTTTTTTTTTTTTTTTTTTTGCACTTAAAACGTATCTTTCCTTCTGTTCCTCAGCTTAGTCTGCTTTGAAGTCCCTCTCTCTGATAATATATATTCTCCATCTTCTGGGCTGTTTCTGGCCCCTTTTGTTTCCCACTTAGGCGATGGCTTGTTTCTGGTTCTCAGCCCGTGGCTCTGGTACAGACTATTGTGGGCACTGCAATATTAGTTTACATCATCAGAAAACATTGAGATTTTCCAGAGTTACAAATGAAAGAAAGGCACTGCAGCAAAGGGAAGTGTGAAGTGTTGCAGCTGGGGAGAACAACCCCAGGCACCAGTACATGCTGGACAGGCCACACATTTGGGAAGCAGTTGGCAGGAAAGGACCTGGGGGTGTCCTGGTGGACACCAAGTTGAACATGAGCCAGCCATGTGCCCTTGCTGCAAAGAGGGCTAATGGTATCCTGGGCTGCATTAGGACAAGTGTTGTCAGCAGGCTGAGGGTGGCAATTCTTCCCCTCTGAACAGATGAATAGCACTGGTTAGGCCATACCTGGGGTCCTGTGTGCTGTTCTGGGCTCCCCAGTAAGAGATAGACATGGACATCCTGGACAGAGTCCAGAGGCTGAGAAAGCTGGGATTGTTCAGCCTGGAGAAGAGAAGGCTCAGGGCGATCTCATCAACGTACATTTACTATGGGCTCTGCGCAGTGGTGCCTGGTGACAGGCCCAGAGGCAATGGGCACAACCTGAAACACAAGAGGTTCCCTCTGAACATCAGGAAACTTTTTTTCACTACGAGGGTAACTGAGTGCGGGCACAAGTTACCCAGAGAAGTTGTAGAGTCCCTATCCTTGGAGATAATCAAAAGCTGCCTGGACATGATCCTGGGCCAGCTGGCTGTAGGTGGCTCTGCTTGAGCAGGGAGGCTGGACTAGGTGACCTCCAGAGGTCCCTTCCAACCTCTAACCATACTGTGATTCTATGGGTTTGGGTTTTTTAATCCTGAAAATCCCCTTTTTTTAAAACCATCTTTTCATGAAGTACTGTTCCATGCTTTCTATTCCATCAGTTCAATTCAAGTAACCTGAAATTTCCAGACTGTCAGAAGCCTGTTGTTTTTTTGTTTAAATTGCTGTTCCTTTGTTCTATTGCAAGTAAGGTTTTGGGCTGATACAGTAGTTGTTAAGTAAAACTGTACTTTGGATGCTTAAAGTTTACAGTTGGCTTGTGTCTTGAATACTATACTGTACTCTACAGTACCAGCAGCGTTCATCTTGACATCTGGATGTTTAGAATTGCATATAGAAATTTGAGACCAGTGATGGATCAACACCAGGTGCAAAACTAAAATAAGTTAATGCTCAATTCTATGACACCAAGAAGTCATTCAATGGCTAGCATAAAGGGGTGTAGAAATAGCTATTTTCTTCACTTGAATTGTTGGTGAGGGGCGAGTCAATGAGATTTTGAACTGTAAATTAGTATACATAATGGCCCTATTCCAGATGTGTGACTTTATTGTTTTATGTTATGTATTGTATCCTCTCTGGCTGATCTTATGTTATTTGTTGTTTTACTGCTACTTATTATTGGTGGTATGTTGGCATCTAGAAACTCACATGGGGGAAAAAGCAGTCTCCACACTAGAAATTGCATTTCCATTTAATAGAGGAGGAAAACAAAATAAAAAAAGGTTGTAATGATCCCAGACGCTGTACTTTGCAGTAGTCTGACTTGGAATTCATAGAAATAGTGGTTGTTCTTAGGTAGACATGCTTACAAGCTTTTGTTCTCAAAATTAAACTGCTTGTTTCATAGCACCTCTTTTTGATGAGGGGGGACTAGTTCCTATTGCATTTGTATAACATTTCTCATTTCTGTGTTGAGTTCATTTAGTACATACACTTACTTTTTTTCAAAGGCAATAGGTGCACAAGAGAGAAAAATGCTGACTTCACTAACAGACATTAAAGATAAAACAGCAGAATATGCTTCTTCATCAGTACTTGCATAAGAGCAATGCTGAATATGTGCAATGGGAGGCGTTGTTTGTTGGGGTGGTTTGGTTTTGTTTTGGGCTTTTTTTTATTTCTTTAGTTTTGTTGGTGGTTTTTTTTTTTTTTCCCCCACAACTTAAATGAAAAGACAGGAGTTCCCAAAATAGTGTTTGGGTTTGGGGTTTTTTGTTTGTTTTGTTTTGATGCTGAAGTATATTGAGACTTTTCTGCATCACAGAGAAGTGCAGTCACATAATATATGCAGTGTATATATTCACACATACAGTCATATATAGGCGTAGTTGCTCCAGTTCTGTGATTTGTGAACACTGAGAAGTGTGATATATACCGTCTGTATCAAGGTTTTATGCTGTGAAAGTTAAAGGTTACTGTTCTTCAGATTTTTTTCATTTATTTCAGTACTGATTTTAATTGGTAAGACTGCCTTAGACCTGGAGTCCATACGTTTGTTTCTATCTTCCTTAACAGAAACTCATCTTGGGTAGAAAGCAGACTGTTTTACCAACCAGTAGTTAGTCTGTTAATTGCAAAATCTGAGGTATAGCAAAACTAAAATGTAATTTGGCATTTAATTTAACTTCAAACAAACAAACAAAAAAATCCCCTAACCATAAAGTCAGTCTGTCCTATTGTTTATTTGGATGTTTATCTAATGAATTACCAATGTTTAAAATTAAGTTGATGACTATAGAATTTTCATAGAAGACTTGTGAATTCATTCTCAGGAACATGAGTCAAACTAGGTAGCCTTTGAAGGCTTGATTTAAATTGTGCAAAAAGGATGACAGTAATGGTTGAGGAACAAAGGAGGAATTGATTCCCAATTTTACATGCATTTAAAAGACTAACAAGATCATGGCATTCAGAGTTGAGGTTGGTTGTCATTTAATCTCCAGTGTGACATCCCAATGTGCAAATGATTCTCACTCAAATATTAATAGTTTCATGCTTTTTTTTAATCAGTAGGTCTTAGTTAGCTTCATTTCTAGATGATGTGAGTACAGGAACACTTGATATTTGGAAATTGGATTTTTTGTTTTTTAAAAATTATTACAAACAGAATGACGAGGGGAAACTGGAAAATGGGCTGTTATCTTTCATACTTCCACATGTTGCAGCTGTACAAATAACTTCAGGTCAAATGTCAGAGAGGAAAAAGTGTAATTATAATACACTTGTTCAAAATACCAAACTGTATTTTTAGTAAAAGTTCTGAAAAACATCTAACTTCCTTTGATTGTGAGTAAACGGTATGTAAAGATATAAAGATTTTTTTATTTTCTTATAGAACAATAAAGTCAGACGTTTTGCCTTTGAGCTCAAGATGCAAGACAAGAGTAGTTACCTTCTAGCTGCAGATAGTGAACTTGAAATGGAAGAATGGATAAACACTCTGAACAAAATCCTTCAGCTTAATTTTGAGGCTGCAATGCAAGAAAAAAGAAATGGAGAGTCTCATGAAGGTAAGCAGGGTTTCTAGCAATGCTAATATAGTTATGTGACAGCGTCTATGTGCATGCATTTGGAAAGAAAGGCTTCATTGTGACTAAAATTTTTTTGTTTTCTTTGGTCATAAAAATTATAGGCCTTTCTACTGTCTGTCTGAACTGATGAGAGTTTTGACCTTTTGGCATTAAAATAGCATTGTTCTGTATTGATACCAGTTGAGATAAGTCTAGAAGAGAACAATGACAGAAGTCTAGAAAAATAGAACTCTCAATGAAAAATCAGGACTGAGGCAGTTTAAGAAAAAGAGAAAACTTATGAGGGACTTGTTCTGGAATGTGTCAAATTCTGCTGAAAATGGAATAATCTGTTCTGTGGTTACTGTAGGTAGAAGAATAAGAAATTGTGGTTGCAGTGGGGGACTTGACCCTTGACCACAAATGCTTCCCTAAAGTACTGAAATAGATTGCTCGGGTGTAGAATCTTTTCTGTTGGAGCCCTTTAAGAATAGGTAAAATAGATACCTGTAAAAAATTTGATGTAGGTATATTTAGTAGTTTGGTGACAAAAGGATAGTCTGCGTCTCCTCTCATACATTTTTCCTCATGGGAGGGGACAGGGAGGGCAACTGGTATGAGACCAAGTATATGCGTATCCAAAAGGACCTGGAAGAAGTTATAGAAGGCTGTTCTGCTTATAAATAGCACAATATACCAAAGGGATCATCAGAGATTAAAATGAGTTATCACAGTCTTTGGTGGTGATTGCTGGACTTCAGCATAATGTTTGCAACAAAAGCAAGTGAGAATAAGAGAAGCCTGTACCTCTGTGAAAGACATTTTAGTCAGTGGTCCCCAAATGACCTTAGAACTGTAAGATGCTTTTAGCTAACTGAATGGTTGCTTTGTAAATCCAGTAACCATTGGAGAGTAGAGCTGGGAACCTGATGAACAGAGGGAACTTGTTTTAAAATCAAGTTACAATGCATAGTGGAAAGAGTAATGTAAATTTGTGCAATGAGTATCCCTTTTCCTTGTGCAGATGTCAAAATCAATATTAAAGCTATTTTCTAGGTAAAATTAGAAATTACTTCTACTGTATCATTTTATGTAACTGGTTACAGCCTCCAAGAAGTCACGGCATCAGAATGAAATGGAGTCATCCACAACCTGTTTATGTTAACAGTTTTCTTCTTTGAGGATGTAGGAGTTTAAAAAAGTAACAGAAATATTTCTGATGGTTTTTTTGTGGAGTTTTGCATGAGTAGTTTGAGGGTTTGGGGTTTTATTTGTTTGTTCGCTTGTTTGGGTTTTTAAATATTTTTTTTAATGTTGTTTTAAAATTTCAGATGATGAACAAAGCAGAACAGAAAGCTCATCAAGTAGTTTTGATAACTACTATCCTGAAATTGCCAAGGTAGTATACATTGTTAATGCCAACTCAGCATATAAAGTACTAAACACGTTAGTCGCATGAACTTTCAGTAAAGATAAGGTATTGGCTTCTAGCTTCCAGTCAGTTTGTGATGCTTTGACAGCTTGAGTAGACCACATGAATAGATGTGGTTATTGAGCTTCTTATTTTCTGTTTTGGAAGCAAACTAGCTACTATGTTAAAGTTGCTTATATAAACCTTAATATTCTGTTTAAAAGCAGCATGTTTTATTATGTTATTAGTTTATTGTATATTGCATAATTTGCATTGTTATATTGCATGCAGGTAAGTGCTGAAGTATTTCTATAGAAATCTAGTTACGCTAAAGTCAAGTTTTATTTTTATAGTTAGAAGTCCAGAGGAGCTTAATAGCAGTGATGATGTGAATGTATTTTAAGATGCTAGTGTTTGTAACGAACTGGCAAGTTTATGCATACTTCCTGTATTGCCATAGTTCTTGCTTTTCAATTTTGTTCTTACAGAGGTGTGGTAGAAATAGAAATAAGAATACAATAAAATAGAAATTAATAGAAAATATCAGTAACTCTCCTCAGCTCATTTGCAGACTTTTTCAGTTAAATCCGTGACTTGCGTGTTACAGTAAGTTTTGTGAGTTCTGTAAGACAAATTTTTGTTAAATCACGTAAGGACTGGAGCTAGCGACCTTTTTCTATTGAAGTTGCAGAATGCAAACTCCTTCCTGTGACTTCTTTACTCTTTCTTCTGTGGGGCACAGCCAGCATTCTTGAAACTTTTCTACTCAACCATGCTCTGGAATGCACTCTCCTCCTTTTCTGAGAATCTGTGTGACCTAATAAGCTGCACTCCCTTCAGGAGTATTTACAAACTGAGTACAAGCAGTAAAACAAATTTTATCTATTACAATAGCTAGCATATCAAAAGAGCCAGGCAGAATACATTAACAGGCTTTCAGCGCCCAAATGGGTTGGCTGACTTAATTCTTTCTGTTACTGCTTTGTGATCAACTTAGCACATGTACACAAAAAGCTATTATGTGACAGTGTAACTCCAGCTACGGCCGTATTTGGAAATTAATTGGGACTGTGGTGCATACAATCAAGTTTTCCTTGGAGGAGCTTCAAGCATCAAACAGCATACTTACATGAGGCTATGAAAATTTATTACAGAAACAAATATAAAATCAGATGCTCTTATTGTGTGGGAGATTTTTCTTTGTTTATAGTCAGAGTTATTGGATTTCTTAGGTTCCATATGACTTCCAGAGGGGACTTTTATTCGGGACTGCAGCACCTGCATATAGTTTTAATACTACAAATGCTGCTTCCTGTTTCCATAACCTTCTGATCAGAAGCCTGCAGCTCTTTAAACTAGGTATTTTTCTAGTGTGTTATCTTTCTCATCTCTTTAAGCACTTGCTTTTTTTATTTCATGGTTATAACCCATTTAAATTTCTGTTTCCTTAAAAATAAGTTTTTTAGTTTTCCCATTCTAGTTCATCTTTACTACACACTACCTTTCAAGATGATTTGCTCTAATGTATTTTTCAACCCTTTTTTCGCTGAGGAGAAGTACAGGGAAAAATCTGCCTATTTGTGTTAGTACACTGTTTGTGCCATAGCTTGATTACTTTATATAAAGTGTTTGTTTCGAGGGCTTTTTTGTCCTCTATTCTTTCTTGCACTGTCTTTTCGGCTGTTATTTGGGTTTGGTTCTTTTTACCCCAGTGGAAGACTTACAAGGCATTGAGGCTTCTTTTAGAAGAGTTTATAGCTGCTCTATTATTTTTGTTGGTTCTAGGGGGAGATTTTCACAATAGCTGACCTCATATCCTTATGAGGAAAGAGAAATTCCTTCAGGGGTAATTGTAGAGCACCTGACAATAGGGGAAAAAACAGTCTTCCTAGGAAAGGTTTAACCCTTGTGAGTACCTCTCCAAGCCTTCATTTTTCTCTGAACAGCTGTTAGTTTACAACATAAGCTAAGTAAGATGGTATTGTGCATTTCAGTGCACAGATGTGCACACATAAATCTCTGTCTTTCTGTCTGTCCTGCCTACTTCATGTTCCTTTTATCTGTAACCAGGAGTGAATGTAGGCGTTTTGGGTGTTTTTTGTGGGTGGGTTTTTGTTGTTGTTGTTGTTGGTTTTTTTTTTTAATCTTCAGAGAATACAAATTAGACCTCTGTCTTAAATAACTTGTGACTGTCATGATCAGTGAGCCCAAGTACCTCCTTAACCATTATGGGTCCCAGTATTCCTTGAGGTAGGAAAACATTGTCCCTGTTTTACAGATGAGGAAATGGAATTACAGAGTCACTGCCATACTATAGACAGGGTCAATGACTACATACGTTTTCAGTTTTTGACTTCTGACTGCCTGCCCCATGTCTGTCAGACAAGCATTTTTGTCTTGTTTTTAGTGCACAAAACACCTAAGAATCTAAAACTATCCAAGGTGCTTTAGCTGAAACAGTTTCTGTCTTGCTCCTATGACTAGAGCATCTTCCTCTTCAGGTCTTGCCACTGACTATTCCCTTTCCAAAACATACATGCAACCTTCTTGCCATCTTTAAACTTTTTCACAGTTTAGTCCTGTATTTCTTAATCATACCAGCTGTTGAACAAGTAAAGTCTGCCAATACTCTGCTGGTACCAAGTGTCTGGATTGTCTTTCACAGCAGCTCTTGTCTTTTCCTTTGTGTGTGTTACAGATAATGAAGTAAATGAAATCCATTAGAGCGTCTATACTCAAAATCACACCTCAGAAGTTCCTCTTCTGTAATACATCCTTTAAGTTAAATTCTTTTGTTTTATTATTATCAACCAAAAATAGGATTTTGAGCTCTTAGGGCTGATGGTTTTGGGGTTTGGGTTTTTTTCTTAAGACATAGTAGGAGTTTCTTCAACCTCCAGCAAAGCAGATGTAGACAGCAGATCACTTGCAGCTGATGGTTGGTGGTGTACCAATTTTGGGTTGGTAACTTCTTTTAACCCATATGGGCTGATTCAAAAATAGACACCTGTCTGTAATGTAATACTTTGTATCCCTGTTTAGCCAGCTACTACTTTGGGAATGGCAACTCTCCTACACGGGTAATTCTGGCACATGCATATGTCCATTTGTCGTGTCCTGTGACTTTAAAAAATCATAGAATACTCTTTAAATAATACGTTTTCTTAAATAAAGTAACCAATGTATACCATCAGTTTTCACATTCTATTTTGTTCTGCTTTAACAAACAGTAAAACAAAAGTAATAGGTAGGTATCCACAGATCCCAGGTAGGATCAGTGTATAGTGTACTCTGCAAACTGACTTTTCAGTGTGAGGGTTTTATCTTTTGAAAGTTTTTTGGGTTTTTTCCATCTACCCACAGGAAAACCACTTCTTTGGCGGTAGGACTTAAGAAAAAACCCAAAAAACAAGAAAAAGAAAAAAAATTGAGCTATGATGGTGTTTCTTAATTTAGGTAACCTGTTGTTTCCTGAGCAATCTTACGGTCTCAGAATAGCTCTGAGCTTTAACCCACATTCATACCTCCTTCTTCATCTTCTTTTTTTTTTTTTTTTTTTTAGTAAAATAGTGTTATGAAATTTATTGTTTAAGGAGGCAAAGTGCTATATGAGCTACGCTGAAGTATACTTCCCATGATCTTGGAAGGTTGCATGTTGCTGATGTAAGTTTTTGTGTTTCTAGCCGTGGAAAAGCCTTTAGAGGAGAGGGGAGTCTTCTCACTTTTTACTTGGACATGATGTAGCAATTTTAAACTAAGGAGTTGCAAAACTCAGGGAGAGACGAGTGTGTGAATTAAAAAATGTAAAGCTTTGAACATTACAGAAAAAGGAATGCTGTTGAAAACCACTTTAATAGTGTTAAACTAAGATTTTTTTTTTTCTCTTATTTTGAATAGAGTACGAGAGAAGCAGAAATCAAGTTGAAAAGTGAAAGCAGAGTTAAACTTTTTGCCTTGGATCCAGATGCACAGGTTAGACTTTTTACAGGGAAGCATGTTACTCTCTTTTATGTTGATACTCTTGAGATGAAAGACAATTTACCTTAATTTTTCTTTTCTCTTTTTGAAGAAACTTGACTTTTCTGGTATTGAACCAGAAGTAAAACCATTTGAAGAGAAATTTGGAAAAAAAATTCTTGTGAAGTGTAATGATTTATCTTTTAATTTGCAAAGCTGTGTTGCAGAAAATGAAGAAGGACCAACAACAAATGTGAGTAATTCATCTAATTATTTTCTGGTAATATGGTAATGAATGTCTTAATATTTTGTTGGCACTATTCTTAATGGCAGGAAGTCCTTACTGTGATTGAGAAACATATGCGGTGTGTTTTTTTTCTACACCTTTAAATCAAAATGAGAGCCTAAATCCTACAAAAAGTAATTTTGCTACTAATCTTTTTGTTGTGTTGTAGAAAATGGAATTTTTCTTTTACTGTTATATCTTGTCAGTAATATTTAGAGTGATGGCCATGTGTAAATGTTTATTAAAATGTTACTCATCTTCCTTTCATACACATTTTTACAGTAATATAGATGCCAGTAATGACACTTGATTCTTTTTTTAAATGTCTAGGTAGAACCTTTCTTTGTCACATTATCACTATTTGATATTAAAAACAACCGGAAGATTTCAGCAGATTTCCATGTAGATTTGAACCACGCCTCAGTAAGGCACATGATATCCAATGCATCTCAACAAATGATGAATGGCAGTGGTGATAGCTTACACAGAATTCAAGACGTTCATGAAACTGTGTTACAATATCCAAAGCAGGTAAGAACCAGTAACCTAAAGAATTAGTAGGATTTTGGATACAAGTAGAGAGTTTTCCTACATGCTTCAGATAGCTTTTTGTTATGTGATGTAAAATGGGTGTGCATTTTCATTTTATATCCATCTCTTCTTTTATTTCCAGGGAATATTCTCTGTCACGTGTCCTCATACTGACATTTTCCTCGTGGCTAGAATAGAAAAAGTATTACAGGGAAGTATTACACATTGTGCTGAACCATATATGAAAAGTTCAGATTCTTCAAAGGTATGTTATCTTCTTCTGTGGCATGGAAAAAATGCTGAGGCAAGACTGGTTGATTTCAAATTAATAAATATCAATCAAAAGCTTAGTTCTTTTATAGGAAATTCAGATAACTAGATGATTTGATATTGTAAGTTGTAGTTGCTACCAGTAACTTACTGAAACATTAAAAATAATGTCTAACATTGGGAAATATTTATTTAGCTTTTTATAATTGTGACATAATCTGTAATTTTTATAATGGCTTTAAATAAACTGATTTGACAGAAGAGTATTAGACTTCAGTGTGAAAGTTGAAAATTGTTCAACAATTAAATATTAAATATAGGTCAGAGATCTACTGTATGTCTTAGTTAATGCATCTTTATTTACTGTATCATTGTTGCTTTTTGGTGACCATAGTTTACTGTAACTTTATCTGCGCTCTTGCTGATTTTTCCTAAAGAGCAATTAAGATCACTACACCTCTGTTTTTATGTATAAAATGTTTTGAGATTTCATAGAACTCCAAATTACTTTTGGTAATAAACCACTGAAATATCTTAAGTTTGCAGGTATCTAGGATGCTGTAACGTTTTAATATTTTCCGAAACACATCTACAAGAAGCTTTGTCAGTTACTGCTTCTTTTTTGTTGCTGAAGAAATAGTTTTAATTTTGTTGACTTAGAGTTGTGCTTAAATAGTTGGACCAGGGTACTCTGAAAAGTAGGGGGGGTTTGTAAGCAACATCAGCTACTGTCGACATTCTTCCTGTTTTCAGCTAGTGAAAGGGAAGAAGGAAGGGTTAACTTTCAGTCTCTGCAGAGGAACAGTCTTCTTTCCTACTGATTTAATATTGGCTAAGCTAACACATAAAAAACCTTGTATTTTTCACTTGGTCTTAATATAGATCAGACTGCTGATTTGCTCTTCCAGGAATACTTGAGATACTGTTTTTTCAGCTATCATTGGAAAACAGCAGCTTTGTATTTTAGGAGTCTGGTTTTGAAGTGTATGCTGTTACTGAGTTAAACCTGAACTGAGTAACTGATTTTGGTGGTCTTGGGCCTGAGCCCCATGGGAAGGTTAAGTCCAAGTGTTCCCAAATTTAATGCCAAGTGCTAGGCTTGTGTTGACCTGTACTGCAGGCGTAGCCAATAGGAACATTCATGGTTATATTAACTTATTCTGTGGATTTCTGGCATTCGTTTGCTTATGATTTTATACAATTGACCACTTAGTTTGAATTTTTTCCTGTTCTTGTTCTCAGGAATTACAATATTAATTTGAAACAAAATATTTGGAAAAAAACCACCAGTACCAGCTATGCAGGTCTCCATGTGTGTCAATGCAATGCGCAAGTTCCTGTTCCTTGCAGAATTACTACTCTGGACAAGAAAAAGGGAAAATGGAAGCAGCAAATTCTGTAGCCAAGAGATCTCTTGTTCTCCCCTTAAACATTGAATACAGTGAATTAATGATGATTACTTACCAAGGTTCTATGCTGCTGAGTGCAACTTCCCCCTTTTTACAGGAAGGGATAATGGAGAGTTGGCTCAAACAACACGCTAATAGAAACAACCCTTCATAATGTCAACAGCAGAGATCAGGGATAGTATTCTGGCAGGTTTACTCTGTGGGTTTTTGTCTCTGGCAAATAATTTTGCTCTGTGTAGGTACATAGGAGAAGCTGGTTTCTGGAAAAGCGAAGCCCGCTGCTCTGTCAGGAGCTTCTGCTTTAACTCAAATGATTCAGCTCAGTGTTGAACATCTCAGGCTAGTGGGTTTCTGACTCTGATTGTTATACATGTTGGTTCTATGCAATGGAGTTGTTTCTTCACTTAGAAGTTAACAAAACCAAAAATTTAAAGTTCTAATGTAAGCAGTGTTGCAATGTTCATACATAGGATTGTCCATGTGGTCTTCATACAACTCTTCACTATGTATCTGTGTATACTTGTAATATGCAAGTATTGCAGAGTATTTTACTATTTACAGGAACGTGTTCTGGTATATAGAGTGGGTGGTGAATAGGAGAGCAAGTGCGGGGGGAAATGGTTTTTATCTGGAGTCACAATTTTGTCTTAAAAACCAGTTGAATTTTGCTCCATCTTTTGTATGAGTTTTTGTATATAATAATTTTTTCTTGCTTAATTAAATAAGTATTATCAGAAGTGTGGATGAGTCTGTGTTTTCACTCATGAAATGGTGTGAAATCAACCTGCTTAATTTGAAATGTTAAGAGATATTTTCATTTGTTTTTCACTTGCATACTTAGGATTAATCTTCTAAAGAAGATTTTCCAATTCATACCTGTGTCAATATGTGAAGTTTTTTTCTTGTGTACTAATGGTGCAAAAAAATGTAGCTTTTAAAATGTGGCTGTTTCTTATGTCCCTTGCAGGTTGCACAGAAAGTTTTGAAGAATGCCAAGCAGGCATGCCAGAGATTAGGTCAATACAGAATGCCTTTTGCCTGGGCAGCTAGGTAAGGACAATCTGTCCTCAATCTGTATTTTTTCCTGACTTTTTTTTAACGTTATTTTCTGTATCTCACTTCCTGTAAAACTTAATGTGCTATTTCAGTTTTTTCTTCTTTTACTTTCAATTAACCAAAGATTTCTGACAAACTTACACTTCAGCTCTATAGTATGAAAGAAATTTATAAACATTCATTATATTATTATACAAACCATTGAATATTTCCAACTGTTTTCTATTGTCAATATTTTTTATTTTACTAAGAATGAAATGGTTCACAATTGATTTGTTAGACTGAGCTATTTATATTTTAAAACTCACCTACAATGACAAGAGTATTAAATGCTTAATATGAAGGATAGTGCAGTAGGTTCTAATTTTTAGTAAAGAAATTGCCTGAAGTGAATTTCAACACTTTCATAAACTCAGCTGAAAGCAAGGTTTTGACTTTCAGGTCACTGTTTAAAGATGCCTCAGGAACTCTGGACAAAAATGCAAGATTTTCTCCTCTCTTCAGACAAGACAGTAATAAACTTTCAAATGAAGACATGCTGAAATTGTTAGCAGATTTCAGGAAGTAAGTCTAATTTCCCCACTTTAAAAAAACAAACAAAACAACCACACGCTCACACCCCCCACCCCAAGCTGTGCCATTTTTTGTTATGGTCATGAACTGGAGCATCTAATCTTCTGATGTATGTATTTATATGTTTTTCACTTCAAATATAGAAGTTGTATAAATATAATCAAGGCCTTCATACAAGCTACAGGTCTTTCCTTTGCAGTGTCTGGGGGCTACAAGCAGGACTGAAGTATAATGCCATGTCTAACGTGCAGTAAGCATCATATCCTGAAGTAGCTCTGTGTTAGGAGCGCACAATACACTCTTCTGGTTCTGAAAGGAAAACAAGTATGAGCATAAATCACATGTTCACTGACCTAGGACAGAGAATGCCAGTATCCAGTCCACTTTCCTTGGGAGTGCATGTGCTCCAGATGCCCACATAACAGAACATTGGTCATCCTTTTTTACAAAGTATTCCTAAAGATTGCATCAGTTTGTGTGCAAGGCTTAAGAATCTCCTACTGACATATGACCATATTAATAAACTAGTTTTAATCCCCTTTCTTATTGAATTGGATGTAAAAATAATTGAGCAATCTTTGCTTCTTTGCAAAGACGTTTCCACTTCTGTTATGGTACAGTTAGCTGGAGTTGTATCAATCTGAACAATTGCTAATAGCAAAAGGCTTGGGCTGTATTTTCTTTATTTTATTCTTGCTTACCAAATCTAATAAGGAGATGAGGTTTGTAGCAGATATTTTGATTATATTTTAGCAAGCTGCTCAAAGTTTCATTGAATTTTACATAGCATTGAAATTGCTGTGTACTGATAGTCCTTGCCATAAACAGTATTATTGACACTGAAGCTATTATAGTAATTAGCTTGCCACATCACTTTCCTTTGTGAATTATGGAAATGCTTTCGGTTATTTCAGCATCCTGTTTGTGGAGCTGTGTACAGTATTTCACAGGAATTTTAGTAAGAAAGAGATTGTAATGTCTAAGGCTTAGCTATTACAATTACAATCCAGACTCCAACCAGAAAAAGTTGTTTGCTTCACAGCACAGGATTGCATTTTGGGAAAATTTTGCATCCATTTCCTCTGCAATAATTTTTAAAAAGTCATGCTGCTTGCTGTCTTTACTTATAAAGGATTCTGCGCTGGCGTTTTAACATGGAAAATACTCCTACTTCAAATCAGATTTCTGAATTAGCTGCATGATAACATCTAAGAAATTTCATAGTAGGCTAGTTAATAGTAAATGTTCTGCAGCATGAGTTATTACTCCAGAAAAAGGAGGAGGTAGGAAAAAAATTAGAGTAGAAGATGCATTTTGTTAACTTACTGATTCTCTCCCCCTTTGCTGTTCTCCCAAGTCCACCCCATTACCATAAACACTTATTACTGGCCATGGAGATTTAAAAAGCTTACTTATAGGTCCCCTCTTTGCGGCAAACGATAGTGAGTTATTACCTGGCAACCCCCCCCCATTTTTAACAAAGTGTTTCCTTTTAATATAAAGAAAGAAAAACATCATTCCTTTTCTTAACCTTTTCCACACTTGTGAATAAAGCTTTTTTTTTGCCTTTTTTTTTTTTTTTTGAGAATTTAAAGGAGAAGAAAACCGTAAATCTGTGCAAAAAGCAACACCAGATCAGTCATCCACCCCCAAACCACCTTTCCTTTCATACTCCTATTTCAGGATATTACTTTTGCCTCTGTTTCCTATTATCTCTTTTTTCTGGCATCTGATATTTTTGCATTTAGCCTGATTTTGTGGGTTTTTTCCTTCCTATAGACCTGAAAAGATGGCCAAACTTCCTGTTATTTTAGGAAATCTGGATGTTACAATTGATAATGTGTCACCAGATTTTCCAAGTAAGTATTAATAAACACTGCTAAATGAACATTCAAGCTTTTTCTCTTCAGTTTTTTATTGTTTTTTTAAATTTATTTTCAGATTATGTTAACTCATCATACATTCCCATGAAACAGTTTGAAAATGGTACCAAGACACTAATAACATTTGAAATAGAGGAATTTGTTCCCTGCATACCAAAACACACTCAGCCTTTCACTATCTACAACAATCATCTTTATGTTTATCCGAAGTATCTGAAATATGACAGTCAAAAGTCTTTTGCAAAGGTGAGTACAGGAAAACTGTACATTCTTCTTTCTGAGGTTTGGTTAAGATTGTTTACATATTATATTTCTGTGATGATCCTTCCATTAAGTGTTGGATTTTTGTTTTTAAATACTGCTTTAGGCTAGAAATATTGCAGTATGCATTGAGTTCAAGGATTCTGATGAAGAGGATTCTTTGCCTTTAAAGGTTAGTCTTGATTTTTGCAACTGATTAAAGAAAATAGTGAACGGTTCGCTAAGTAACACAGTAGCACTGGATTAATTTGTTTAACTTGGGATGGTGATTTTCTGTCCTTTTGCATTTGGCATAAGGGTAGCTTCTAGATGACTTGCTTGTTTTTGATATAAAAGATTACTGAAGAACTCTCAGAGCATTTAATTTCTTTGTATCAACAAAAATTCCAAGAATAAGCTTGTTGCAAACAAGGGTGGCTTATGCCTACTCCACAGGAGGAATTCTTTAAGTTAAAACAGTAAAGCTTTAGGTCAACTGCAGAGCCAAGCTCTATGTTTGTTTATGAGCAACCACAGTGTGTAAGAGGTGCCTGGAAGAAAAGAAGTAGAAAAATATATAGGAATCCTAAGGTGAAATCACAGTCTGAGCTCTACTGCACAGCAGGCAAACTACACA
Source organism: Ibycter americanus (assembly GCA_035590275.1). NCBI lineage: Eukaryota > Metazoa > Chordata > Aves > Falconiformes > Falconidae > Ibycter > Ibycter americanus. Next base: position 56,839,753 of record JAVJGI010000014.1, on the reverse strand, counting down.
TCATGTTATTCCCTGTCTGTGCAAAGGAACCAAGTTAAACACAAGTTAAAATGTTTCAAATTCTAGGTGAAACAGATTCTAAGTGGAGAATGAAAAAGAATCACAGGGGTTTTTTTTGTTCTTTTTTCCTTTTTTTTCCTATTATTAGTGTATCTATGGTAGACCAGGTGGACCAGTATTTACGAGAAGTGCGTTTGCTGCTGTTCTGCATCACCATCAAAATCCAGAGTTTTATGATGAGGTAAGCTACCTTTCTGAGGTAACTTTTACTGGTTTAGATATTATGTAAGTTTCAAAAATGCAAGAAAAAATTCGAGGATTGCAAAGTTCTTGATAACTATTTCAGTTAAATCAGGGCCCTTTTCACTGTAAGTAAATTTTTGTAAGGTTTGTTTGTGTGATTCTTGATCGTGCTTCAAATAACACATAACCTGGACTTGCTTACTGCAAGCAGTAAGGCACATCACTGCTGTAGCTGAAAACTTCTACAAAGGTTGTGATTCTTTGTCTTTCAGATTAAAATAGAATTGCCCACTCAGTTACATGAAAAGCACCATTTGTTGTTCACCTTCTACCATGTCAGCTGTGATAATTCAAGCAAAGGGAGTACAAAGAAGAAGGATGTTGTTGAAACACAAGGTTTGTATGCTAATGCTTTACTTTCAGTAACTACTGGGGAGATTTTATGAAATATGCTTATTGGGTAACCCGTGATTTTTGTGATCAGTTTAATGCTCTCTAATTACATTATACTAACTGAAAGATTTCATTAAGTGTTTCTTTTAATTTACATGTTTCAAATGTTGTTTTAGAATGTATATCAAATGTATGTTTTTTTCCAAACTCAGTGACAATTTATTTGCCTTTTTAATTATTTCTAATTGTTTAAGCTCAAATCATTTGGCCCTTACAGTAACATTGTCTGGTTTGAGTTATGTATCAGAAGTGTACAGTAAGACTTTTGTAAGAGTTTATGTAAAGATTCATAACATATTTAAAATTACTTGCCTTTCATGTTCCGTAGTTGGATATTCTTGGCTTCCTCTAATAAAAGATGGAAGAGTGGTGACCAATGAGCAACACATCCCAGTGTCAGCAAATCTTCCATCAGGCTATCTTAATTATCAAGAAGTAGGGGTTGGAAAGGTATGTTATATAAAATTGCTCTAATACTTAACAAAAAAAAAAAAAAGTGGAGAGAAGATTTTATTGTAATTCCCCAATCTGATAAGATTTAAGTCATTTGCTAGTAGAAATATTTTTCTTTTATAGATGAAATGGAGTACTTTGCAAAAGTTAGGCATCTGACTTAGAGGAAACAAACCAACCCAAACAGAAATGGGAGACAAAACTTATGACTAAATTCTGACTTTTACCAGAACTTGAATCAATCTGCCCTAATATAGTTTTTCCTTTAAGTTGTTAAGTACTTATTTCTTTTATTATTTAGCTGATGTACTTAGGAATGTTTTAAGTTTCATTTTTTGAGTAGTAATAATTAACTAGAAGTTACAGTAATTTTAAAATATATTAAACTATTTTGAGTTTATGAAGATATGCAAATAATCTGAAGTCCTTTACTAAATTTTTTTTAGCATTTCATGCTGTCTCCTTTCAGTAAGTCCTTTATTCCTGAAAAAGTCTTATTCTCACATCTTGATTTTTGTGATCTTTATACTTCACTAGTAAAATTTATGGTTGTCTTTTACAAAGCAGAAAGCTTGCAAAATTGTAGTAATAAAAGTAATACCAAGGAGGATACAAAATGTAAAATGTGATAGGGGATTTGACTAAGAGAATGAAATGCAGAGACAAAATTGACTCATTGTGGAGGAGGAGGCCTAAAATCAACAGCGAGAGCTGCTGCTCTCCTCCTATTCTACCACCTGTTATTTTTTAAACTCTGCTGTAAGCTTTCCAACCATCATCTCCTTCACATCTTTCATGTTTTCACATCGTAGGTGTATTCTTTATGCCTCTGCTGTTCGTCTCTGCTCATGCCCATGGGTGGAAGGCTAGGACCAATATGACTAGTTGTAGATACAGCAGTAAAATCTCTCCCTAACTGGTTGTCAGGGTAGAGAGCTGAGCATTCCTATTCTCAGTTCTTTGGAAGTGGGATGAGGAGGAAGCATTGGATGCTACCTCTCTGTGACCTAAGTTGAGGATTAAACTGTGTCAGTATCTGTGGAAATTCCTGTGTTACCTTTCTCAGAAAACTGGTAGATATTTCTCTCTAGTTAGAAGTTTCTTTGCAGAGTTGTAGGGGAAACATGAAATCAACGACATAGAAAAGCAATTCTCTAGCCAGTGAGGAAACTGCTGTGGGACTTGTTTTTAAAAACATTTTAAGCTTCATAAATGCTTTTGGTAATATTGCCTGCATAATTTTCCTTTTTTTATGACTTTATTCATTGCACACATTTCTTCAACCTATTTAAAAAAAAAAAGTGTTGTTTGTGGTACTATAAACAAATTGTTTTACTCTAGTATACTGCTACATTATTTTACTTACCCTCTGCATGTGTGTGTGCAGCATTCTGGTCCTGAAATTAAATGGGTAGATGGAGGCAAACAACTATTAAAAATATCCACTCATCTGGTGTCAACTGTGTATACACAGGTGAGTTATAAAACAAATAGAATTAGAGAAAGTTTTAGAAATAATATATGTTTGTTATATGTATATACAATATTTGGGAAGATTCTTAAACTCATTATGCTGATCTCTTACTTTTTTGTCTCTTGGATACTCTGCATGATATCTCTCTTTCACATTAGCTCTGAAAAACAGTAGATCTTAAATGGTAACTACTCAAAATGTGAGCATTTTGTCTACTGTTGTCATCCATTACAGTCTGAGTTTTCCTGCTAGATGAGAGGTCATAGTTGTCTGAAAGCTATTTATTTGTATGTGTACAAAGCAATGAATCCTCTTGTAGCTGCTTGTAAAATACATGTTATGATCAGTTGGGATAACTAACATTGAGTATGATATTTTCTGCATGTCGGTTGGTTTGAGGCAAATATAGGTGGTGTTTTGTATAACAGGTGTTCAAAAATCCTGGAAATTTCTTATCTGGGTTAAAAAAAAATATCAATGTTACATATAGAGTAGTCTTTGGAGTAGTGCACTTCAATTATTTTTGAAAATTCAATCTATGGATATGTATATGCATTTCTACATGCAAATATTTTTCATGTGTTCTGTTTTGAATTATGAATAGTAATATTAGATATTGTTTAATTTCTTGTTCTTTTTGTCTTTGACAGGACCAGCACTTGCATAACTTTTTTCAGTACTGTCAGAAAACAGAGTCTGGAGCTCGTGCACTAGGAACTGATCTTGTAAAATATCTTAAGGTATAAAATGGCAGTGAATAACGGATTGTATTATGTATTTATAATTTTGGAAAACAGAGGAGCTTCAGACATCTTGTAGGTCTCATTATTGGAATATGCAGTATAAAAAGAACACAAAGATACTTCCTGCCCTAGATAAATTTACAGTTGCAATGTAAGAGGAAACCCTGAGGAAATAATAAGACAGTATTGGTCAGCCTTATGAGTGATAATTCTGAAACACTAATCACTTTGTCAGAATAATCAACATGAACTGCACACGGGAATGGTAAGGAATGACGACTCCTGATTTTTCTAAAATTTTGCTTAGGAGGTCATCATTATCATGTCTACAATTCTTTCAGGATTAGATCAATAGAGCACATGGTTTCCACAGCAATTTTGTCTTAACCAAGTAGGCCAGATCCTTAATATGAAGCCTAAAATTCAGTCACCTTAAAATCTATGTAAGGTATCGCGTGTAACTCCTGATTTTCTTAGGCACAACAGAGTTTATTGTTGTAATTGAATATCATCAATTCATAAAGCTGAACTGTCTGCTTGGGACATTTAAGTAAGAACCTAACTATTGAATGTGTCCCACTTCTGAACTGGGCTTGGTATGTGACTCTCTTTATGTCAAAACTATGGCTCTGGGTCATCTTCCTTGCCCCAAAACTTCTGTGATCAACTTTGGTACAAAACAAGACACAGTACATTAACAGCAGGAAGATGGAGTAAGTTTGTTTGGAAATATTTTATTATTAATATTACCGTATTTTACTGACCGACCTGTTTCTCAGTCTTCTATTTGTTCTTATTCTGAAATTTTGCGATCCCAAAACGTGCTGGCAAAGTGTATGACAATAATAGAGCCCCTCAGAAGGAATTCTGGCCATGGTAGCTTGACATCAAAAGGGCAAGGCAAAGAACAAATAGTCTTGTAGCTGAACTTCATCACGACATTTCTGTGTTTCTCACTTGAAGTATCTGTTTTGAGTTCTTTTATAATTTTAGATCTAGTGCCAGTCTTATTTCCACTGCTTTCTGCAGCACTAATTCTACCAGATAGTCCCCAGTTAGATTGCACTAGCACTAGGCCTGGTAGTGTTTTGGCTTTCAAAGTCAGCACTCTGCAGCATCAAGAGGTCCTACTGTAGCTGGAGACAGCTTATGTGCAGAATCCCTCCCTGATACCACACTTGCAAATCCTCTGTCATTGTGATGCTTTTCAAAATATAGTCTTTCTAACTGTGTATATGTGGTTTGTGCCCTGAAGAAATCTCTCCGATAGAGACAGAAGAGGAGAACCACCATGGCTTCAGGGTGTTTCATCTTGCCTTGGGGTCAAGGGGGTTCCTGTCTCTTTAGGAGGCTGTGGTCCTGCAGTCTGAGATTTCTGTTTGAAGAAGGGAACCTCTTTACCTCTCACTTCCTACTGTTTGTACTTTTCTGGCAAGGAATTTACAGTTATTGGTATTCAATTTCCTCTTGCAAATGAATCATCCAGGTTTTTAGCAGTCCCAGTCATAAAAGGCATTTTTCTCATTGGGTCAGCTTTGGCTTCTTGTCCTCTGGTTGTGGTTTTGAGATCAGCTGGGACACTGAAACTTTATAATTGGAACCTAACCTCTCTTTTTTTCTCTCCGCATAATAAACATGGTATGTTCTGAGTATCTGTCAGTGTGAATAAGAGGTCTGAGAGTCTGACCTGTGGCTCACTGAAGCTCTTTAAAATTGTCAGTATCATTTCCATCACTTTTTTTCAAGGGATATAGGTTTCCTGCTGATTGAGGTGCCAGAGAAAATGGCAGAGGTTTTCTGGTATCAAGAAGGTGGCAAGGTTTGTTGCCCATACTGGACCTCAGGGAATTGAATGTCTTTATTGATAAATTCAGGTGAAAAAACATAATTTGTTCTTTTTGATGCTGTAATATAAAGCAGTTTGTCAGGAGAACAATCAGATGTTACATGAAAAGAACCATTATTACTAAAACCTCTGTAAACATAGCAAGTCTGAGTCACTACAATTAAAAAATCAGTTTGCACACCATGGAGAGCCTCTTTACCAGGGTCCTGGCAGCAGTGACTGTTCGTGTTACGAGGAATGGAATGACCTTGTACTTTGTGGGCGGTTGGCTGATTCTTACCTCAGGAGCTGAAGTTGTAAACAACCCTCAGTCAGTTTCTGACCTGTTTGATTCATCAGGATTCACAGTACTTCAAGAAGTCCCACTGTTTCTGAAGTTTACCAGAGCTCTACTTGAATCTGATATAATCAAAATCTCTTCCAGGCACTAGCACGGCAATTTGAGATTTATCTTGCTACCTCCTGACTGTCAAAAAAGACAGTTGGCTGGATCAAAGGCTTGATTCTCTTCTTGATACTTACAACTCTTGTTAGTCTGGTAGAACAAAGTAATCATCAGATATTAAAGTATCATTTTGGGGAGAGCTCAAAAAAACACTTCTTGGATCACTCCCAGATCACATGATTTACTTCTGTTGTATATGATGACATATATTGTAATCTATTTGGGTAGTTTACTCCTTTGCTTAAATGATTTATTTATCTTTATATTAATTTTACATCAGCAAAATCTTTAGGTGCAGTGACAAGGCCGTGTCTTGCCAAAATCCCTGGGATAGAATAATGCAACTGTAGAGCCTCCTTATAGCTCTTGCTTGTTACTAAACACTAGAACACTCTCACCATACAGTATGAAAGGTGGGGGTTGGTCTCTTCTCCCAGGTAACAAGTGACAGGACAAGAGGAAACGGCCATAAGTTGCACCAGTGGAGGTTTAGATTGGGTATTAGGAAAAAAATTCTTCACTGAAAGGGTGATCAAGCATTGTAACAGGCTGCCCAGGGAGGTGGTGGAATCACCATCCCTGGAAGCGTTCAGAAAACACGTAGATGTGGTGCTTAGGGACACGGTTTAGTGGTGGGCTTGGCAGTGCTGGGTTAGCAGTTGGACTTGATGATCTTAAGGGTCTGTTCCAACCTAAATGATTCTATGATTCTATGAACATGTTCCACACCACTAGATTAACACATCAGATTGACTTTATTGCTTCGCTTCATGTTAACAGAAAACAAATGCTATCTTCTGTGTCAACTACAAATTATGGCTGTTCTCAATTCCATTGGGCCAAATTCCTGTCTAGCTAGGCCTCACAGGGGCCCAGATACTTTTTACTTCTCCTGTGTGTTGAGAGCTTGCCTTCTGTATGTCAGCCTGTGCCAGACTTGGCCAGCCTGAGTGCTAAATGTTCCTTAAAGATCAACATTTCAGTTCTCTGGTGGCAGTTTCCTGCAGGTAATGTCTATGCTGGAGTGGCAATAACACATTTAAATACTTAGGATTTACTTTCCTCCACGAAGTCAGGGTGCTATGGGCAGAGTAACTTAGGTTACCAAACCTGATAATGTTCTCCTGGTTTGGTTTTTTTTTTGTGTTCTTGCCCTCCCTAACAGGGTTTTGTGTAAGCACCAGCTGACACTTCTAATTAAAGGTTTTCTGAGACTCACCTGACTCAAGGTGTTTGTGTGCTCTCCTTCATGTTTCATGAGCCCAAGTATCAAGTAGCATCTCATAAGCTGAAGCATCTGCTTGCAGTTACCTCCATTGCTGCCTGAGAGATCAAAGGGCACAGCTACTTCTGTCAGTCTAAGTGTAACTGAATACTCAAAGGCATCAGAAATTGTGTTATGAGTCCATTTCAGAGTCCTACTTAAAACATCACCTTTACCAAAAAATTTCTGCATCTTGGACAAAAGCGTGAGCCAAAGTACCATTTGCATGTTTACCCAATGCTCTGATATTCAAGGCTTATAGAAAAGATACTGTGGCATATAACTGCTGTTTCCAAGAAAAATCACAGATCATGTAGGAAGGGAGACTGTTTTGAGTCCTGAATAGCGTGAATATGCATACAGGCAAACATTCAAAGACAAGGCAGCTAGTTAACACTGAATGTAAATGTTTGAAATGTGTTGTCTGTATGCACGTTCACCACATTCACACACTTCCCCCCCCTCCCCCAAACTCCCTATAACTCCAGGGAATTTTGTAGCATAAAACAATGTAGGATGAAATGCCATACACTGCCTTTTGTGTCAGGGTGGTTATGTCTATAATGTCTTTTGTATGTGATGCAATGCAAAGACATACCATGAAGAAGCTGAATGGTTAGTAATTCGCTGACTCTAATTTCCAGCATTAGGTACTTAAGGATTTTAGTTCATTCTGATTTTTAACATATTAGTTTATTGTTTTGCAGTAACTAGTATAACTAGTATTGCACTTACCACAGGTAAGCAACCTGTATGTTTCTGTGGAACTTCTGTTTGCTAAGTGTCTGCATTGGTGGATGAAATAACAAAGTATACGAGAGTGTCAGTGTCAGCTTGCTGTGGTGTAAACAGGTAGTCTTTTCATTGAAACATGACCTAGTATGCATTTCAAGGAAAGCATGAGTAACTACTTTAAAGTGCTTTTAATAAAACCTAATTTTTATCCCTAATTTAGGGATTATCCTTAATGTAGAAAACATTTACCAAATATTTATGTTGGAAACTATTCTCAATTGCTTTCTATGCAGTATATCAAGTAGTTAACGCCAAATAGTGCAAGCAGTGTGTATTTTTGGAAAAAGACTTGCAGTAAATTTTATCATTTTAGACCTTGTGATTTAAATGCCGTTTGTTTCAAGGGAATCATAGTATTACTGCTTTCTTTTAGAGCCTTCATGCTATGGAAGGCCATGTGATGATAGCTTTCCTGCCAACAGTTCTAAACCAGTTGTTTAGAGTTCTCACCAGAGCAACTCAAGAGGAAGTTGCAGTCAATGTGACAAGGTAAAGATTTTGAAGTGCTTCATAGAGTTTAAGTGATGACTGGGTTATCACATAAATCTGTAACTGAGTAGCGTTTGTGCTATTGCAATCATAGCTTGCTTTGTAGGCTTACTTGGTTTCTGACTTCTGTTTAGAGTCATTATCCACATTGTTGCTCAGTGTCATGAAGAAGGCTTGGATAGCTACCTGAGATCTTATGTCAAGGTAGGTAAAAGTAAATTAAATGGGTTTTTTTGTAATTTCTCTACAAAAAAGCATATTTAAATTTAGTTGTATCTGTTTAATTTCAATTGTTTCATATTATGTCATAGTTTCATATTTTATTCTGATTTTCCTCCCCAAGTATGCATATAAAGCTGAACCCTATGTTGCTTCTGAATATAAGACAGTACATGAAGAACTGACAAAGTCCATGACAACAATTTTAAAGCCATCTGCTGACTTTCTTACAAGCAACAAGCTACTTAAGGTGTGTGTTGAACTATGCTTTTTACTTTATGTTCTTACCTGGTCATAACTGAAGAATAGGAACTAAGTGTATTGAAATAGTTGTTGAATGCATGTGGCAATTTTACAGAATGTTTTCTTTTCTCTGCAGTATTCATGGTTTTTCTTTGAAGTTCTGATAAAATCAATGGCTCAGCATTTGATAGAAAACTCTAAAGTGAAGGTATGTCAACTTGTGCAAAAAAAATGTTATTCTAAAGAGAATTTGTGTAGTCTCTTGTTTCTCCAATCACATATTTTTATTCCATATTAGAAGAAAGTTTTATATATACATGGTTATGATTTATATATAATAACTTTATTTGTAAGCAAGTGAGGGAAAGAGCAAAGCAGCAGGAGAAATCAGTTGAAATATTAAATGGAAAAAACTACAGGGCTAGGTTAACATTACTATAAAAGGATAGAAACCACTTAAAATCTATACAGTAGAGCAGTTTGTGTAAATCATCAGACTCTCTAGTAAGATTTCTTAATACTTATGGTACAATGAAGCTGGAAGCAATAGATAACACTGTGGACTTTGATGTAAGTACTACCCAAAAATCTGTGGGCTTTTTCCTGAGCAGTACAGTAGCTGTGACATAAAATGACTGAGAACAGCAAATCATGCAGTTTACAGTCCTTCTGTATGCAATAAGAAGTATCAATATTTAATTCTGTGTTATTTTCTCTGCTGGAAGGAGAACGCTAAAATTTTAGAAACAGGCATTTTTCTACAAGCTTGTCCTGTAAACGGTATTTTTCTTACACTGACGACAGCTTTTTAGTTTACTTCTGTATTAAAAGAAGTCTTGAAGGTAAAATTTCAAGTATACAAAATAGTCCCAGCTGAGTAACATACCAGGTTGTTCTGAAATCTTTGTCAGTGTCTTCACTGTGTATTTAGAGCATAACTGGAAGTCTGCAGTACACAGGAAAAAAACAATTGGACAATGATCAGTAAAAAAACCTTTAGAGTGCTACACGTAATACTGTTCTGCTGTGGTATGATCAGCAGAGTTTGAGTCCCTGTTCAACTTACTTTAAGTGTCTGGACTTTTTCTATTTCAATATTTTGAAGAATCTTTAAAGAAGTTATTGATTCATTTTTTCATTTAAGAAGCATGTGAACTCCATATGATAATTGGTCAAACAATTTTTTTCATCATTTGATATTCTCTAAAGTAACGTGTTTGATGTCCAAATCCTAGTATCCATCACTTTTTCTTAGAATACTAATACAGAATAAAAATGTTTTTCTTTTTTTTCTGGTTTACTTTAATTAGAAGAATTAAATCATATCACCAGACTGACTGTTATCTAGTAGTAGATAAAAAAATCTGCCTTCATACAGTATTCAACTGGATTCATTTTAGCACTTATTACTGATACATAATTTGCATTTGAAGAGGACCAAATATTTGCTTGTAGTATCATGAGACATTAGCTGCTGTGTTTTTATATAAGGAAAAGGAGTTGTCTCAATTTAAAATGTCATGAAGAAAACTGTGATCTCCTTTCTGTTACTAAAAAGAAAAGGTGAAATAATTTTGTTTTTTAAATAAAATCTCAGCTTTTAATTGGAGCAGTGGTTCTGGAAATTCTGGGACCTTTATTGGCAGATTTTTTTTAAAAAACAGGTTAGATACTTGTTGTCAGGGAAGATGTTTTGTGCAAAAACAACCTGATGCACTCTAATGTATGGACACAAATGTTTACCTGCTATTTGTAGTCTGTTTAATCTAGAAATAGGCCTTTAGTTTAAGGGGATGGGGGGAAATCAAGTATTTACATGGTACTAGTACTACAGATTTAAGTACCTTCTGAAGCGTGGAAAAAGGCAAGCTTTTATCACTAAATTCTTAAACTGTATAGGGAAGTGTGACAGCTGTTTGTTTAGGGGTTTTTAGAATGCATGTATATGGACAAAAGGTTTGCTGTGCATGTAGTCCAGTGCGTCCTTTTGCATTTAAAATGTCAAACTTCTTGCTCGTTTTAACTTATCAGCTGTTTGAGAATTCCTCAAAATTTCTAGCAAAAAGACAAGACAACTTTTTCTACCACTAATTAATAGAAATACTGTTAATTCAAACCAAAGGAAGAAAAACACTCAGATAGACTTTCTTACGCTCTTCATTTTTTTCTGTTTCATAGTATCTGTTCAAATAACAGGACCTTTAAACTTAAATTTCCATTATCGGTTTGATATTCCTTGAGGAAGGAGTTCATGCTTCACTCTGTGAATGGAGTATTTCTTACTCCACCCCACTATTTTGAGCTGCTTATAATCAGTGAAATTAATCGTATTAATTTAATGAATTCAGCCGAAATGGAAGTAAAGTCTTATAAAGCAGGAAACTCTACTTCTCGTTTAAAGCTGAAATTTTCTAGAGACTTCTGGAATGGAATTAAAATTTTATAATTTAAAAATGATATTGAAAAAAACTGGGAAAAAAAATTGTTGGTTTCAGTACTTACCTGACAGTACTTTTTTTTTTTTTCAGTATTCAGCTCTGAGAGAAGGATACAGTTTTTCTAATTACAGAATATGGTGCATCTGGGCAAGGTTTTCAAAACATAGTGTGTGTGAAACTTGTATAGCATGAGGAAGTTTTCTATTGAAATTGCTAGGTGATATTTCAAAAAACAACAGCATGCTGGTTTTGCTTGGCTAAACAAAGTTTGTATAATTTTTCCTGATCTTAACAAACTTACAGAAGTCCTCACAAGTTTGGAAACAGCATATTACTTTAAAAAAAACTTCAGAGAAACCACTAACTTGCTGCCATGCAAACCCATTTCCTTAATTTAATTATAACTTCCTTACAACAGGGATTACATTTTTGAATTGAGATCAGATGGTGGATAAAATAAGTGCAGTAGAATATAATCTTTTTCTAAAGCAGGAATCTGTGTAAACAAACAAAAAAGCAAATGCAATTTACTTCTCAGAATGTCTCTGCCAGTGTCCATGGTTTTGGTATCCTTTCCTATATGATCTGCATCTCTTATACAGTATGATATACTTCCATTGATGAGCATTCACATTACTACTAGTTCTTCCTACCTTTTTACATTTTTTTAATTACTCTTTTTTTTTCCTCCACAAGTGCTATACTGACTTGTTTACTCAAAGCTAATGTGTCTTTACTGACCCATGTAATCCTAATAATAAGTTATATTTGTAGAGCACCAGCATGTACATCTGAGGAACAAATTCAATTTAACACGACTTTCATTTTAGGGAAAACAAAGTTGATAAAGGAACAGTGTGTCAGTTACACATGCCTGAGACTGATTTGATTACCTGGTGTTATGGAAATATGGTGTGAGTTGAAGTAGGCATAACCATTACTATTATTCAGAAAAAGCTTTATCCCTTTGATGTCTAAGTGTCCTAAGTAACTGTGAGAGAAGGCACTGATTATTTTCTTTTTTTAGTAGTAACAGCCAGTAGCTGAGATCTAATGGCCTCAGGTTTGGTGTACTTGAAATACTAAGCAGTTCCTTTTGTAATTTAAGCTATGCTATAAATTACATGCTGTAAAAGCTGTGGTCTTCTGAAATAAATTTCTAGGTTTTTTTTAAGCAAGGTTGGGATTTTCAGTAAAATGTACCCAGAAGATGTAGATAGGAGACAATTCAGTGTATGTTTACATTGCTGAAGATTGGTCTAGGATTTATGACCTTTCAGTGATGTTTTACATCAACTAGTTACATCAAATTTTGTCTGTTACATGGGGTTATACGATCATATAAATTCTGAAAAAGTCTTTTTCTTTTTAAGTAATCTTTCTACCCTCCAAAATTATTTAGGTAAGCTCAGTTCATGCAGAGATTTTCTTAAGCAGCATTGAAACTACCAAAATGTTACCACGTTTTTTGTTAGGACTTACAGGTGTAGAAGCATGCAGTAATTCTACCTGAAGAGGAAAAATATCACCAACCCAAACCAAATGTCCTACCCCCAAAACCCTAAGCTTGATACTGGAATATACCTGTCTGGTTTCTATTGATAGCCCATTCAATAGAGTGTTCGGCATGTGAGGTATACTTGTTGTATAGGAACACCATTCATTTCAGGTTCATATTTTGTTTAGTTTTAATAGCATCTGCAAAAGCAACGCCCAAATATGAACTGTTCAGTTGTACAAAGGAAACAAATTATTTTAACATGCACCTTTCAGATTCTGGTACTTTGCTGTGTGTCACCTTGAACTGCTGTTCTTTCTTATTCTTCCCCGGCAATAACATGAAGTAGGGTTCATAGCTTATAAACTACTGGAGTGACTTTTTATGACAGATACTTGTTGTCTCCACATTTCATGTTAAAAACAGTTCTACTTTTAGAACCAACCTCATTGTCATCTTCCCTGTGACATGAAAGAAAAAGGAGCAGAACTCGGCTCTTGTCCAGGAATGAGGATGCATGTAAACATCACTTCTTGATTTACAAGCCCCTTAAATATCAAATTTTTATTTTTTTTGTCTTACTGGGTAACATAATAAATGGAATATGCATTCAGATATTTCCTACTTATGAGATCTGATAAAAAGATGCATTTCTGGGTGCAGCAAAATTATTTCTATAGCAAGAATTTTGTAGTATTTTAAAAAAATATTTAATTACTGTCCAACAAAGACTGAGTTTACAAGAATATCACAGGACACTGGCTGACATACCCACGAACAGAACTTTTAATTGTTATTTCGTTAATGTGTGCTGTTGATATTTAGGCAGGGATCTTTTTCAACCTTAATATCTTATTTTAAAAAATATTTATTAAAGACAAAACTAGAGACTTTGGGCCACAGTTCAAAACCAAAGGGAGCAAAATTGTGTAATCATAGATGTATGCAGGGCCTTGACAATGACTTGATCTGCTTAGGAGTGTTGCATTCATTGTAGTTCAAAAAACTATTTAAAGTATTCGGAACTCTTGGATGTTTTTATTTCAGTTTTCAGAAAGAACAGACATAATAACTATACAGTTGAACAGTTTTTGTTAATGTCAACTTTTTCAGCCTTCAAGCACCTGTCATTAAGTCCCATCAGACAAAAGACAGAATCTTTATTAAAGATTGTAAGATGTAGAGAAATAAAAGAGGCTCTGCAGTGCCAAAAAGCTGAAGAGAACTTACTGACCAATACTAGTCAGAATGTGCAAAATCATTGGTAAAGGTAATACAGATGGTGAGTGGAAAGGAGGAAGTTGCGAATGTAGAGGAAATCTTTTAAGCTAATTGGCAAACTACTACCTAAAAGCAAGGAAAAACAGTTCAGATTGTGGAAACTTAAAAACATGGGGAGTAAGATTCTGAAGTCTGGAAGAGCTGAGATTTGAAGTCTCTAACAAACCAGAGAAAGAAACGTATGGATGAGAACTTAGACAACAGCAAAAGGCAAAGGAGTTATTAAAAAGATAGTTGCAGAACAGCAAAACCTGTGTCTTTTTAAAACAGTAAGGTGAGTCTGATAATGCAGTTACTATATGTGAACCAGCTGCTGTCTGCTTTGGAAAGGAAGATAGGTAAAGGATTCCCTTTTATCCCTAGCTTCTGTCATCAAGTTTATTGTAGTATAGAAAAAGAGTTATGCATTACACTTACAAACTTGTATATGTGTGTTTTTTGTCATCAAAGACTGCCTTGCTTGAATTTTAATAACAGATGCTAGTGCATGTTGTAATATTTTAACCAAATGCTTTTCCCCCTTCAGTCTAGAAAGTTCAGAAAAATGTTGAATTTAAAGAAAATGTTGATTTAAGTGACAAATGAGAAAATTTGAAAGCTGTCTTCCCTCTCGCTGTCAGATTATTTATATTTTATCTAAAGTAAACTTTCTGATACACTTCAGTTTTACAAATCATATTAAATATTGTATCTGAATTTGTTTCCAGCTGTTGCGAAACCAGAGATTTTCAGCTTCCTTTCATCACGCAGTTGAAACAGTTGTTAATATGCTAATGCCACACATCACTCAGAAGTACAGAGACAATCCAGAGGCTTCAAAAAATGCAAATCATAGCCTTGCCGCCTTTATAAAAGTAGGTACACAAGTGACTTGGGCTCAGTATTTCAATAATGCTGATTCTCGTGGATTTTAAAGAATATTAAAGCCAACTCATATAAAACTGGATATGCATAATGCTTTGTAAATATAATGTTATGTCCAAGTTAAAATGCATTGAAGTATAATTTGCATCTTTTGTAATCAAGAAGGCATCTGTTCAAAAGTGATATTTTTTAAAATAAATTTATATTTTATCCAAAAATCTATTTTGATTTTTCTTTTTTTCTTTTTCTTTAAAAATATCATCTAAGCTACCTTCTAATCCTACAAAAGCTTCATACAACGAGTAGTGTTTTATTTGCATGCATTTTATGTAGACAGACTTTCAGTGTCTTTCCTTTTTTAGTCAGTAAGATCCAGTAGGGAGAAAAAAAGTTGGGAAATAGTGATAGGTGAAGCTGCTAGTGGCATGTCATTTTTATTTCTGTAAAGATGGAGTTCTTCAATTGCTTTTTATTTGCAATTTGTTTATGTTCTGTACTCTAAGGGGAAAATTTGGTATCCGTATGTGTATACATATATTTAATTTGCTTGGTTTATTGTTTTTTACATTCAAACTGAAATATCAATAGTATGTCTGGAAAATAAACTTATTAAATACAGAAATATAATTACTGAGCACTGCAACTAAATCAATTTATCTTGGTTTTGCTTGTTTTCCCCAGAGATGTTTTACTTTTATGGACAGAGGCTTTGTTTTCAAGCAAATCAATAACTACATCAGCTGCTTTGCCCCAGGAGATCCAAAGGTACTCAGTGTTTTTAAACAAACTATTTTTAGGAGTTGCATCTTCTTGATGCATGTGGATAGAGTCCTGCATTAAGTGTTCAGACTTCTTCCCAGTTATGTTAGAAGTCACTGTGCTGTGCCTAGAGTGTTTGTGGTAGTGGTTTTGTTGTTTTTTTTCATCTAATCACTTTTTCATATTTTGATTTCCATCTTCATGTGCAACTTTACCATGCTAGAGCGTGTGTATTGTGAAAGTGGTGGGGGTGGGGGAGCAACCCTAACCAGAAATTTTAAGCATGAATGTGAGAGAGGCTGAAGTTGGAAGAGTTGATATCTGATAAGTTTCTGTACATTTACTGTAGTGGTGAAAACATGTACCAGATATCCAAAGAATTTCTTTTGTGGGTCTAAACTTTTCTTACATCAGTACATAATATGTTAGTAAACTCAAATAACTTCGGACAATGGGAACAGTAAATAAAACTATATCCAGTTGTCAAGTATTAATTATGCTGGCATTATTGTATACTGACATGGAACTTTGAGACGTCTATATCCCTTGTCCTGCAAGACTGAGAGAAATCACCCATTTGTCTTAGAAAGCTGGCTTTAATGTGTTATTCAGATCACTGCATAGTTATTTAATTTATACTTTTAAATTACTTTGCAGACTCTTTTTGAATTCAAATTTGAATTTCTCCGTGTAGTCTGTAATCATGAGCACTACATACCTTTGAATTTACCAATGCCATTTGGAAAAGGCAGAGTGCAGAGATACCAAGGTAAGTTCTTTCAAAGAAGTATACGTTATATTTCTTACATGTCACCTTTTTATTATTAGATGTGTAGACTATGTAACTTCAAGTCCATGAGATGTTGGAAACCTCGAAATTATTAAATGAAAGCCTGAAGTGGTAATCCTTTCATTTAATCTTAAAGGCATAATTTGGGTAGCAGAGTAATCTATCCAGAGTCATTGAAAGATATGGTAAACTACATCCTCAACTCTGCCTTCCTTTCCTGCTGTGATTATTAAGTTTGGTTTTTTTCATGAGTTAGCTTTTGATTCGCTAGCTACAGAAGCCTGCAGCACCCCTGTAGACAGATATGCAGTGTGAGGCTTGGTATACTTTTTACTTTTTTTCATATGCCCATTCAGGTTAAAAGGGACTTCTGTAGGTCTGTAGTCCAGCCTCCTGCTCAGTCCACATCAGGCGTTCCCTCATCCAGATGGAACAAGCTCAGTTCCCTCAATTTCTCCTGATAGGATACGTGCTCCAGCTCTCTACCTCGGTGGTCCTTCACTGAACTCACTCAAGTTAAGATCCTTTTTGTTCTAGAAGGCCCAGAATTATACACACAGAATTATAGATATGTCTAACAAATGCCAAGTAAAGGGAAATAAACACTTCTGGATATGATCCTGTTGATACAGCCCAGTATGCTGTTAGCCTTCAATGTTGTCAGGATGTCATGCTAACTCCTTTTGAAGCTACTGTCCACCTGGACCCATAGGTGTTTTTCAGCAGAGCTGCTCCCAAGCTAGTCATTCCACAGCTGATACCATTGCAGGAAGTTTGCCCATCCCAGGTGCAGAATTTTGCATTTCTCTCTGTTGAATTCATTGCACTTCTGTTGACCCATCCCTGTAGAACCTAGATTCTTCTGAAAAGCAGCCCTGCCCTTGAGGTATGAACTGTACCCTGTCCACAAACTCGATGAGGGTGCACTCCATCTCCTCTTTCAGGTCATTGATGAAGTAGCATTAAGTAGGATAGACCCTGGGAAACTCCTCTTGTAAGCTGGTCTGCAAGTAGAGTACAAACCATTAACCACCAACCTTTGAGCCCAATGATCTGCCTTGTTGTTTTGCACATTTAGGTATCTATTGACCTAGACTGTGATGTCCCAGTTTGGATACAATGACCATGTGGACATCTGCTATTCTCCCCTTATCCACAGATCTAGTGAGTTCATTGTAGAAGACAGGCTAGTCAAGCATGGTTTACCCTGGGTAAATCTATCCTGGCCATTCCCAGTCACATTCTTCTCCTTCACTTGCTGAAAAACGGCTTCCAAGAGGACTTGCTGCATGACTTTTCCAAGGACCAAAGTGAGGCCTGTAGTTCCCTGAATTATTCTTGCCCTTTTTTGCAGATGTGTGCAATGTCTACCTTCAGGCATTGCAAGGTCCCAATTATGGGAGACCCCTAATCACCATGGCTTAAAGGTGATAGTGAAAAGTCTTCAATGATACCACCGAACTTTCTCAGCATCTCATCTGGTGCTGTGGATTTGCATGACTGGAGGTCTCTCAGGAGATCCTTGACCTGATCCTAGTCCACTGCTGATAATTCTGTTTCTCAAAGCTACTCTCTAGACTCTTAAGGCCCGGGAACCACAGTAGTGAAGGATAAGATAACAAAGGCATGGAGTACTTCAGCCTTACCCAAGTCCACTGTCTCTAAATCACAGTCCCTATTCAGCAAATATCTCATATTTTCTTTATTCAGACCTTTAATGCTGATGTGGGAGAAGCTGTTCTTGTTGCCATTGATGTCCATTACCAGTTTCAGCTGTAGCTGATTTTTGGCTTTCCTGGCACTGTCCCTATATACTTGATCGGTGCTTCTATATTCCTCTTTGTAGCTTGTTCTTACTTGTACCTCATGTGCATCATTTTTTTTGACACTGGAGCTCAGCCATGAATGTCCCGTTCTGCCCAACTGGAATCCTGGGACATCTAGCCTTGTGCCAAAACAAATAGTGTGTTAGCTATTGCGTTTGTGGCTGCGAAGATATTACTAATTTCTTTCAGGCATTGAACTATAGCAGGCATCAATAAGCAGAGGTGAGGAAGGTGCTTTTATAAGCAACAAGTAAACCTGCCTAATATATATTTGTAGATTAGGTTATTTTTTTTCTTAAATATTTATTCAGTAAACACTGCTGGCTTAGTAAAGTTGAGTACTACTAACCTTTCATCGAGGTGGTAGAACAAGATTTGGGATTAAGAGCTGGACAGCTGCATAGAACTTGTTTCTGTCTTTGGCTTTTTCAGCCTTCAGGAGCGTCTTGGATAATAACATTGCGTAAATATTTCCATAGAAAAAGACTATGAGTTGATGGTTTAGGGGATCCTAAGAGCAGAACTAGAGAAAATACTGTTTCTGCTTACACAGTAAAGAACCATGTAATATGCTGTTCCCTGCTGAACTAGGAGTTCAGCCAGGAAAGAAAACATTTATCAGAAGTGTTTCTGACTGTTTTGCTGTCTCAAGCAAAACAGACCTTGTGTGATGCAGTTGGCTCTTAAGTGAGTGGCAAGAAGGCCTGTAGAACGTCTGTGCTGTCTTATGTATGTTTCTTTCTGACTTAATGGATTCCCTTACTGAGGGTTCTTTGAAAAATGAAAGTGCTTTGAAAGTAGCATCTGTATTTTGATTACTGTATTGAACAGTAACAGTGAATATGAGCAACTCTTGAACACCTGCTCATATGAAATGTTAAACATATATGCATTCTAATAAATAAGATCTTCAAACTGAAGTTTCTCTTAAGTTGTCATATATTCGGTACATAAATGAACTGGATTATTTTATTGCACAAAAATTACTTCTAAAGAGGGGAGCAGTTTGACTTTGCTATGTCAGATGTACTGGGGTTTTGTGTGTATATGTGTCTATATAATACCTATATATCTATATGAGGCTTAGTATAGATTTATAATTAGTTACTGCTAGAAATACTTTATGAAATAAATTTGCATTGCGGTGGTTTAAGAACAAATATCAAATGAAATGTTCTTTGATTTCAATTCTGTTGGAATTAACACCAAATAAATAAATATTTCTGGAAAAATCTTGTTTAATTGTAGCAGAAAATTGCCTACTATATTACAATGCAGGTTTAATTTCCATAGATCAATTTAAGTTATCTTGTTTAAATATTATTGTGTTCTGATATGTTGAGAGGAAATGGCTTAATTTGGACGTGTGTGTTGCAAATGCAGTCTGTTCATTACACTTACTACACACTGCAAATTTTTGGGATCATTTTCTTAAGGAACATCAATTAACCAAGATCACAGTTTTTAGGAGGCTTTATAGTCTATATTCACAACAGATACATGTGTAAGATAATGAAAAAGGAACTTAAAACTGCAGTACAAAAGTCTAAAACTTCTTAATCCATGTTTCGCTAGCAGTCCTTCAAATTTGCTAACCTGGGACTGAACCACAGACTAACTATTAAATTCTACCATACAACTAAGTTCCTGAAAGATAGAATGTGTGCAGCCTTTGTGCACTCTGTGTTTCCAGTACCTGAATACAGATTTAAAATTTGAATTTGGAGCTATGAGATGCTGGTCCAGGTAAATTTAATAGGAACACTTTTGAATATTGGACAGTATTTAATTTATTTATTTTTTTAAATAATGTGTTTTGATTTCTCCAGCTTCTATTGATTGAATATACATCATAATTGTTTAATAAATGCATTGTTATGCAGTAAATTGGGCTAGGGATATATGAATAACTATGATTATACATTGTATATAGAAATACATCATAGAACTTACATAAACTTGTACTTTACTTCCAGACCTTCACCTGGACTATTCATTAACCGATGAGTTCTGTAAAAATCACTTCTTAGTTGGACTGCTTCTCAGGGAGGTGGGCAATGCATTACAAGAGTTCAGAGACGTGCGGCAGATTGCTATTAGCGTGCTCAAGAATTTGATGATAAAGCATTCTTTTGATGATAGATATGCTTCCAGGGTAAGTGTGTTGCTATACTAGTAGTACAAAATAATAAAGAGTAAGTGTGCATACATACAAGAAGTTTTTCACAAAAAACTTGTTAATTTGTAGCAATACTATTCCTGTTCAGACTGTGATGAAAATATGTATGAAAATTATACCAAAATCAATCTGCAAATCTCATATTTTACAAAATGAAAGCACAAAGCACCTTTTAACATAATTACATGTTTTTACATTTTAGCACAGTATAATCTAACTGCTGTTCTTAAAGTAATCAGATTTTTACAAATGTTTTTAAAGCTCTTATTTTCATTAAACATTAGCTCTTAATATTTGGCTGCTATCCTGTCATCTATTATTTGTAAAATGAGTATAAGAAAGCTACAAGTCATGGTAGTAAATTTTGAGTGATTTTTAATTTTGCTGACTTTTTTTTTTAACATCAGCTGTGCTGTGGAGAAGCCATAAAATTTTAATGGAAGATGTTGTTAATTTACAAACCAACATAATATTAATTTAATTGGTTAGTCTTAGCTAAAGTCACATTAATTTAGGGGGTTTTCTGCATTATATTAAAACAGTAAATAAAATTTACTGACCTGTGAATTAGAATGAAATATAGTGATGGTATGAATGTAGGCTCTGGCTTGACAAATATTTATTAAGTGTTCTTTTTTTGTAATTAAGGAGTGAATATCTTAAAAAAATAATTGGTGATTTAAATCTGTAATTTATTAATGATCTGTTTATACTCTAGAGCCATCAGGCAAGAATAGCCACTATGTATTTGCCACTCTTTGGACTGCTCATAGAAAATGTTCAGCGAATCAATGTTAAAGATGTGTCTCCATTTCCCGCTAACCCTTCCAGCAATGTGAGTGACCATTTCTATTTGATACTCTGAATTATTTTTATTGTACTTTATTGGTAATGTTTATATGAAGCACTGCATACATCTGGCAAACAAGGAGTTTCATAAGCTTCAGAATACTGCAAGTTTGTTCTCCTTGCTTTTTCTGAGCTTAAAAGCTTAGTTAACCTTTGTGGGTTTGGCTGTACTTTCTCTTACCCAGCTAAGTTATGCCTAACATGGTAATTGGTTAGTTTGGTCCTACATACAGGTTACAGTGCCCTTACTGATCTTTGCTTGAATGTGTGAAGATTTTTGAAGAATGCTAGGCCACACAGATTGCCACAGCATCATTCTAATGCCATGTGATTATACTGCCATTAACATCTTGCTTTTTCTTTATCTCCACTGCATACACCTATATTTCAGTACAAACTATAGACCACACAGGATTGGACCCACTGCATCTTTTTGAATGTTTGAAGAAGAGCAGTCAAAGAAACTGAAGGAACAGTGTATTTGAAACTAAAATTAATCTGTTGTTTCTGCAATTTAATGGCCTTCTATTTATATCCATTACCTAGTCTTGATACAGTTTCTGTGGGAGGAGTTTTCGTTAATTTCTGTTTTTTACTCAACAGTTACACTTCTCTTTAGTCTGCCTGTCAGTTTGTATGAACATTTTGCCTCTGTTCTTGTAGGTCCTGGCATTGGGAGGCACTTGCACATACTTCATTTTTATGCAAAAAGATATTCCCCCGTCATCTAACACATAGAGAATTAGTTATGTTTGCTAAAATCTCAACAATTTTGGTAGTTACTGGTGTTGTTCAGCAGAAAAGATTGTATATTGGTAGTAGATTACTACTTTTAAAAAAAATCTTCTTTTTCAATTCAGTCCAACACTGAAATAAATGGACCACCAAAAAAAAGAGATTAATTTTCTAGAAATTAAGAAAGAATTTTTAACCTTAAAGGAGTGTGCTTTTGGAACAGCTGTAGTATAACAGGGCTACAGGAGAATGAATTCAAATGCAATTTGTGAAGGTGTATATTGATATAGTATAGTTGCATACAATTATTGAATCTAAGATTTAATTATTAATGTATTTTATTTTTGTCTGCATCTTGCTGTGTTCCATTTGGTATTAAGAAAGAAATTCACAATAATCTTCCAACAAGAGAAATGCTTGTGTGTTTGGAATAGAAGTAATTTGAGTCTTCGGGAATATCTGGTTTATAGTGTTTAAGATTGAATGGAATATTAATTTCTTTAATGTTTCCTAAGGTAATTTACATTTTAGGCTATCCCAGGCTTGTGCAAATACCTGAACATCTCATTCTATGCTTTTGATCGTATTTAATAGAAATTCAAATTTAAGAAAGAAATATATAAAAATATTGTTCTAGATGATAAAGTATGTCATATTCACTAAGTCCATAATGTTGGAAAACAGTAATCACTTTTTCCTCTCTTTTCCAAACAGAGTGCAAAGGATGATGCGCTTAATTTGCCAACTGCAAGTCAGCTAGTAACACCACAAAAATCAGGAAACACATTGGATAACAATCTTCCTAAAGATCTGTTTGGTGTTATCTCTGGCATTGGTAAGCACTTAAAAAATAATAAAATAATTTTAAAAGGAGCCCGTTTCCTTTTTCCATTTGTTATGAGAAATTATTGTTCTGTGTCCAACTTTGGTTGCTTTCTGTATATGTACTTGAATGTTACTGCTACTTTCATTAACATAACCCTAATGCAATCAGCTCTTCATCATGAGTCAGAATTCACAGTCTACACGAAATCTTTCTTTTGGGATCTTTTTGATCTTGCTTTTCTATTTGAATCTAAAGCTATCTCCTGGAGAGAGCTGCTTTTTCCCCCATCAAAGGTGATAGTTCTTGTCTTGCTGCAGAGGAATAGGAGACAAAACTAGCCTTAGTCACTTATAGCAAGAGAGCCATAATTCACCATTTTGTACATGTTATAGACCAGCTCTTAAGTGGAGGTGCTGCTTGTGCACACATGTGGGCATCCTCCCGTCTGTCATCTTAATGTGGTTTTCTGTTTATTTTTGTCTGGTGTAATTAGTTGTGTCAATTAAAAAAAAAGATGAAAAATGGGGAAGCAAGCTCTTAAATGTACATGCTTCTTCATGTAAGTGTATATATGTATTGCTACATCTGTTTTTATGCATGTGTGTATGTAGTTGTACATAAGTCTGTGTGTATGTACATATAGATATACTTTGCTGAACCTCTAGAATAAGTTTGTCTTCTTTGAAAGTAACTAAATGGAATTAATTATTTGTCTCCTTAAAAAATATATACATATATGGTGGTTTTAGAAGTCTGACTAAACTGTAGAGTGACTTTTTTCAGTGTATGTATTGTTTGAGATTTTTATATTGTTCTGGGTTTTTTTTAGCTTCCCCATACACCACATCAACTCCAAATATTAATAGCGTGAGGAATGCCGACTCAAGAGGCTCTCTTATAAGTACAGACTCGGGAAACAGTCTTCCAGAAAGACACAGTGACAAAAGCAATTCTCTTGACAAGGTAAAAAAAAAACCAAACCAAAATAAAAAACCCAACCTGTATTCCTAAAGTTTCACCTTAATTCTCATAGCAGTTAACTTCTCTAATCTCCATTGGGAATGGGCTTTCTAGAATAACTGTAGAGCAGTTATTTTGTGTAAGTTTTTCTTTTGCATAATAATTATCATATGAACTCTTTTTGCATTGCATTTATTAAGCTTTTTTGCAGAAAATACAAACCGATTTTCAATGTAGAGACATAAGCAAACAGTTGTTGTTTCCTTTGCTAGAAAAAGGCACTAGATGAAGTGTATTGAATTTTGCTTGAGAGAAGTGAATTCTAGTTAGATCAGGTTCCTTGATTTTGTAGATACCTTCACTCCATCCTGTTCTGTACACAATATACATAGCATTTTTTAAATATTGAAAAAAGAGTTGCTGTGCTTTCTCTAGGTGATTTCTTTTATATTAGTTTGAATTTTCTAAATCGTTTCACTTTAAAGCCGTTACAAATTAGGAGCTCTGGCTGCAGTAGCTATGAGGTATTCAGTCGTGTCTTTCTAGAGCTTGTGTTGATACTGATCACATTTCATTTTCTTAGATCTTGTTGTGCAAGTCACAACACGTTAACTTTTTCCCCTTGACTCTGACATGCCTTCGTGTGGCAGAGAGAGAAGCTTCTCAGAAGGCACTCTGCTCATGCTATGCGCCCTAATGGAGAAGAAGAAGAAAATTCTCACCCTGCAAAGAAAAACCGTGTTACTATGGATTTTTCACTTCTGACAATTCCAGCTTTGCCAGAGAACATTTTGCATGCTGCTTTCTCTCTTCAGTTACAAGAAGTATTTGGTTTTTGTGCTTGGTATAGTTAAGCTTCTGAGTGAAGTGTGTGATCAGTAGTTTTGCCACTGCTTTGCAACAGTTGAATCTCAAGCCAAATATGTGCAATGTAACAATGTAAAATACCTATAAATGACAAACCTGGAATAGTTCATGTACACAATTTAATTTAAGCATAACAATCCAATCAGCTTAAATATCAGCAGAATTTGAGTCTTAGGGTCTTTAATATAAATAAACTCTAAAAAAATCTTCTTTGACATTGACCAAGTGAATAAAGAAATATCTTGTACATACACTGTTGCTAAATGGCAGTGCTGTCATCTATTACTTAGCTGTCATGTTGCTAATTACTTCTGTGTAGTGTTCTTACCAAGTAAAAGGGTTTTCAAAGGAATCAACATCCTTTGAAAATTCTGCTCTGGTCTGCCGATTTAGATAATACAGGATTTATGTTTTGCATGCTGTTAGTATTTTTCCCAATAATACTTAATCCTGGCTTCTTATTTGTTGCTTTCCAAACTTTCTTTCGAGTAGATCAGTTGTTCCATGCACGTTATCTTCAACTTTTTGCTCGTTGCTTGATATCATTATTGAAGAGCCATGTTTTTGTTCTAATAGAATAACCTGTAGAACTATACTTGTGGAATCAGAATTGGCTGAAAGTATACCAGTTTCTATTTTAATACGTGCTTATTTACAGGTTATTGACATGATTTTGAATTAAAGTTGTGAGTAGCTATAATCCTAGTTTTATCCATGTACACGTTCAACTGTTTTAGAGGAAATAGTAGGTAGTGCTCTGGACAGTATCTGAAAGTCTAGGAAACTCAAATTCTGTTTCTGCTCTGCCACCCGTTATTTGCCCACTATTTCAGTTTCCATAAAGCTGTATAGTAGCATCTCCTTGTTCACCAGAGATATTTCAAAGAGAAACAGTTTGTGAGGTCTTTAGAATCTGCAATAATCAGGCTTATATAGGTGTCTGTTTTCTTCTAAATTACAGTAACTTCTGTCCAGTATTAACCATAGTTTCACATTCAGTTTCACTGTGCATCCATTCAGTGGCTAGTATGTGACAAGATTTACACAGATTGTTTTAGGACAGCAATTCTTTCCTTTTACATGGAATGTGTTAAAGCACTCAGCAGTCAATTGATGTGTATGCTGTGAGATGTTCCCTTATGGATTGGCATGTCTCTTGCTTTCAGTGAGGAGTGTTCCTGGAAGGGTTGCTCTGCCCTTGAGGTATTGGCACTTCTCTCTTTGTCTGAAGGATATCTTCCAACACTGGCATGTCCCCTTAAAAAGGTCACAGCGTCAAGGTGATCCAACTTTCTTGTAGAAACCAAAGAATTGCACAGATCAATCGTACTGGACTGTTGACCTTACAGAAAGCTTATTAAATGTCCGGTTCCTTTTCCATTCACATAAGTGGCCTCATACTGAAAGTGAGAATTAGGCACTAAAAAGGGCATAATTTATTCTTTAAAAATATATTTATGTAGTATATCTGTAAAAGCCTCAGACTGAGGATTTTGTAACACTTGTGTGGAAATTATTCTTTTACAGATAAGTCTTTGTACAAAGTTCAATGTATATATTCTCACAGTTTTTTGTTGTTTTTTTTTTTTTTTGTGGTACACATTTTGAAAGATCAGTTATGTTTGGTTTTTTTTCTTTTTGGACAGATATAAGTATTAGGAATTGCTGATTAGCTTCCCACAAGTGTTGAATTTGTATAAACAAATAAAGCAGGGAGAAAGTTTTTTTATGTTTGTGTGTGGGGGTGGGGTGTGTTGGTTTGGTTTTCAGGTTTTGTTGGCTTTTGGTTGGTTTTTTTTTGAGGCAAGGGCAAATTACTTATCAGTAGTTAATCTTCCAGAATGCATATTATTGCCATTCATGTATGTTTTCCTTGAGGTTCTGACATTTTTAAATGGAAACAATTTTGTAGGTGCAGATCTGTCACCAGTTCAGAATAAAGTCTCTTCAAAAGCAAAGGAGCATATGCATATCACCTAACAGTAGCATTTATTTTTAAAGTATTTCATCTAAGCAGAAGGGGCATGCCTGATTTCTACAATGTGGGTATCTATGTGTAATTAACTTGATTAATGATCACTGTTAGGTGACTTTTCCTCTTATTCCTCCCTCTGGGGGAAAAAGTCATACAAAGAAGGAAATAAAAATAAACAAAGGTAAACAGGCTTAATTTGGTATACTTCATGTGTGTAGTGTGTGTTTTAGTGACCTGTCTCTACATGAAACATTTTTGTCTCCATTCTGAGATCCTTTTTCTGTTGCAGGATTTAATAAGACAATTTAAAACATTTTAGTTCATATCAGTTTCAGAATTCTTCAGCCAAAATATGTGTCTGTTTTTTTCAGAACCAACAGAGCAGCACTTTAGGAAGTTCTGTAGTTCGATATGACAAACTTGACCAAGCCGAGATCAAAAGTCTGCTCATGTGCTTCCTTCATATTTTAAGAAGTATGTCAGAAGGTAAGTAATTCCACATATTTTTCATAAATTCAAAGTAACGTGTTGGATTTATGTCTGTGATTTCAATACTTTCTCAAAATTAGCATAATATTTTAGGTATAGGTACCATGTTGTGCTGTATGTTACAAATATGTGGGACTGGTCAAATTTAAACTCTTGACTGAAACCTTGTAAGCATTCCTTCAAAGTGTGAGGTTAATTAAAGGACTTGGTAAGAAAGCAAATATTTGTGTGTGATTGTGCAGTCCAGTTTGGAAAATAGAGGTGAAAAATAGTTTATTGATCAGTAGCAGAGTCTTGGGCTAGTCCATTCCTCTATTTTGCAGAACTTCCTGTATGATAGGGAACCAAATGGTTTGATTGCTGTGTATATTTCCATTTCTGGAATGGGGACATTTAGTGCTTCTTCATTCTCCTGGGGTGTTTGTGAGATGATCCACCGAATTTTTGAGAGAGTCATTTTACCCAGGAAAAGGTTGCGGAGGTATAGAAGCACTGCATGAATGGCAAATCTTAATTTGTTACTAGGATTGTACAGCTCTGAATCACTCCGCTATCCTTGATCAGTATTTAAGAAAGAGGGCAAGTCCCTTTTGGTAAAAACACTGAATTTTTCAGTTTGTGGTAAACGTATATCAAAAATAGTTAATTTATTTTCTGTGCCTATTTTGGTTTTAATTTCTAAAAATCAAGTTTATGTAGTGCTTGAACTCTAATTTATTATCCCAATTAATCAAGAATGAGAACTGAAAAGTTCATAAGTATTCAATATCCAATCACACATTAGATTTTCATGTAATTACACTGATATTATTTTGCGTATTTTAATTAAGATGATAATAAAACTCAAATATCTTTTCACTATTTTACACTTTGAAATATGTAAAAATTAGTCAGAATTTCTAGAAAATTCCAGTTAAAAATCATATAAGCATGGTGGGGATTTGTTTGGTCTCAATTCTCCTGGAAAAGAACAAGCGTCAAATAAATTTTGCCACACATCTTTGTAATTTTGAATTTGTAAGAGAATTTTGAAGTTTTTTGGCAAAAGAGACCAGGTCTTAGCTATGTAACTAAAAGCTTTGTAAAAAATATATATAGCCATTTTTGAAATCTGTGCAAATAAAGAAAATCTGAAACCTGTACTGAAAAACTATCCATAGTAAAACGTTGTAAATTAAAAAAGAAGAAATCATCAATTTGAATTTTAAAAATGTTGAGACCAATCTATAAAGAAGCAGGTTATAAGAGTAACAGTCCAAAGTATTTTGAAGTCTTATATTTTTAGAACACTGTGGTCACTACTGACTACATAATTATTACTATTTAAAATATGAAACTGTATGGGAATATTGTGGATTAATTAAAAGCATATTGTAGAAACTCATTTGTAGAACTGATATGTGCATTTGTATAATCAATTTCAAGGAAAACTTTAAATAGTAATAGTTATCTGTACCCCATAAGCCATTTTCAGATCCTCTGAATCCTCATTATCTGAAAACTAAACCCAACATAGTTAACTCTTCTATTGAATACTTTGCTGCGTTTGTCTTGTTTTTAATATTTTTCATTTTCCTAGACGCTTTGTTTACATATTGGAACAAGGCTACAAAATCTGAACTCATGGACTTTTTCACGATTACAGAGTAAGATTTTTGTTGAGCTTCTCATAAAATCACATTTTGCTATGCTGTTAAAAAACATGAGTATGGATATAAGTTTGTATATATGGTTTTATTTAATTGAAAAAATAATGCAATCTTGATCTGTTTAGAAGTCCTTAACTTGATGTGCACAATCGCATGTCTGTCCAATTCTGTGATAGTTTCTGGAAGTAGGCTATACAGAAGTGATCTCAGGAAGTTCCTAAACAGCGAGTAGTGCTCAGAATATTGCTATGCTCATGGAAGAGGAGCCAGCTGTCTTGTTACCTGTTTGCATTAAAATGCATGTTGTAACATGAACTGCTGAAATTATATGGTAGCATATCAAAATTTATTGAATTGCTTAATTTCAGATACGAAGGGATGTGAACTGTCTGCCTAGCACTCCTCTTGTGGCTCTGCCATTCTGTAAGGGAAAATATACAGGATGAATCCAGTATTTGTTATCGATGGCTACATTCCATCCCTGTGCACACTTAGTGCATTTGTTCACAAGAACTGCTTGATACAGTAATGAAAAGCAAAGAAGGTGCTGTTCGCTCAAAGTGGAGCCTTTCTGCTTGCCTTGTTTCACTAGACTGCTTTCCTTTGTTTCTGTAGTAGAGGCTCAATCAATGTAATATCAGTTGTTAATTGTGTAATAGAATGTGCTACTCAAGGTCTATTTTAGGAATATATTGTAGATAGTGTTTTAACTCATCATCAATACATCTGGCATGATATTGATTGTATCAGAGACAGAACTGACAAAGTAAATGAGCCTACTTAACAGACTTTCTGAAGCCTGAGGCGTAAACTGTACAGATTCAGTGGTGAACAGTATTTTGCCATTAGATATTTCTTATTTAAGAGCTGTATAGGATTGGTTTGTGATCAAATCAGTAATCTCAAATTACTAATTATCAAAGAAGATTTACATCACAATAGCAGTATATAGAATACAGAAGAAAATTTCCATCTCTTTGGTGCAGTGAATGATATCACAGTTCCTTAAACTAGAGCAGGAACAAGGTTCATGAAAGTCCATCTCTTCCAATTCTAGGAGTATTTTTGTCAATGCAAAAAACATTCATATTGATGATGATTTTTATTAATACAGGTCATTACAGTAGTTTCTCATTGTGTCAGTAAGACAGTGTTTCTGGTAGGTAGGTACTTGCCATGCAAAGAACTTTTTCTGAAAAACTTAAAATTTAATAAAGGCAAGAAGATATCAGAAAGGGGAATTGCAGTTAGTTTGCAAATAGAGTGACAAGTTTGGTAGAGGCAAGCACCATTCTGACATCACAGTTTGGAGATGGCTAATCTACTTAAGGTCTGAGTACAAAATGGAGCTGAGTTGAAGAGACTATTTCCCAGTCTTCTCCCTCGTTCATAGCTGGCATATGGAAGAGGAAGCCTGAAAACTGGCTTTCAGTTTGGATTTACACTTTAAAGAAAAACTCTAAACATTTCTCCTCTATAAATATTAAAAATCTATACAAAATGAAGTATTTGAACTCACTGTTTACAGTTTTCTAAGGTGTTTTGTTTTTTCACCGTTTGGCCCTTTTGCCTTGTCACTGTTGGACTCGCACTAGCTGTTTTGATTCAGAGCGCTGGGATAGGTGTGCTCTCGAGGCAGCCTTATGTACCTTTTGCTGTTAATCCTCACTTGCTCAAAACACCAACCATCTGTGACTGATTTCAGAAGAGTCATGTTTACCTTTTCTTGGCTTGGGGACTGGAAGGGAATTTTAAGGGTGGGAGAGATAAAGAAGTTTTATGACCTAAGAGTTTAAAGTTAAAAAAATAATAGTTGAACAATTCCAATGTTCATAAATCTAGAAGAGATTGTTTTAAGTGTTGCTTCTCTGACTTATGTGTTCTCTGCAGAGTATGCTTACATCAGTTCCAGTACATGGGAAAGCGATACATAGCCAGGTACTGTGTGGAATTCAAATTCTTGTCTTGTTCACTAATAGTGTGTACAATAAGCCTTGAATCTCTGTTACAAATAAACTGCATGAGTAGAAGAGTTATTGTGAAATGATACATAACAGTTTGAAGTAAGTAACTGATTATTATATTATCAAGTCTGTATCCTGTCTGAAAGTCGTGGTATCTGTTTAAGAATTGTATGTGTGTTGTGTTTATTATGAATTACTTTAAAATCCACCCCTTAAATGCTATCTCTTACAGCATTTTTTTTCCTGGAAATAATGTTTTGGGGGAAGAAATTTTATTATTTAATTATTTTGTTTATTCACTTGGCCATAAAACCATGTCCATTGAAATCTTTTAGAAATTTTATATATAGTGTTTTCACTGAAAGGTGAGTAGTGAACATTCCAATGCTGCTGTTTCTGAATTTGAAGTCTGAGGTACTGTTAGATACCTGTACATTCCCACTGAAGGCTGTTTAGGAGAAAATCTGTGGGAGTCAAAAACCTGTATTAAATTATTTTAAGATCTTTGCATTAATGGGTTTTTTAATGCAAAGTAGTTTTTTAATGAAGTAAGATATAGCAACTCGTTTAGGCCTTACGCTGTGGTTGACATGATAATACTGTTATAATTAAACTTGTGGCGTTGAAATACTGGCCCTCTCAAGCTCAGTGAGAAAGTTGTTGCTGACTTCGGGTGGTAAAGCATTCTAACTAATATGTAAAGGGTTTTGTTTTTAATTTAGATTTAATGGTATGTGAATCTCTTTCTACAAACAACAAACGTTGTGTCCTTAGAGATTTTTCAGAAAAAAAATCTCATCTCTGTTCACATACCTTAAAAAAAAAAAAATCAAAGGCCAAAATAAATCTGGCTTTCTTAAGGTTTTGATTGTAACCTTTGTGTTTAAATGTACTTCAGACTCTGGATTTACAGGAGTCTGTAATTTTCAGGCTTTTTGTAAAAATTCTTCAAACTGATTTGTCCAACTAGTTTGTAGAGAAGACTACCACACTTCCTTTTTGTTTACTGATCGTGTAGTCTGTGTACTCATGTTAACGCTAAAAACGTTAAGCTATAGAAGTCATCTGGTGTTCTGCAGAGATACTGGATTTTCGCAGTAAATGTAGCTTTCTGGTCTTTCACATTGTCCTTACACTGAAGTATATCACGGTCAATGCACGTACTCTTAAAATACACAAATGACAGAGAATAAGAGGGAACAGGGTATTCTGTAATTCAAGCACTGGTTTTCATTTTTCATCAGCTCTGGTGGTGGTACACAATAGGAAGTTAGCCTGTACTGATAGCTAACACAGATCACTTTTCTGTTTTCTTCACTTGATTGCTGCAAGTTTAACAAAGCATATGGCTCTTCTCCCTTCCTGCTTGGGTAAGATGTACATGATAATACCTCAGTTAATTCCTGCTCTCCTGTTGCATGTATGCTTTCTAATTTTACCACTGTGTGTCCTTCTAACTTTTTTCTAAAATTTTTGCAATCAAAATAGAGGATTTGGTTTTGGGTTCTGAATATTTTCAGAATATTTATGTTCTCAAATATTTGTTTTCAAAAGCTCTGAAGTAAATTTAGCACTTCAAGAGCAACTGCTTGTGTGCTTTTGCTTTCATGCTTTGAGGTTTTAAGAAAGAGTTTGCTGTGTGGCTTTTTTTAAGCTACCTATTTTTGTTTTATAAATAAAACATTAAATAGGTTGCATTATAATTCTTTCTGTAAAACTTCTCGTGCTTAACTAACACTTCCTGTCTTGCTGCAGTTTGACATGTCTAACTTTTGCTTCTATCCCATTTCACCCATCTTGCAGGAACCAGGAGGGGTTGGGATCCATAGTTCATGATCGAAAATCTCAGACATTGCCTGTTTCCCGTAACAGAACAGGAATGATGCATGCCAGATTGCAGCAGCTGAGCAGCCTGGATAACTCTCTCACTTTTAACCACAGTAAGTCTCATGACATGATAACATTTGTCATCTTCAACCAGTACCACAACACCAGAGGCAGGTCCCAGAGCCACACCAGTGCATTTCAATGACTTTTACTGTTCTCGGTCAAACAAATAGCTGGAATCAGTCAATGATCTGTTCCCTGCTCTATAACAGAACAATCAATGCTGGCTGATGCCATAACATGGAGCGTGGTTAACCACAGTGTATTTTAAAATGGTATTTTAATTCTTTTTAATTATACGCACCTCAACTTTGTGCTGCACATAGTTAAAAAAATTACTTATTTTTTCCATTTGCTTTATTAAGCTTCATTTTTCCCCACCCACTTGGTCTTATAAATGATAAGTCTAAAAGTAAATATATGTGCTCTGATCATAGCTCCATGTTTTGACATCCCCTAAGGAGAAATAAGTTTCTTAGAATTTCTACCAAGATTGTGAATCCCATGATTTGGTTTGTCTGAAGTAAAAAAGCGTCCAATAATGAAGTGATTTTTCTGTTTTCAGTGTGAGAAAGATATCAAGTATTCTTGGAATTTCTGTAGACAATGGTAAGATTTAATCAGGTTGAAGTCAGCTTGTATAAGACTGCTGTATTGAAAACTAAATCTGCTTGTGGCCTATCTTTTTAAACATGCTGCTCTTAAATTGCAAAATATACTGTATGTAAAGTATTCTGAAGCACCATTTTTCAATTTTCAGCTTCAAAAAACAATGAAACTGGCTGACTAATCCAGTAAAATACAACACTGATACTGAAAAGATTGTGTGCAGTAGAGCAATTAGTTAACTGTTTGTTCACTGTATTCATCCTTTTATTTCCCAAAGCATATCTAACTGTCCCGTAAAATCTTTTAGCTCATTATCTGTAATACAGAGCAACAGTTAGCCTAATTGCACAAGACTTACCACATAGTCTAGAGGAAAACTGAAAAAAGAAAAATAAAATCCCACCAAACCTCTCTGTTTATAAATGTATTCTTATGCCTGTTTAAATATAAGAAATGCAGTTCTTTGATTTTAAAAATGTCAGAAAACCATATAGCTGTGCAAATTACTACTTTTTTTTTCTTGTAATCAGTCTGCTACTGCTGTATAGTAATAATTCCTGGATGTTTTTTGATGCACAAAAGCTTTTACACTATGTGACTATACATTCAGTAAGGTAAAATACTTTGTAGGTAAACACTGATTTGTTTAAAATTAAAAAAAAAAAAAATTCTGGGAAATAAATAATGTGGCTGTTCCTGGGCCCTGTGCAAAGAAATTTCATACTTCCCAAACTTGGCAAAGTTTACTGATTTTTAGGAAACAGTGAGCTGAAAGATTTTAATAAATGCATGCTTATGTAAAAACAAACTTTCTGTTCTTTTCCATCTTAAGGAAATCATGAAAGCAGGTGTCTCATTCAGATAACTTTGCATAAAGTGATAATAGCTTTTTTTAACGTTGGATGTTTAATGAATATCAGGATATTGCACCTTGTATTGACCAAGGTTTTACAAAGTGAAAACATGTTGCTGTAAAAGCCATGTCAAATGTGAAATTCGTTTTTATATCTTTGGTCTTGTTGTGGTCTAACTTTTAGTTTTGTTTAGTTGTCAGTCTGCCTGTGTCTTGTATCCAAAGTAGTTTTCAGAACTTGGATAAATATTGTAGGTATCCTGTATGGGATGCACACAGGAAGGACGTATCTGGTGGAAGTAGTTGCTTTACTGGTTTCTAAAATCATGATTCTTTGGCAAGGTAGTTGCCTATAAATGTGAATTATAAACTTGATTTCTCCCTTTCTAATCATTTAAGCAAGGAATAGTACTGAAGTAATGGTGTGATATTTCACATCTCTGAGACATTTTAGTGTAGTTTTGTGCTTATGTATGGAAGAAATTGGGCCTTTTGTTCAAATTTCTAAAGCATCTCAATACAAACTGCAAGAATGTCTATTTATATTTCTATTGTTGGGGCTGGA
Source organism: Ibycter americanus (assembly GCA_035590275.1). Lineage (NCBI taxonomy): Eukaryota > Metazoa > Chordata > Aves > Falconiformes > Falconidae > Ibycter > Ibycter americanus. Next base: position 56,805,223 of record JAVJGI010000014.1, on the reverse strand, counting down.
GGAGGATCAGTAGGATAGTGACATGCAAACATGCTGAAATACAAGAGATATACTGTGATCTGCAATAGCAGTATGTGATCGTTGTCAAGCTCAAAGTCATTAGAGATTATCCCATTTTCAGTGTTCTTAGATGGTTCTAAAGCCAGTTACTCTGCAGTAGTGTGAATGTATGGGCGCATGTTCATGGCGTATCTAGATAGATGTCCGTATTATATGTGGTAATTGTAGTTCCATAGTTTCCTTTTAAGTTACGTGTGAAAAATAGAATCCAGTGTGTTAGTTATACATGAAGAATATAATACTAGCTTCTCTAAAATAATAGCAAATTGAAACAAGGATAGTTTTTGGCATGTGTATGGAAAAAGCAGTGCAAAACCAGTCTTTTGACTCAACCGAATTGAGTGTTCCTTTTTTTACATCCTGCCCAAAACTTCTGTCTCTAGTAATAATGTGGAGTAATCAATCAATGACCTATTTATTTGTTTCTTCTAAATTATTTATGTGAAGAACAGCATTTGAACTGTTTGGAATCCTCTCTATTGACTACAGTTTTAACTTACTATTTACAATAAACCTGGTACTTTTCTTCTGAACCGGAAGAGCAAACAAATTATTTCTTTAAAGAATATTTCCCCTGTGCTCAGTGCAGTTCTCAGAATAGTCATCCTCTTGGTATCCTCAACATTACCAAAACCACAGGCTAACTTAAGAATTTCTGGTCACCCAAAGGTGTTTGCTATGAAAAAGGATTTTACTTTGAACTTCTTTAAGGAAGAGAACACTTTTACTAAAAGAAAAAAAATTGGCAACAGCTGTTGTGTTAAGACTGCTTCTAAATGCCAGTTGTTCCTTTCCATCATTACAGAGGTGAAGGAGGTGGCTGGATTTAAATCACGAAGAAAATACATGGGAGTAGGAAGAGGTGGAGGTAGAGAGAATGCAAAAGATGATAGGAAAGAGGTGTATACTTCCTGACAGAAAAAATCTATAAATCCAAAGAAAATAGTGGTTATGGGTATGCATGCATAGTTCAGCCAGGGAATCAAGAAGGTGCAGAAGGAAGTGGCCAGATGTCATTATAAAAGAATATGTCGTTTCTTCTAATTTTTCATGGTCTCAACACGTTTGTGATGGTTGTCATTGATTTAGTGATGCTAAGTTGACTGTAAATCTAACACATAAATGTGATCCAGGCCAAACTTATAAAGCAACCAGGGCACATTTAATCTGGTTCTTAAAAATCAATGTTAGGAAACATAAACAACATACTATAACCAGTGCTGAAGTGGGATATGTTTTTAAAATTATTTAAATACAGTATGCAGCTAGAAGCAATAAAATATTTTTATTAATAATTATTATTATATTGAGTTATAATTATTATATGAAGTTATTGCATGGTATTGCTACAGAGCAGAATTAATTACTTGTACTTATATGCAGCTGAAGACGGATGATTGTATTCTTTCAACTCTTATTAGTGTTTTGTATTTTTATAATGGTTGATTTATTATTGACTTTGAGATCATTATAACATTGCTAAATTACCAGTACATATTTTCAGCTGTAACTCCATCCTTCTGCAGTACTTATTTTAAGAATATATGTGTGTATATATAACTCTACATTTATGTATGTGTGTGTATGTATACATACGGATATATGAAACGTCAGACATTTATTGTTTTAACTGCTGTTTAATGCTTCTATTGTTGACATTCATACTTAATGTATTTTATGATCTTATGCAAATTATGTTAGAATAATTACATGCACATATCTGAAAGATATTTAAATGCATATGAATTCCTTTTCTGTATTGAATACTAACTTCTGTCAGGCTTTTTACTTGTTAATTGTTTCCTACTTCAGCAAGTCTTTTGGAAATAAGAAACATTTAAATGGGCATACCCAGCACTTACACTTCATTTGAAATTTCTGTAGGCTATGGCCATTCAGATGCAGATGTTCTTCACCAGTCTTTACTTGAAGCAAATATTGCCACTGAAGTTTGCCTTACAATTCTGGATACTCTGTCATTATTCACAATGGCTTTTAAGGTTTGTTCTTGACTTGGTGTTAGTATCTCCCATAATTATCTTTCAGAAAAAAATATTTTAGAATGATATTTATATTTTATAGTTTAGTAATATAGCATTGTATTTTTAGTATTTCTAGCACTGTATTTCATTATTGTGTCATGTAAAAGCTGATAACCTCTTGCAGCAAAATGCTTTGCCTTCAGTTACACATTGCACATAGACACCTTACTGATCAGCAGTAATCTGTGGGAAAAGCACCTCCTCATCCTAACTTCTTAAAAATATTTCTAGAAACTTTAATGTCTACCTAATATTAGTGGTAAAACCGTTTTTAAAGACCATGTGGGGTGAAAGAGCTATTGTGTGGCAAAACCATAATTCATAATTGGATGCTATCAGACTTTTATATTGAATTTGGTGGCTTCTTAAGTCTCAGTTAATTAACAGTAATTTGTGTGTGTTCCTTTTCTGTAATTTTATTTCAATTTGTTCACTAATAAGACTTCTTTTTAGTTGTATCAGTTACTGTAGCTCTCCTGTGGAATCTTTTTACAGCGTGCCCGCTTGCATGCCCCCTCCTGTCTGCTTTTTAGATTTTTTAGCTTTTCCAAACATTAAAGGTAAAGCTATAAAAAGGAGAGGTAATAGCTCTACCTGGCTTCTCCCCTTAATCAGAGCAATGTATCCAGATCTTTGCTTGAAGATTCAAATTTAGTGTCTTTAATCTAGTTGTGAAAACATGAGCTTACTTATAATGAGAGTCCTTTTATTAGTAATTTAATTAGATAGAGTTTAGAACCAGTTCTGTTCATGACAGAATTGAAAATGAAGATACCTAGTTTTAAAGATTTAAAGGAGAATGAACACTAATCTTTTAGTTATCAGCTGTCCATCATGCTTGGAACGACAGTTCTTCCAGGTTATCTGTATGCATTATGTTCAGAAAGTAGGTAAGAGTATACTGGAATAGTCTACAAGATCCAAACAAAACAGGATAATCAGGAGCTTCTATTCAATCAACTGCACTAAAATACATAAAATTGTAGAATCGTAGGACAGTTTTGGTTGGAAGGAACCTTGAAAGATCACCTAATCCAATCACCTGCCATGGGCAGGGACATCTTCAGATCAGGTTGCCTCAAAGCCCCATCCAACCTGACCTTGAAAACTTCCAGTGGTGGGGCATCTACAACTTCCCTGGGCAACCTGTTTCAGTGTCTCACCACCCTCATTTTAAAAAAAAATTTCTCCTTATGTCCAATCCGAACCTACCCTGGGTATAAATCTGTTGCCCCTTGTCCTGTCACTACAGGCTGTGTCACAAGTTATGTCTGCTTCTTGGTAGAATTTTAAATGATCTTGTGTGAATTCCTACTACTCTAGGTGGTTTTAGTGAACTACCTACCTCTGATTTGGGACATCTGAAGAAAGGATATTGTATCAATTTCCTCATAAGGACAGGGGTTTGTAAGACAATATTTCGTTATTTTGCTATAAATCTGGAAGTAGTAAGCCTTACCATCTTCTAGAACTTGTAGTTAGGTGTTTAGTTTTGGGTCATCTACAGAGATCTGTATACAGTTCCAAGAGATAAAACTTCTTCCTGTGACCAAACAGGCTTGACTGGCTTATATCAAACTAGTTACGTCTAGCTTCCTCTAAAATGGCCCTCCTGTGGCTTCACTGGATAGTATTTGGAGATCTTTGGTCTCCTGCAAGCATTTGAATCTATTCATCCACAAAGCTTAAAACCACGCTGAGTTCTGGTCTGCAAGTCACATTATCAGAACAGCTTCTAATGGAAGACTGCCTCCTTCATTTTTTTTAATACTGACGAACACCAAAAATGCCTAGGGTTATGCTGAAATTCTTTAGCCTGAAGAATTTCTTCTGCATCTCCATGAATAGAAAAGGAGACATCTGTACTTAAACATCTCTTCCATGTCTGAGAGAGCTTAAGGCATGCTACAAGAGCTTAGGTCTATGCTGAGCCTCAAGTATCTTTTTAAAAAATTTGTTGAAGTAGATCATTTGGGTTAGTATTACCTTAAAACTTACTTGAGATGGTAATGGAGATGCCTTGCAGCATACTGTTTGGGTGCCTATATACAGTAATGACAAGGAAGAGTGGGGCATGCAGAGGGGAGCTGCAGAAGCTGCAAGGCCTTATAGAATTGAGTTGGAGGGCCAGTGGAGTCAGAGGGAGCAATACCTGACATGGTCCTCTCAGCTCGGGACTCCCTGGACAAGGTTGAGCAGTCCCTGAATTGATTAACCTATTTTAGTGTTTTGTAGGAAGAGAGACCTCATTGTTTCGTCCTGGAGTCCCATAGGAACCTAGTGCATATGCTCAGTGGACAAAGGGAGAAAGCAGGTCCCCAGAGAAAAACAGAAGCAATATGAACTGTTAAAAGTAGATGCACAGCCAGTACTTGTGCTAGAGAAATTGGAGGAGACCTTTTTTTTAAAAAAAAAAAAAAAAAAGTTTGGATGGAAGGGAGCTGTTGGTGATACAGAAATCAAGAGCAACCCTGTGTAATGCATGGCTCAGAATGAGCTTTGGAATATCAGTGCAGATAAAACTCTGAAAAGTAACTAATATCTTTGTCCTTAAGAGCCCTTCCAGTTTCAGTTCTAGGACAGTAACGAAAGATGGTGAGTGGGTGAAGGTTTGTTTTGGCAGGAGGTTTTTTGAGAGCATTATAGTAGGAGGTACTGCTATGGGAAAATTCCACTCTGAGCTGCTAAAGCCAGTGTGACCAAAATGTGTTAATACTTTGAGTGTGCCTGTCGAAGAACTGTTAATACTAATTGATTTAATCAACAGCTGTTAAAAACAATTGTGTCCTATAAGTCTATTCAGAAGCCAACACTTTCTCTAAAAGCAAGATTAATGAAATGTTAGACATACCTAATTAAAATTCAGATAATTATTTATTATTAAACGTGTTGGTAATGTTGTGCAGATTATGTTTCTTTTAATTTCCTGCTTTTGCGTGATCTGTGTGTGTTTTTAGAACAGTATAAGTGTATGACTGTACAAAACTCCTAAATTTTCACTATCAATTTAAAGAATCAACTACTGACTGATCACGGGCATAATCCACTGATGAAGAAAGTATTTGATGTATACCTCTGCTTCCTTCAAAAGAATCAGTCCGAAATAGCATTGAAAAATGTCTTCATTGCTTTAAGGGCACTTATTTTTAAGGTAAGAAGTTTAAAAATAATTAATCTTCAAGTACTCATCTAGTTCTTTAGTTAACAATATACTATGTAAAAATTTAAGAACTGAAATCCCAAATTAAAATTGATTAATAAGGACTGATTTGATCCCAACAGTGTGGAATATGTGTCTTTTGAACTGCTGTAAAAATTGTTTTGTGTTATGAACTACTATAACTGTCTATATTTTCCAGTTTGGGAATATGGATATATTTGTATTTTTCTTGACATGCTTGTTTTATCAAGAACTGAAACTAGTTTTAACAAATAACTACTTTCTTTTCTACTTTTTCCCCAGTTTCCATCTACATTTTATGAAGGTAGAGCTGATATGTGTTCTGCACTGTGTTACGAAATTCTGAAGTATTGTAATTCCAAACTGAGTTCAATTCGTACTGAGGCTTCACAGTTACTTTACTTCTTAATGAGAAATAATTTTGATTACACAGGGAAGAAGTCTTTTGTTAGGACACATCTGCAAGTTAGTATACTTTCTTTATTCTTCATTTTTTAAATATTGTATTTGTAGAAGCATAGTTGCATACCAGTATGCAAAGCCCTGTCAGATAAAGAAAAGAAATTATTTTGGGTTCAAGCAAGGCTGGTACTATTCTAAGAGTAAGAAAATGGCAATAAAAGTGTTCAGTACAAGGAAATACTTGGAAACAATTGGATGGCCCTGTGTTTTGTAGGAAATAGTTTTTGTTTGTTGGTAGGAAATGTTCTGTTTTATAGATGTTATTTTGAATAAGTAGTGTACCCTGTTGTGTCTGAAGAAGGAAAAGTGCAGCTACAAGCATGTAAAAGTCTAAAATAAAACAAATACATAGAAAATAGTGTGTTCTGAAAAAGGTGGGAGCAGTAGTTTACTGGTTCTATGACCCCTGACTAGTTCACCTTGCAGTCAGTCTTTACAGCAGAGGATGAGTGTACATTAAATTTACACAAGCCTATTTTTTCTTGCCAATGTTATTGTACAAGTAACTGGGAAAAAAATGAAATATGATTTTACTTAAGGGAGTAATCTTTCAATTAAGAAGAACAAAACTTCCTTTGTAATTGCTTCATAGGTACATCTCAAGGGTATTTCATGAAATATGCACTAACAAGACATTTGTTTCTGTCAAGGTTATTATTTCAGTAAGCCAGTTAATTGCTGATGTTGTTGGAATTGGCGGAACTAGATTTCAGCAGTCTCTTTCCATCATCAATAATTGTGCCAATAATGACAGAATTATAAAGGTCTGTATTTATTACTCTTTCATACTGTAGAATGATGTTTGATAACTCTTTCATAGCATCTTTTGCAATCATGTTTCAACTTTTTATTATGCAAAGAGTAGAAAAAGATATTTGTTAACCTCAGTTTTCCATGTTTTAGCACACTACATTCCCTTCTGATGTTAAGGATTTAACGAAACGGATTCGTACAGTACTGATGGCCACAGCTCAGATGAAGGAGCATGAGAATGATCCAGAAATGCTTGTAGACCTCCAGTACAGTTTGGCAAAGTCTTACGCTAGTACACCTGAATTAAGGAAGACATGGTTAGACAGCATGGCAAGGATCCATGTTAAAAATGGAGATCTTTCAGAGGTAAGAGAAAAAAATCAAACTAATTTTAGCTTTGTGATAAGCTAAAGCTTGTCTTTCTTGAAATGGAAGGTGCTAAATGTAGTTGTGTGTAATATAATAAGCATTTTCAATAAATTTTGAATTGTTAGTGCATTAGTTTCAATGACTGATAAGTTTTTGTCCTACCCAACATGTGTAATTTCTGATTACTAATGTAAGGTGTTTGTTTAACTACCGTAGCTGACACACTACTAATCCAGGAATGCTCAATGCAAACCATGGGAGACACAGACCTTATACTAAAAATATCTTTGTTCCCAGTTGCTAAAACACTTAAAGCCACTCCTTGAATTCCTTTTCAGTTGCCTTTACAGAATTAGCTTGACTGTATTGCAGACTGCTGGATAGAAACTCCTAATGTTCTTAAAATTGACAAATCCCAATTTTTTTGTTTCAAGAAAAGAAAGCTATCTAATTTCACTGTGCTGTTAAAGTATTTACTTCTAGCAAAAAGGAGAGTTGGGAGTGAGCATTTTTATATGTCTTGATCTAAATATTTTATCAGCATACAGAATGAATTTTGCGTCTCTCTGGTAGTTTGTTCCATCTGAAAATAAATAGTGTTGCATGATATCATTGAGTTGTTTCATAAACATGTGTGTTAATCTTAGCATCATTTAAACAAGTAAGTATCTCCAAGAAGCCGTAACTCCTATCTTAATCATGTCTTAGTATCATAGAGTCATAGAACGGTTTGGGGTTGGAAGGGACCTTAGAGATCATCTGGTTCCAACCCCCCCACCAAAGGCAGGGACACCTTCCACCAGACCAGGTTGCTCAAAGCAACCTGGCCTTGAACACTTCCAGCGATGGGGCATTAGTACTAGAATTCTTTTCTTTTATATGGTAGCAACACAGAAGGCATATGCAATACTCTGTTGTTAGCTTGTTTTCCTTATTTTGAAGGAAACAACTGCAGCTCTCTCAGAAGGCAAGATGGTGGGTTTTTTCAGGTCTGTTTTTAATGTTTTTTTAATTGAAAACCTAGTCTTTGGCTGTACAACTAGATAAGGACCTCTGTAAATCACCAAGCCCAACCCCACACAAAGTATGAATTAGAGAGAGCTTCTGACAGATACTTACCTTTTTCCTTCACCTCCATTGTCTGAGATTCTGCAGCCTCTGTATGTAAATTGCTCAATTGATAATTACAGTTAGAATAACGTTTTGCTGTAACTCTAAACCTTCTTAGTAAAAGAAAAATCTTGTATCTTATTTTTGTCCTGTCTGTGGAGGAAAGGGATCAGTGTCAACTTCATAAAACATTTCAAGCATTTGAAGATTACTCTGTCCCTCCTCTTTCTTCTGTTTTCCAGGCTACACCAATCACATTCCTTCAAATTCCATTCATAGGTCAAATCTCTTTTTCTTTTGCTGCTTGCAGATGGTCTGTCACCAGTTTTTTCTACATTTTTCTTAGTCTGGAGCCAAAAGGCAGACAAAACAGGTTAGCAGAAGAACCATCAAATGTTGAGTGGAATAATTAATAGCTCTTTTATTTCACATAACACTTAAAATACATCCCAAAAAGAGATTTACCTGTTTTTATTATAGCATGGTGTTCCTACCTTGTAATTTGTGATCTGTGGTCACTTTCACATTGTATATTGCTGTCAGTGCTACTCAATGCTCTGGTAAAGGAGGAACGAGTGCTCTTGCATAGTTACTCTTTTGCATAAATGAGGTGGAGAATTCTTACACCGGTCACAGGGTATCTCCTGCAAAGCAGCAAAAAGGAAAACTAAAGGCTGGGGCTCTTCTCGTATACTTTGGTTTTAGTAGTTCCATTATAATTGTGACTTATAAGATTGTTACTATTTCTGTTTTAGGCAGCAATGTGCTATGTCCATGTAGCAGCACTGGTTGCAGAATACCTCACACGAAAAGGTAAAATTCTGAAATCTTACTTTAATGTTTGTATTTTTTCATTATAGTTTAGGAAAAGCAATAGTTTCCCTGAAGAAGTTGTAGGCATTTCAGTGTTCCCCAAGGAAAAAATCCTGACCTAAGTGGATAGCATACTCACACATTTAAGAGTATACTTGCATACCTAAGAGGCAGCATTTCAGATAAAGGTAAAGTAAAATTTTTAAGAAAGTAAAAATTTTAGTTTTACACCAGAGCTGCTAATAGCTGAAGTTAGATCCTTTCTAAAGCAAACTTATTGGTGGATATTCTTGTTCAACAATTAGTCTCTCACTGCATATAAGGAAATGTGGCATTGCCAGAGAAGTCAAAATAAATCCATACAAACTTTCAGATGCTGAGTCAGTGATAATATTGCCCAGAATGCTTCACCTGTCTTGGTGTTCTGTGCTAGCAGCTGTCTGTAAAAGTGCGTTTCTGATGACCCTTGAGATAGGGTAGAAAGCTCTTTCATCTGTAGGATCAGAAGAGTTCTCATTCAGGGATTTGAGAAAATTAAAGGTTATATGGCTTTTATTAAGAAAAATAGATATCTACTAGAAAATTTCAGAAATCTGTTAAGACTCAACATTATTATGTTTTGTTTTTGTAGACAGACAAATTCATATTCACAGCTTTTTAGCTTTGCCTTTGCATGACAGTTCAAAATGAAATAAAGTCAGGGGTGTACAAGATGCCTTTTTTCTGTTCCTTTTGTGCCTCTTGCCAGATGTTGCATAGTGTAAAGGCTATTCTTTCTGCCCCAGTGATTTCAGAAGCTCCTCTGAGACCAAATCTGAAACTAAGTTGCTTGTCAGTTACTGTGTCCACTTGGAAGCCTGATAGCAACTAACTAGTGATAATCTGTGTTGATTTGTGTTTCCTTCGGGGGATCAGCTGTTTTTGTCTACTGTCATATGACAGTTATTTCCTCTCAGTAATATAGAGGAGTTGAACATCTACCTGTGATATTTCTAGGAGTAAAACAAGAACATGCATTTGAGGCAGTCATTCAATAAAACCTCTGGAGGTCAGTCTTCCACCTGAGCAGAAAGAATATTTTTAGAAATGCGCTATGAAATAAGTATCTGCAAGTCCTTGTGCTTCTGTAGTGTTTATCGATTGCTCTTGAGGCTTTAATTAGTACAGTTTTGGCCAAAAATCCTGATTTCTTAATTCAGCATTCTGATACAATAAAAAAGACCGGAACAGAATGGGTAAAAGAGGTAGGTTTCATGTTCTAAACCCAGTTTTTGCAAAGCACTTATTTCAGTAAAGGAAGTTAGATTGCTGGTTGTTTTTTTTTCTTGTTTGTAGACTGACTTTATGTATCTACAGCTGAATAACCTGGTTTGCCATCTTTTGATTATTTCATATGGTTGATGTCAGTCCATTCATGTTATTCAGACTGGGGAAGCTGATATGCCAGGGCCTGTTTCTGTACAGAGTTCCAGCATGACTTCATGCCAGTTTAATTAAATACTGTAAAAGTTACCTTGATTAAATCCTAGATTTAGGGTGGTGTAGATTGGACACAAGTTTAAGATAAAACAGGAAGATTCAGATGCTACTTATTTTGGTAGATAAGAGTCCAGATACTAACATCTGTGAATTTTTTAAAACATATTTATACTTACACGGTTATGTGCGGTCTAGTATTCTAACCATGCAGTGGGAGGATGGATATTTTTTATTTATTTATTTATCAGTTTGGTGGTAAGTATATTTAAATATGGCTTCTGCCTTTTCCAGCATCACAAAATGGCCTAACTTTATCCTGGTGCAGAAAAGTAAATTTGTCTATTTTTCTTTTTCAATGACAGGGATGTTTAGGCAAGGTTGTACTGCTTTCAGAGTAATCACACCTAATATAGATGAAGAGGCTTCAATGATGGAGGATGTTGGAATGCAAGATGTTCACTTCAATGAAGTAAGTAAACATAAAAGTGTTAGAATTGATGCACACTGAAGTACTGTTTGTTTTTCCAAGTTTTGTGTTTCAATCTGGAGGCTGACTAATATGATGGATATTATAATTGTTTTCTTAGCTGCTATTCTTATCCTAAAACTGAAATAAAAAATTTCTGTGAGTTGTCCCAGCTTTAGAGAATTTACTGTATACATATGTCCTAGTTATAGTGGCTGGGACCAGTTTATCACTGTGTAGGTGTAACTGGAACTGTGTATTCTATACCCTCTCTAAAACTGAAATAAAAAATTTCTGTGAGTTGTCCCAGCTTTACAGAATTTACTGTATACATATTTTTTAAATAAAGCACTAGCGCATCAACTCTACACCACTATCGGAATAAAAGTAAGCAAAATGGGGTGTTCAAGCTGCTTGACAGAATGAACACTACTGTGGTTTGTTCATTTATTAGTTAGCAAGACCTGTTTTGTTTCGAAACTGACTTTGATTTAGATTGTTACTGCACTAGTAATCATGAACATGTATTCACTGATTTTTGCTGGTTTACAGTTTCCCTAAGCAAAAATGCCATAACAGTGACAGTGGTTTTACTCACACCAGACTTGTGTCAGTGTTGTTGGGGTTTTTCTCCTGGGTTGTTTCACTCCTTGTGTCTTTGCTGATCCATCTGAGCTGGCTCTACAGTGACTTTTACTGTTAAAAAGCCTATATGAAAAGATTATTCATAATCTTGTTCATGAAGAGCTACATCTACACTATGTATTTGCCAGTATAGGCAGGGGAGGGAGGGACAGACCACTACTTGCAGTAGCTGTGTTGGAAAAATTCGTGGTGTGTAAGCATGATTGTACAACAAAAAAATATTTTTGTTATATGTTCTAGTTTGTATATGGTGAAGGTATATGGCAAAATTATTTGACTGTGCAAATTGTGGCTATGCTAACAGATTTAGGAGGAACATATGGAAGACTTGGTGGTTTCAACCTGGCTTTAGGCCTAGGGTACCTCCACTTTACTCCTAAGTTCTGGTACTGTTCTGCTCTATAGTTTTAAGACAAAATTTGTTGACTGGCCTCTTTCTGGGAAGTCAGGCGTTGGACTTACTCGAAATGAGAAACATAGTGCTTTTTCTTTCCAAAGACACCCAACAGCAGATTGCTTTTTTTAAAAAAAAAATTGTGTACTATGTTCTTTAAATGACTGATTCTCCTGATCCAGAGTGGAATTTATCATGTTACTCAAAGCAAAATATATGCTGCTCTAAGTGAGCCAAGAGTTGGATTTCTAGTGACTACTGCTGATGGAAACTTTTGTTAGAAATTCTTGTCAGTGTCTGCCTGACAAACCATTTGTCAGAGCTAAATTCTTTTGTATTTTTTAAATTGGAATGTCTTTATTCTTTTTCTCATTTGTCAGTCCCTGCGAAAAGAATATGCTGCTTTTTCTAGGTCATTGCACCCTATGCAAATTTATTTCGATCTCTCAGTATTTCCATGGAACGGAAGTAAGCCAAGAGTGAAATTATAAGCCTGTGGAGCTTGCAGAAGGATCAAGCCTTGCCAAATTTCAGTTTTCCCTGCATGCAGCCTTTTTAAACTTAACCATGTAGTACTCTGATTAAATATTGAAAAAAGTTATGATGTTTCAGATAGCTTCTTATAGTTCACCCCACAAAGAGTAGGAATAGGGAAGAACTGTTTGGTTTTTAGTAGACTAAAAATCATGGATGAATTAAGATGACTAGTATATTACAGAAGTACTTCAAAACAGGTAGTCTAGTTCCTTCATGAATAGGAACATATTCATGTATGGAGTGCTTGTTCAGTATTATCTTCTGTAAGCAAAACTACATTAGTCTAAGAAAAAAAATCACGTGATAGATCAATTAGGTACAGAAATCAAGAAACCAGAAACACATCTTTCAAGCTGTATTTACTACTAGTGAGCAAAATGGTGCTCTGATGAGAATTCTTCCTATACGCAGTAACAAGAGTCATGTGGACTTTGTTTCTTAAGACTTGGAATTTCCCTGGAAGCTAGTTACTTTAGAGTTAAATCTCCAAAGGAATAATTACGAGTATGGGGGGTCAGGGGCTATCCCTTCATGTTTTTAAAAAGGGCAAAAAGTCTTTTATATTCTCCAGTTTATATGAAGTCTCCCTAATTAAGTGAAATTAGTCTTAAGACTATGTAGTTTCTCATTTTAGAAATCAAAAAATTTTAAATTCTCACTTTAATTCTCATTTTAAAAGAATTCTCTCTCAGGCCAGAGTTACCCTGACTCATTTCCTAAACTAGACAGTTGAAAAAAACAAAATTGTGGTTTAGTTTTGTTTTGTTTTTTAACAAAGTTACTGTGTGCATTTTTAATAAAACAGATATTTACCCAGACAACCTATTCAGCAGCACAAGTCAAATTCTCCTTGCAGAACTAAAAATTTTCTGGATGTCAGAAATAGGAAGGTAAAAGTCTGGAACTTGATACACCCTTTCCGTGTTAGACTTCACTGAGCAGTCCATCTGTGAGAGATCTGAGCTATGGCTAACAGGCCTGTGGCAAGTGCCAGATTCCATGCAGATTAAGGTTGGAAACAATTTCATTCAGATTTGTTGTATTTTTCCAAAATAAACTCTGCCAGAATAAAGCTCCACCACAGATATTAAGTCAATCTCTACCTTCCTGTTTGTTTTTTCTGGTCTCTTGTTAGCTATGACTTTCCACGAGAAGAATTCTAACTTGCAGATTTGTAAATGAAAGAGCTTCACAGCTCAAATGGTATTGTAGCTCTTGTAAGTGATCAGCATGCAGTGTAATTCAATATATTTGAAGCACTTTATGAAAAACAGAAGTAGGTACTTACCAAACATACAAGAGAATTTTAAGTGTGGTGGTGAAGGCTGATACACTTCAGGGATACTCAGGCTGATACTGTTTAGCATCTTCATTAGAAATCTAGGTCACGGGATACAGTGTCTCATCAAGTTTGTGGATGAAACTAAATGGAGAGGAGTGACTGATATGTCGTGGGGCAGGGCTGCCATTCAGAGGGATCTCAAACTGGCGGAACACAGAAGCCTCTCAAAGTTCTATAAAGACAAGTGCAAGGCCTCGCATCTGTGGAAGAAATCACCCAAGGTTTCAGTACGGGTTGGGGATGGACTGACTGGGCAGCAGCTCTGCAACAAGACCTGGGAGTTCACTAGTGGACAAGGGGTTGAATGGGAATCGTCAGTGTAGCCTTGTAGCATACTGAGTTGTGTTAGAAAAAGTCAAGAAGTGGAGAGAAATGGGTTTTCCCCCTTCTACTTGGCATTTCTGGTACCCCATCTGTAATCTTGTGCCCAGCGCTGCCCCCTCAAAGTCAAGAGAGAGACCAACAAACTGGAAAAAGTCCAGCTCCTGAGGGTTAGTGGAAGAACCAGACTCTTCTAAGAGGTGTGCCATGAAAGAGTGAATAGGCTGTTCTCACAGGTTACAAGGGAAGCTCTGGCTGGAGTCTTCCAATGCAAATGGATAAGCACTGAGATAGGTGGCCCAGAAATGTTGTGTTCTTTTCCTCCCTCCTATCAGCTCTCACACATGAAGCTTTTGCTCTTTATATTTTTTTTCCTGTGTGCAAACAAGATTTTACTGCTTTTCTGCATTTGGATGCCCTCTGGTGTCTGAGTTAAGTCTCTTGTCATAAAACAGTGTTTGTGGGCAGCCCTTGTCATCCAACAGTGACACTGATCTTTCCGTTCTCGCTGCCTGGTTGCTGAGGATGGAGATATTGGGGAGTCTGTACAGCCCTATAACGACTGGGGGAAAGGAGGAGATGTTTCAAGGAGCATTGCAGCACACAGATAAGGGTGGCATTTTTCCGTCTCTTTTTGCTCTCAGTATTAAAGTTGGCTTTTCTTAGTGATGTCTTTATGCTGTTTTAGCCATCTAGCAAAGGGAGGAAGGGAATAGAGTAGCATTGGATCCCTTCTAAGGATAAAAGGAGTTATTTCCAGATTCTGGCTTCACCACTACGATGCAAGAATGGTACCAGAAGGTCTCAAGAAGTAGAAATTTCATGTCTTCTGACACGTCTCAGTCTAAGACTTGGATTCTCTTGGAGATTCTTGGAGGTCCAAACATGTTTGAAGAGGACTGAGATGTGTTAGGGTACGTGGATGGGAATGGGCTTCTTTACAGTGATTCTGTCACACTCAAGCCATGATCAAGTATGTGACAGCTTTGTCACAGGAGCCGTAAGCTGTTCCATAATATCTGTAAAATTGTCTGTTATAACTGAGTTAATGGAGTTAGACAAGTAATTTTAGATTTATGAAAACTAGAGCAAACTAATAGTGTTATCTTAGTTTTGTTATGCTTATTGAAGTAGAAGAAATTAAATTAGTGGAAAATAAAGAATTATGGCAAACTGAAGGAAGAGACTTTATATTTATGATGTAATTGCTCAAATGCAAAATATGTGCTTCCATTCTAACATACGGATCAGCATAGTTTTTATTTAACCTTAAATAACTATGGTTTTGCTACAAGGATATTGGGATCAAACCTAACAAAGCCGAGATGTTTTCTTGCTTATGACTCTGTTTTGACCATGCAGGATTTCTCATCTTCTCTAACTGTTGTTATATGTATTTTCATTCTGGACTACATATACCAAATTCCACTGTTGTACCTTGATAATTACTTCTGAGTACAGATTTTGGTATTGTAACTTTATTTTATTGTTGATGTAATTTGTTTGATAGTTTCCTTCAGAACCATTACAGTCAAGTGTTTGTATAGCTGCCTTTTAAAAATAATGCTGTCTGGGCAAAACAAAAAAAACCCAAGGAAACACCGCTTTGGAGAAAAGCATGTTGCAAGTAAGACAAGGGTCTCAAGGTAAGACCTTGGGTCCTCACACAGGTATCATTTGTAGAACTTAAGAAGTGAGGTGTATCTAAAAGAAAAATGCTGTTCCTGGTAAATACAAAGAGTACGTGTGTACACTCAGACCATTCTGTTCGGTTTTGTTTCCTTTTAGCAGTTTTTGATTGCCACAATAATTTAAATTACTATGTTTAGATAATCTTGTTTTGAGGCAAGATCTCCCTTTGTATTAGGAAGAACTTTGGTGTAATTATTTGCTGTGCTTTTAACAAGTACTGAATTGTTTTACGTTATTGAATTTGTGTCTCCAAATCTAGGATGTGCTGATGGAATTGTTGGAGCAGTGTGCTGATGGACTGTGGAAGGCAGAACGCTATGAGCTCATTGCTGACATATATAAACTTATAATTCCCATTTATGAAAAACGGAGAGATTTTGAGGTACTCAATTCATCATAAGTAAATTTGAGGAAGAAAAAAAATTCTGATTTTTCTAGTCTTAACTGCATGACACGTTGGACATCACAGAACAAAAGTATTAAAACTGTAACTGAAATACGAATGTGTTGAAAATTTTGTTTTCATTTTAAATAGTTAAAAATATCTTTATTTAAATATAAATAATTAAAAATTAATCTTGCATATTGTCATTCTGATACAAGTCCTAAACCTATTACTGCGGTTCAATTAAACAATGTGTTTAATTACTAACTATCAGGACATCATTTATTGTCTTAAGATAGGAAAGTTCTATGTTATTCTTTACCCCATTATTGTTTACTTTTATTTTTAGAGGCTTGCTCATTTATATGACACTCTTCATCGAGCATACAGTAAAGTAACAGAAGTTATGCATACAGGCAAGAGACTGCTGGGTACTTATTTCAGGGTAGCGTTCTTTGGACAGGTGAGTGTTATTTAGCTGTCATTTGTCAGCTCTATGCAGTAAGAAAAACCTGAATTTATTCTACAAGGTGTACTATTTCATGATCTATATTGATACCATGGCATAAAAAGGACAAGACGTGTTCTGTAAGAAATACTTATTCACCATCAATAATTTAGTTTAAAACATTTATCAATTCCAATACAATTCTTCATTATTTTCCTCAGTAAATTTTTTACTTTTTTTCCCCTTTTCCTTCTTTTATTTACTACCTTAAGGCAGCGGTAAGTTTTCTGTAATGTCAGTTCTTAACAATGTATTGACTTAATGTCTGTAATGCTACAGTGTGGTTTGCAAGGCTGCTGCTTAGATTGGTATGCATCAATAGCCATTGCAATTCAAAAAATAGCATTAAGTTCCATTTAGAGAACAAATCACTTTTCTATGCATCAGTATTGCATGCTTTGAACAAAAGTTCTGGCTGTGTACTGGACAGCTTCACATCCTGTAATATATGTCTAGAATTGCGTATGCATCAGTATGGTATCGTGCAGCATCAAGTAATACCCTTTCTACATGCATAGCCCAGTTGCTAATTGTTCAGCTGAGCATGGAGAATTGTAAAATACTCTGAGCAGTATAACTTCACATGTATTCTGTTGTCTTTTATAACTTTATAGCAATACCAGTTTACAGACAGTGAAACAGATGTTGAGGTAATTACAGTAACCGCTTACAAAGCAAGCAATGCAGTAAAAACTACTGCATTTCGCCTTAGTTTGATGTGGGTATTTTTGTCAATCTAGCCTGTGTTTATACATGTTATGTTGTGCTTTTCTATTTTGTCTGTTTCATTTATGACAAAAGTATTTATTTTCTTGTTTCAAATCTGAACACAGACATGGCTTCTTGTTTTAAACCAATGACCTGTTTCACTTCCCATGTACTCTATTTTGCATTTAGTTACGGTTTTAAAACAATTGCTTTATGTAATAAAAATAAAGAAATATATGCTAATATAGTACAACATAAAACTAAGATCTTTGCATAAATTAAATTTCATTTCCTGGGATTAATTTTTTATTACTACATAAAGAATTTTTTTGGATTACTTTTGTGGAAACTATTGCCAAAGAACTCACTTGTGAATCAGATAGTCCTGTTGAGCAACAAGATTTCTCTTTTGGCAAGTGAAACAGTGCCGAAAGTTCACTTTTATTTAAAAGTGAAAAAGTTTCTCAAAGGCTTGGCACACCATAAAATTACAACAAAACCTTTAAAATTTTAACTGTGTGTTTTCATTATCTTTCACTCATTCTGTAGTAGATAATTACATTTTTCTGAGGTTTTTTATTCTCTTAGGAAAACCTTTTTTACATAGATTTTAATTTCTCTTTATTTACATTTGCTTGAGTCCTGATGTTAAATGTTTGTTTGCTTTGAACCACACGCGTTATGTTCATCTAAATCATTGCCCTATGTTTTGTTTTTTTCCCAAGATTTTGATTACTTTATTTTTTACAGGGATTCTTTGAGGATGAAGATGGAAAGGAATATATCTATAAAGAGCCTAAACTCACACCTCTTTCAGAAATTTCCCAAAGACTCCAAAAACTCTACTCTGACAAATTTGGATCTGAAAATGTCAAAATGATTCAGGATTCTGGCAAAGTATGATCTTTATTCTCTATTAAAAATTCTAATAAATTACTTCCACTAATCCACTTGAAATACTGTGGGATCACTGTCTTTTACTCATTTGGCACACAAACATATGTGTCTAAACATGCTAGTGGTTGAAGGGCATGACAGAAATATCATCTCCTATTAAGTTTACCTTTAAGAAAAACGAAAAACCTTAATTTCCATGGTGTTACCTCTCAAACTAATAATTGTGTCTTAGGACAAATTTGGATTATGATCAGTCTGTGTTAACTTTAGCTATATTTCTCACCAGTTCATGCACACTCATTCTTTGGAAGTTTTTCCCTTTTCTGCATCTTGAGAGCAGAGTCCGAACTTCTTTCAGAAGTAAGAAACAGACCCCTCTTCTGAGAAAAGTACCATATGTAAATAACATTTTAACTCTGTATCAGTTGTTATCCTCTGCCTATGCCTCTGAGCCTGTTCAATTTTTATAAACACTTAAACTGTAGGGAAAAAAAAAAATGCTCACGCGAAGTCATCTGGTTAGATCTAGATTTGTCACAGGAAATACTTTCCTTTGCACTTGAAGGCTCCAAAACTGGTGAACTGAAGAGAGCTACAGTATCCTGTATGCTGAGAAGAACATATACTGTGCAGGTTGCCTCTCTGCATTCCTTTTGTTCCCTTCCTCAGCCGATTTTTAACTTTTGTTTGGCTTCAGACTTTATGGTAATTTTCTCTTATTAAAATTTCCTGTTTCTTCTGTTACTTGATTCTGTCAGTAAGATCACAAAGGTCTGTGCTTCTTGGCCTGAAAGTGCAGCAGTGGTGGGCTTTTCAATGCTGGAACTTTGAAAGGAGAGGAGTACTTACACAAAGGCTAGGTTTCATGCCATGGAAGGCAAGAGATTTGTATTGGAATCTCAGTTTTTCAGAGCTCTTCCAGTGTACTCTCCTGAATTCTTTACAGTTATAGTGCATGTGTTTGTCAGCATTTGTAGGGAACATTTTTCTATCAGCTGTATCAGAATGAGTACATAAATTAAATAAATTACCACTTAAATTCCAGTCCAATAATCTTAAAAATTAAAAAAAAAAAAAGAATTAATAATCAAGCAGCAAGTTCTAATAAAAATGGATAACAGCAGGGAGACCTTAGCTCTGTTCCCAGTTTGCTCCAGGACTTACCTGGTGACTTCATGTGTCTATTTGCATTGCTGTTTTTCCCACGTAGTTTATAGAAGTGAAATGGCTCAGAGGCAGGCAGAGATAACATGAATATTTGACATGGGACTAAAGTAGTAGGCAACAACGTTTAGAACGATGCACAGGTTTAAGGTGCCCTCTTTATCCTATAGTTGGGGGGAATTTACAAAAAAATATCCTTAGTCCATTTAGGGACTCTGTTGGGCAAAGATTTAGTGTCCTTATCTATTGGTACTGGAGCCTGGTTGCTGCTTTTACCAAATTAAAGATCTGCCGGTCCATGAGGCTCTTACTTATGCAGTTCTAGAAACAAAATGAACTGAATAGTGAAGGCTTGCTCCCACCATTATATTCTTTGGGACCTTCATAGGATATCACAGTTGAGACAGACAGGTTGGGAGGAGTGCCTTCTGAAGATTATATCTGAGCTATTCACAATGTAGGGTTTTATTTTTAATGCTATAACTTTTTTTATCACTAGCAATATTTGGTCTCCAATCTACTGTTATATCAGCTGTCATGTAGGACAAGTATTTGTTTCTGGGTTTTCTGTATCTGTGTGCCTTCCAGTGTTAAGCATGGGTATAAGTGTGTATTATGCTTTTGTTTGCAGTTCTGCATAGAGCAATTATTAATAATGAGTGTTTAAAAAAAAAACAGAAGAAAAAAAAAAACAACCACCCACAACCACATGTTGTAATGCATCTAGCTGTGTTGTCTTCCTGATAGAAACAATGCAGAGAAGCCCTGAGAGAGCATTAACGTTTCCTAAGTTTTCAATAATTTAAAGGTTAAGAAATGAAATTTGATTTCTGAAAGTTGTGTGACTATAATTAAATTCACTTTATTCACAATGTAGCTATTTGATTTTTTTTCGGTCATGTTTTTAAGGTAAATCCTAAGGATTTAGATTCAAAGTATGCATATATTCAAGTTACACATGTAATTCCATACTTTGAAGAAAAAGAGTTGCAAGAAAGAAAAACAGATTTTGAGAGGACTCATAACATTCGTCGCTTTATGTTTGAGATGCCTTTTACGCAAGCTGGTAAAAGACAAGGAGGAGTAGAAGAGCAGTGTAAGCGACGGACTATTTTGACAGGTACTGATTGGAAATTTCCTTTAAATGAAAACTGCTTTTTTGTTTCTTATACTTAGTTCTTAGATACGTAGATTTTTCTGTATGTTGTGTATTTTATCAGAAAAAATCCTTTAGAAGATTGCACACAACTGTTGGAGACGACAAGAATTGCCAAGTATACAAAAATACTGTTAGACAAAACAACCTTCTAAAATTAGTGCATGCTTGAAAACAATACTCCAAAATGTGATATGCAAACACTTATAAATGACCATCTGAGAATACGTATATCACTGTGTGATTTCTTAACCCCTAAACACTGGAAAAAGAGAGTAAAATCTCATATTTGACTATGTTCTAACTACTCTTGACTTTTAAATAATTTTGGGGTATTTTAAATAATGGAATGTCTGCATCTCTCCCTTTGTCCTTCCCTGTGCTCACCTTTCTTTGCTATAAAACATTGAAGAACGGTGGTATTATGCTTCCAGTCTTGGGTGTGGCATTTTTCAACATTCTTTCAGTCTTCGGATGTGTAAAATGCAGAATTGGTTCTTTTAGCTAAAAGCACTAGAAGAGCCTGAAGGGCAAGTTCTGTTTTGATTTCCAGCCTCAGTTCCATTGTGCCTTTGATCTAACCATTGTGGTTTAGTTTCTCATTTGTTAGCTTTAGACGAGAGAGTGCCCATCTACCCATTATTAAATTGGGCAACTAATTACTTCAAAATGAGATTTTAGCATAAAATTCTTTCAAAACACACCTTATTCAAAAACCTTTTTCTAACTATATTGAACTTGTTTCCATCCATAGCTATACATTGTTTCCCATATGTGAAGAAGCGCATTCCAGTAATGTACCAGCACCATACTGATTTAAACCCAATTGAAGTAGCCATTGATGAAATGAGCAAAAAAGTTGCAGAACTTAGGCAGCTTTGCTCTTCAGCTGAAGTAGATATGATCAAATTGCAGCTGAAGCTACAAGGAAGTGTCAGTGTTCAGGTAAGACCATGTATTTTGTCATTCAGCTGTTCCACTTGCTTCTGTCCCTGAAAAATTATATAAGTAGTTGTTTTATCATTAGTTTCTATTCTGTATATTCAAGAGTGTCCTAAATTAGAAATACACTCACTGTTTGCATTTATTTCCAGAATAGGAAAAGCAATAAAAATATTTAATATAAACACTGATCATAGACAGTTACATAAAAGGGTTAAGATTCAACTCTGGAATCGATGGTGGACTGAGCCCCACCAGGTTTTGGTGTAAAGCTGAAACTACCATGAAATAGTGACTTCCCATATGACCATGAATGAGCATATTTTGCCTAGATGTAGATCTGCTCACAGTAGTTTCAACACGGTTGTCATTGCTTTTGTATTTTGGTAAGATCTCTGTGGAGATGAAGAGAGAATGCCAAAATATAGGAGGAGGGTAATAGTAGAAAATCTCACTGTACATTTTGTTACTTGAATGTATAAAGAAACCGTCAGATTTATCAAAATAGGGTACATAAAGCAGTTGTAGCATGTGCAAGTCAGTATGGTCAGGGTCTTAAGAAGGCAATGACAAAAGTGCTGCTCTATCATTTTTAACTGGTTCAAATCAAAGGAACAGTAAATGCAGTCATCTGAAACGAGCTGTCATCATGTTGAAGAGAAGAAAAGAAACAAAACCAACAATAAACCAAGGTTCCAGAATCAACAAGTTGTCAAGCTACCATTTTGGATGAGAAGGGAGGGGCTCTCACTTGTTAATATAAAAGAATAATAGGGATGAGTCAGAAAGCGTTGAATCCACTTTTCATGTAGCTGCCATAATAGCACAATTAAATTTCAGAAAATTCTTTTAGAATTTTCGGCTTGGAAGAGTGTTTTCAATAGATAAGTGTACCAAACAGTAGTAGATTTAGCTCATTTTCCTCGTTTTCCCACCTCACTTTCATAAATAGAGATGACAAATTGGCAATATCAGCAGTTACTTTGCCACATCATCAAAGCGGTTTCTTTGTGCCAGGACAGGTTCATACAGGGTGCTGTAGAGACCTGTCATGTTCTTATGTGCCAGCTCCAGTGGTTTTCTTATTTCATAAGTCCAGTTTTCTTGAAATCAGTGTGTTTTAAGAAAATCAAGTCAGACAGACACCTGTAGTACCTGTTATTGCTAAGACAGTATGTCAGAGAACTGACTTTATTTTGTAATCCTTGTTCTTTTTAGGTTAATGCTGGTCCATTAGCATATGCAAGAGCTTTCTTAGATGACACAAACACCAAAAGATATCCAGACAATAAAGTAAAGCTCCTAAAGGAAGTTTTTAGGTATGTGTTTTGGGAGGTTTTTTGGTTTTTTGTTTTTTTGAGGGGGGGCAACGGGATTGACTTTTTTCCCAAGACTGATATCATAATGATTTCTTTTTTAACTTCTATATTTTCTGACTGCCTTAAAACATACTTTAAGATGGCATTTTGAATTAATCTTTTGGATTTTGTATTCCTAATTGAGATTTTTTTATTATTATTTTATCTAAATCAGGCAATTTGTTGAAGCTTGTGGACATGCTCTGGGTGTAAATGAACGACTTATAAAGGAAGATCAGTTGGAATATCAAGAAGAAATGAAGGCCAACTATAGAGAAATGGCAAAAGAGCTTTCTGAAATAATGCGTGAACAAGTATGTGCTAATATTAAATTACACATACCAGCATTCAGAATGTAGCTGTAATGTGAACCCACTAGGAAAAGAGTATGTAATGCTTTACACAGGAGGATTGTTTCTTTTTTTCTTTATTGGAGTATAAGCGTATCATGGAATTGTGGAACTTCCTCATTTTTTTGTTTGTGAATTTTCTGCAGATGCTTGCTTGACCTTCAGAGTCAAGTCTTTCTCATTAAGAAAGTAAATCTGGTTCGCACCAGTCTGGTTTTTTGCAGGAGAAAAAGACTATAGCAAAGATAAAACAAATTGAATGACATGAATATATATGTCATTTATACTTCATATGTGTAGTTACAGGGGTCTCTAGTCAGTGACCCAAAAAGGTCATTTTAGTCTATACTTCCTGGTAACTGTAGGGGGATTGGATCTGCAAGCTTAGCTCTTTTTGTTTAGATTTTGGAGGTATAAGCATTTACTTTTGTGACAAATCGTTAAACCTCTTTCAAGAAGTATTCCAACATGTTTTCTTGAGAGGCATCCACTAGAGACAAAAGGGATATGGGAGAAGGAAAACCAGAACTCTGGTGGACTGAGATGTAGGACCTTGCATCTGGGATGCAATAAATGAAAGATTAGTATTCCCCTGGCATAGGAAAAAATAGAAGAATAACAGTATGTACACAAGAAAAAATACTTGTAATTCAATGCAAGATATGTACATTTAAAAAATACTCGTGTGTGAATTTCCAAAGTTTGATGATAAGAAAAAGCATATAGTGCTTGAAACTTCAGGAGTAAATCACATTGTCTAAAAGTAAACGAAGAAAAGAAGGGGCAAATAACTAATACCTATAAGATAGTGTGAACAGAATATGAAAGTACAGCACTGGCTGCAGTAATGTTTGCTATTAGCCTACCACTGTGTTCTTTTTATGCAAATGTAATTAGTTGTAAATAATTAAAACATGATACTGAGTTGGTTGTTTTTTTTTAAATTGGATTGATCACTCCCCTGAAGGCTTAGAATCATGAGGCTTTTCACTGAAATCTTTAAAAATGTCACCTTTATGTGCCTGCCTATTTCTGTATTTGGAAAAAGAGCTTCTTACAATGTTTGTTGTAATGTCATTGAAGAAACTATTAGTTGTCTTATTATAGTGTGGGTTTTAAACAACTGCAAAAATTTTGTGACGAAGAATATAGAAAAGAATTTTAACAGATTTTTCTTTTTTCTTCTATGCTGCTTGCCAATATGATCAGATGGGATGGTAACTAATTTTCTTGTGCTCTTAGTTTGTCTAATTTTTATATCATTCCTTTTTTTCCAATATTTCTAATCTTAGCATAAGTAAATTTATAGCTGTTAAGAACAAAGTCTTTTTGGTGCTCTGAAAGCTTTTGATAAGAAATGCTCAAATCATACCTCTAAGTCAAAAAGAGAAAACAAAAAAGGGAAAAAGCAAACCTGTTGTTGTTGTGAAACTCCTGTTGAAAGTTAACAAGAGGAATGAGAGAAGCTATCCAAGCTTCCTCTAGAGAGGACAGTGTGATACCTAAATTAGGAGAACTGATGTCAGAGAAGTAACTACTGCCCTCCTAACAACTAGTAGAGGATAGCTGAAAACGGTAACCATCCTCAAAAAGTTCTGTGCGATTGAGAAAGTACTGCAAAGTTAAGTCAATAAGCAGCACATTGTGAAATCGGTTAGTTGTTTTATAAATGCTTGTGTCATTTTGTAACACTTTGATAAATATGTATTTTCCATTTTAAGATTACTCCGGTTGAAGAAAAGGCCAGTGTTATACCTAATTCGCTACACATTTTCAACGCCATAAGTGGAACTCCAACAAGCACAACAGTTCATGGGATGCCCAGTTCTTCTTCAGTCGCATGATTGTTTTGTAAAGGAAAGTCTGTTCGGTTTTTTTGTTTGTTTTAAAGTATGTGGATTTGCTTCATTGTGTGCAAACTCAGGATGATTTTGAAGCTAAATGTTGGGCACGTGCAAGCTGCATAATTCATACGAACGTCTGAGCACACTTAGCAAATAGCAGTTACTAGTAATAGGTTTTAGAGTAAGGGAGGCGCACATCTATTTTTTAATCTTGCTGGTAACATGTAAAAGTAGTCACAATGTCATTGCAGAAGTGCGTGTTGGAAAATTATGAAGTTGAAGTTAATTTCTCTTTTTCATTAGAAAGTATTATTAAAATGAATTGCACATTACTAAAAAGTGTTGTGGGATGTAATTTTGCAGATATGTAACATTCAGGTGTTCTTTTTGTGTATGGCACATAGAGATTGATTCCATGTACAAGAACTATTTTGGGGCTAGACAGAGACACTAGTTTTTTGGGTTTAATGGAACTGACAATAGTAGTTTTTGTACCATTTGGCAAATTGTTGTGCTTTATTTTATACCTTGTTGCGTTTTGGAGGTATGTGAGCTTAGATCTTATTAAACAACTAAATACAACCAAAGGTCTGTATTAATGAACACTGAGTTATACTAAAATATCAATAGGAGTAAATTGTAATGTACATATTGTTTGTTAATACAGTCCGTACAGTCTGTACATAAATGTATTACATTTGTAAGCATTTTTTAATATTCATACCAGCTCTTAACCTTCTGCTTTCAGTTTATTGTGAAAATTTGCTCATTCCAAGTATATGCAGACTTTACAGTTCATTTATTCCTGTATATAAATAAGTGCAATATAAAGATGTATACAGTCTTTGCTATGTTAGGTTTATATGCAGTTATTAAAAGAAAAAAAACTTTTTTGCCAAAGCAATGGAGTATGTAATTGGTAATCATGGTTACTGTGGTAAATGGTGGTATAATTTAAAGCTTTTTCCATATTCTTATTCTTTTAAGACATTAATTTAGTAATTTTATATTTGGGGGAAATAAAAGTTTTTAATTTTATTTAACTGGAAGCACTGTCCTGCTGTAATTAAACATTCTGTACTACATCTATATTAAAAGGAAAAAGGTAGTTACTTTTCTCACTGTGTGCTCTGGTTATTATTTTAGATTTGTCCCTGAGACTGGGGAAAGAGAAAATCTTGACTGGGGAAAAAAAAAAAAAGCTGGCTTTTTGCAGCTTGTGTGAGATGCAGACACTTCTAGGGTTTGTTTCATATTACGTGTCAACAAAGGGAATTTAGGTTATTAGTTAAGACATCAGGTTTGGATCCATCACATTTGACTCAAGTAGCATGTTACCATAACTTAAGGTTGTTACTCACCCGTACAGTTAAGATTAGGAAGTCTTCAAAACTTTTTATCACATGACAGTAGAAATCATCTTTTCCTTAATGACGTAAGGTTTACTGTCATTTTTTGTAGCACAGCCTGAAACTCATATGTTGCCATTACTCGTGAAAGGTTTTTTCCAAAACAGCTCATCCTGGGAGTGAAATGCTGGGTAACTGTGCTTTTTTCCAGTTATGTTTCTGAAACAAGCTTCCTGTTTGTTTAAAAATCTTTTCCTTAAATAAAATTAAAAAAAAAAAAACACCAAAAACAACACCCAGAGATAAATACTTCTAGACAGTGAACACGTGTTAAAAGACAATCCCCTTTCTCCCCCTGTACCCTATATGCTATCACTTTTTTGTTTGTGGGTGTAGGAAAACTTTGTTAACTATCAATGTAGTTACTCTCAAAAGGTATTTCATTACTAGGAAAAAACGTCCTGTAAAGTCGTTTTGCCATTCAGGAAGATTTCTGTATCAATATATTAACAGAAATCATGTAGATCATGGTGGCTTCTTGCAATTGCCCTACTTTTCCTAACTTCCCCGTTGCCCTGGGAGCAGAACCGATAGTTTCCTTCCAGTTGTACACCTTTTGCACAGAGTCATCAATTTGATGGAGTCGTATCTGCTAACCAACCTATGAAGGTAGGAAGTTTTCATAACTGAATATGTATCTATGTAGGTTTACATACATCTAAATATATGTAACTTTTTTGCTTACATGCTGAAAGTTGGCCTATGAAAAATAGTGAAATGTAGTTGACAAAAGGTTTACATAGGGTAGTGTTAATGATTAGCTTGTGTGCAACTCTAAGTTCATGGATGCTTTGTTTGTAGTCTTATATGATTCATTTATGTGAGAGAACACACCCTCTAATGTATTGTGTTGGTTTTAAGATACACTAGGAAATTATAAAACGCCTCCTTAAGTAGAAAATGCCAGAAAAAAACTACTATCTACTACAGTTAACTTGAAAGGGAAATACTGCCTAATCACTAGATATAATTTAAATTATATCCTCCTCCTGAATAATTCATTCTGTACCAGCTTCCCTTTTCTGTTGTTACTTCTGTAACATGTAAATTAAGTATCTAATATGGGTTATTTTATCTGTAAAGACTTGGGCTCTGTGCTGGTTTTGGCTGGGATAGAGTTAAATTTCTTCACAGTACCTGGTATGGGGCTATGTTTTTGATTTGATGGAAACAGCGTTGGTGGCACAGGGGTGTTTTAGCTATTGCTGAGCAGTGTGTGCACAGAGCCAAGGCCTTTTCTGCTCCTCCAGCCCACCAGCGCGTAGGCTGGAGTGCACAGAAGCTGGGAGGGGACACAGCTGGGACTGTTTGGCCCCAACTGACCGAAGGGATATTCCATACTGTATGGCATCATGCTCAGCAATAAAAACTCTGGAGAAGGTTTGCCAGGGCAGCGGTTGCTCAGGGACTGGCTGGACATTGCTCAGCTGGTGGCAAGCAGTTGGGGGTTTTTGCATCATTTGTTTTCCTTGGGTTTGTTTTGTTTTGTTTTGTTTTGGGTTTTTTTAATGTATTAAACTGTCTTTATTTTAACCCACAAGTTCGCTTACTTTTACTTTTCTGATTCTCTTCCCTGTCCTGCTACAGGGGAGGGAGGGAGTTAGCCGCTGTGTGAAGTTAAACCACAGCAGTCCTTTCTGGCACCCAAGGTGGGACTTGAACATTTGAGGTAACAGATTTGCCCACAGCACGTTAGGGGGAACTTCTTACCTGTTTTAGCAGTTGCTGGTTGCAATGTTGATTCACTTGTTCTCAGCATTGGTTTATCTGATCGATGCCATGCTCCCTGGTTTTTCGCTGTACGTCAAATTTGGGAGCTTGTTAAAGGCTGTATTTGACTTCTGCCATTTGCTGTACAGTGTAGTACTTGGTTGTGTTTTGCCTGGGAGAAATATGATAAAAGCCTTGACCTTGAGCCCAATCAGGTATTTGGGCCCTGCATTGTTGCCTTCCCCATATGTCGGGAACCATCTCATGAAGGCAATTAACAATTACATTTTTCCCCTGTTCTCCTCCAGGGACAAACTGGTGGATGAAATGAAGAATGGCACCTTCCTCTTCTTTTCCTGGGGGTAGATGTTTTCTCCCTTTTTACAGTAACTCTTCGGTATCTTGAACATCCTTGGGTAACCAAAATACTCCCTATTAGTATGTTTCAAGAATATGTTTCCAGCTTTTCCTAAGGTTAACCAAATATTTAGAAACATCGCCTAGGAATATGTCCCAAGGCACTATGGCTATAGGTAGCAAGGCATGTGGGAGCGTATGGGCAGGTACCTAGAAGCGTTACCACCTCTGACGGTCTGGGACTTCACCTCTGAACAAGTACAGGATCTTGAAGAATATTTGAAAAAAGGATGCCTGGCTATGCCAGAGACAGAATTTATCACTCTGTGCCAGGGCCTGACAAATGCGTACCAAGCGCTATTCAGCACCCTCACGGGGAAGAGAGAGTCTCTGGATCTGAAGACGTACAAACAGACGCTGTGGCTGAAGCAGAGATCCAACACCCAACTCCATCACTCTGGCCCGATATACTGTATCACATACTGCAGAGAAGAGCAAGTGAAGTCCGAGGAATGAGGAGGCAAGTTGGGCTTAAGGCAAGTAAAGATGAGGGGTGTAGGGTCAGGGCAAATCATGGAACTGGGCCTCTCTGGTTCACATGCTTCAAAAATCTTTTTTTTCAAGGTGCTGAGCATGCTCTGTTTTACTGTTGCCACAGTTACATACACAACAAACTTGAGGGCTTGAACGACTTTAAATGCCGTGCAGTTGTGGCTAAAGAGGTACCATACCTTTTAAAGCCAACACCTGGGTGGAGAATCTTCCCTTCTATCTTGGGTTGACATATCTCTTATTTCTTACCCCAAACACTCAAATACTTACCCCAACCACTGGATACTGCAGCCACAGACTGCAGGTTTGCTGCATCAACTTTAAAACAATACTGCATGAATTCAGCTAACACATGCTTGGTTTTAAATTGCCTTTTTTTAATTTCTTTAATGTTGCCTGTCTCTGTCCTGTAAGATTCATTTACACTGGCTGCCTGAACAGCAAGTGTAGCTCCTTGGGATGGTGGTTTTGTAGCTAGTGCTGTATAATCTTTTTATGTTTGTCACTGTGATATCAGACTCCTGAAAATGTGAAAGTTTGACTTGACAGTTAAGATGGGGGGCATGAAAATTGTGAACAAAAATTGACAGAACTGCAGCTGAGATCTTTAATACAGGTTCATGTCCCAAAATAAATATTCTTTTAAATTAGTTTAGTTTCCATTTAGTATTTTAAGAGGTGGTATAAGGTTTAACCAGTTTTACACAGACATAATTTTCAAATTAATAAAAACAAGATGACAGACTTTTTTCATGTGTACGAGGAAAACCAGTTGTCTACCAATCTAAAACAGTTATCAGGCTATATAAAAGAAAATACTGATAACCACTAAATAAGTAAGTTTGAGCTGGCATTTAGTGTTTGAAAAAATGGAATCTGAAGCCTGACAGGAATCTGAACAGAAATGGACTGCATTGGTTTGGTCTAGTCAGTGTTATTAGCACAACTACAGAGAGAGAGAGCTGAAACTTCTCACAGAGCTGTCAAGTAACATGATTTTTTTTCAGTAGCACGAACTGAAAATGAAAGAGATAAGAAGTTCCCAAGGACGTAGAGGTAACTGTAGGGAAAGAACCTTAGTTAAGCAAGAGTGTTCAATTCACTGCTTATTCAGTAACTCCAAAGAGCTCTGGGAGTGTTGCTTGGGGAGAGGTGAGTCCAGCTGTATTTCGTTCAGTGAAGGTTCAGTAGCCGTTTTAACCACAGTAATCAGTAACAAGGCACCTAAGGGGACAAACACCTTTTATAATTGGGCTAATGAAATGGAAGAATTGCCAACATAACTATTTACTTTTAAAAGGCCTGTAACAAGAAAGAAAATCTCAGTTATCCATCAGCAGCCTGTTGAGGGCTTTTTCTTCTGATCGCTTAAAACTTTTTTCTCTCATCATCACCAGTGATGGATCCTTGTTCTGTATCCATAATTTGAAACAACTGAATATTTTTCTCATCATGGTGTGCTAGTAGACTGAAAATACATGATAAAGCTTTGAAACAATTTATTTCAATGTGCATAGAGTAATCATGTGACTGGGATTTTTTATTTTTTTTAAGCACGCACTTACCTGAGAAAGATAAAATGGGGGTGGTGACACCCTATACTAAAATTGATTGTTGTGTGTGTTGGAGATACTGGTAACTCTGAACCACAGGAACTGAATTAGAAATGAAGGAATGCACCAGCTGGTAGAGCACGAAGCAGCAATGTGTTGGTGAAGAGCTGTGTTGTTCAAGCCCAGAACTGCATGATTAACTTGCTGTGCACATCTGCAGGGAAAGATGACTCGCAGCCAATAGCAAAATGTGCTGATTATGATATGCTTGTAGAAAACCATTGTATCTGACAATACACAGCCAGCTTGGATTATAGATTATTGTAATTAAATAATTGCCATACTGGATTTTGGTGCGTGTCTAGAAACTGGTGATCAGAATTTGACAATATTTGTTACCAACTGGCAGAGATAACCCTAAATGCAATTCACATTTTATTCCAAAAGAAGAATGAATCTGTTCAGCTTGTTAATTAAATAAATTGGTAAAAACCAGAAGCTTTTAAAAAAAATTGACTGGATGGACAGCAAGAGGGGAAATGCTTTTGCTTTTTGGCAAACTGAGGATAGTGATGAAATACTGACGCTTAAAAAATCAAATATTTAAGTGGAAAGAAGAGGAAATAGAAATTACAGAAAACAGCTAAGGAATTTAAGAGGTTGATCAGAAAAGTCTACCTTACACCGATGAAGATATTAAGGCATTTTACTGAAATACTTGCGAGCTGCAATACAGCCCCATTGCTAGGCAGGTGGTCAAAGGTCAAATTAAGTGTGGAGGCATGTTCAAACTGATTATGTTCTATCTTTAGAAACAGTGACAAAAACATGTTTTTGCATGAAGATAATGAAATATTCCATAGCTCCCTCATAAACCAACAGGAAGTTTATCACTAACAGGTATTCGCTATCTACAGGCCTGAAAACTGAAACCACTGTATCAGAGGAGACTGAAAGGCGCTGGCCTGCTGACGTTCCTTCACAAGAGATCTCTGAACACAGAGATTTCAGAATAACGTTCACGTCATCCCAATATTCAGAGAAATTGTGTGGGATGATGATATGCTTGTTGCCATGGTACTGGTGTGAAACGCCAGACTGGGAGGTCTGTCACGAGATTCAAATAACAAAGAACTGAAATAGGCTTCTGCAGAAAATAGGTCTGGTCAAACGGCTATCCTCCTCCTTCGCAGTGACTACACATTTAGAGACTGTTTTGTAGTTCATTGACTGCATGCAGTAGGAAATTAATATGGTGAATGTTCAACTCAAGACCAGAAGGAAAGGGAAGGTGGTATTTATTTTAAACAAAACTGATTTCAGTCACGTTGACTGTCTCATAGACTGCACCCGGTCATATTCTCACACCCACATGCTCACGAGCACCAAGAAGCCCACGTCCAAGCAGCCAGGCCAGGCAGGCTGGAGATCCCCGTGGAAGACAAGGAGTGGTGGCTCTTGAGTAAATGCCATGTCACTGAGGGTCTTCCTGGGCAGTGGAAAACTTTTTCAGTGTGCTGGTTTTGGCTGGGATAGGGTTAATTTTCTTCCTAGTAGCTGGTATAGTGCTGTGTTTTGGATTTGTGATGAAAACAGTGTTGATAGCACGGGGATGTTTTAGCTATTGCTGAGCAGCGCTTGCACAGAGCCAAGGCCTTTTCTGCTCCTCACCGCACCCCACCAGCGAGCAGGCTGAGGGGGGGGCACAAGGGGTTGGGAGGGGGCACAGCCGGGACAGCTGGTGCCAGCTCACCAAAGGGGTGCCCCATACCATGTAATGTCGTGCTCAGCAATCAAACTGTGGGAGAGGGAGGTTGGTCAGGGCAGCAGCTCTTGGGGACTGGCTGGGCATCGGTTGGTTGGTGGTGAGCAATTAGGCTTTTGCCAGCACTTGTTTTTGTTGGGTTTGGGTTTTTTTTATCTTTGTTTTATTTTTCTTTTCTCTCTCTCCTTTTTTTTTTTTTTTTTGAGTGGGTTGTTTTGTTTATTTTTTTATATTTTTATTTTTTTATTTATTATAAATTTTGTTATTTATTATATTTTGTTTTAATTATTAAACTATTTTTATCCCAACCCACAAGTTATTGCACATTTAGCTTTCTGATTCTCCTCCCCCCCATCCCACCGGGTAGGGGGATGAGCAAGCGTCTGTGTGGGGCTGAGCTGCCGGCTGGGGTTAAACCACAACAACCATCCAGATATTTATACCCTTCTGCTATTACAATGTAATTTTCCATCATAATCTTGCTTATCTCATCCCCCATAAACCGTAGGGAAGGTTGCTACTTGTAGTTCGTCCTTCCTCATTCGGCTATCTTGATGGTTACACCCTCTCTTCCTGCCGGGATGAGAAGCAGCGGGCTGGGACGCGCGGTGCGCTGCCGTCCTGCTGCCGTCCTCCCGTTATCAGACCTCGGGTCTTCTGCTGACAAGTCACCCTGCTGTGGCCTTATCGGAGCTCAGGCCTCCTGGTCTTGATATAAGCAGCACATTCCTCAGTGTTTACCAGTTTAGTTGCTGTTAATCGCGTCCTCGGTTATCAATTCATGCCGTTCCTTTAACCTGTGCTGCTGCTTGTGCTTTCATATAAATCATTCCCGCTCCTGTTTCATTCAAGCCAACCCCAGGGCTCCTGTCCCGGCTCCCTGCGATAGTCCGACACGGATGGGCCATGGCAGCGCAGCGCGTGTCCGGGCGCCGAAGCGCAGCCTGCCTGGCGCATGCTTTTAGAGACCATTGAAGGAGAATGAAATGGAGATGCTTTCTAGAAGACTTCCCAAAAGTATTGGTGTCATAGTGGTACTATTCAACATTTTCATTAACATTCCAGAAACATTTTTTTTTTAAAAAAAAAAACCTGCCAGTTTAAACTGCGTGAAAACAAAGGCCAGCCTCACCGATCTGAACTGCTCCGAACTAGGACCTACAAACACAGCACACTACAGAGTCATACTTCTAGGAACAAGAAAGGAAAATTAAATGTACATGTTGCTTCTTGGAAAATAGCACCAGTGAAGAGGATTTAAGGATTGTTCTGAACATAGAGCGTCCCACAAGCGGACACCTAATGCAATTCTGTGGTAAAAAGGACTAATGCAGCACATGGATGTAAATGGAACATATCACGGAGGTTTGACCCCCTGCCCTACAGCACCTGTGGAACCGTGATGAAACCACTCTGCTACTGGATGGGCACTGGGGCTAAGGCTTTAAAACGTTGAAGAATTTACACAAGAGTCACAAAACCCAAAGTTCAAGGAGTAGAGGAAAAATTTAGATGGTCAGAGAGCTGGGGGAGAGTGTTTCAAGTTACCAAGTAGAAAATGGGGAAGCGTACAATGGAAAAGCAGCCTTGCCAAAGAGCATAGCGGATTCCGTGAGGCTTTTTTTTAATGTGGGGAAGACAGACATAACAGAGGTTGGATACTGAAGCCAGGCAAATTCAGATTACAAATTCAAATCAGGCTTTTAATCCCCATTAGCCACTACACTGAACGCTACTGATGGTGCTGAATTCCAGAGGTCTGGGTTCTTCTGTCAGACATTCTTTACAGTAAGGGAGTGTTATTTATTTAATTCCTTCTTTATTTCAGGTATAGGTAACCTGTGGTACAAAGCTCAGATTGTGTGCATTAGTTCAGAGCTAATGGCCTCTCTTAGGCCTAAATGTTGAAGCCAAAATTTGAAAAATAGCACAAAATCATTAGCTGTCTTAAGCTAATGTTAGTTATTACTAACTTGTTCTGATTCATGGCTATTTTATAACAACATTCTGAAAAATAGATGCGTGCAGTCTCTAGCACGATGATTTTAGGAAGTGGTCTTATTGATGACTGGGTCTTCATCCAGGACAGCATGTTGTTACATACCAGAGGACGTGTTCGGCTGCCAGATTTCAGCCAGCTGTTCATCACAGCAGAAGCTTGTACTGCAAGCACTAGTGAAGCAGTTGACAAGCAATTATATGCTAATATTTCTGGTGTTTGAAAGCCAGTTGAAATGCTTGTGAGGGAAGAAATGCCTGGGATGTTTGCTCCAGAGAATGGTATCTGGTATAAATGACCTAGAGCTTCGTTCTCATTCCTTTCCTCTGCCTCCACCTTTCAGGCAGCAGTATGAAAGTTACTTTATCTCAGTTTTGGGTGGTACCTGTTGCAGCACTACAAAACTATCACGCTGCAACAAGGCTTTCCCACACAAGGTTCCAAAAGCTCATCTACTGTCC
>JAVJGI010000014.1:56758008-56770339 GCA_035590275.1 Ibycter americanus | reverse complement strand
ATCCACATCAGCCAACCCACTGCCCCTGAAGCAAGCCCACAACTGTATATAATCAATGTTAATTAACCCTCTACAGTACCAGTTTCTACAAGACAGTTAAACCATTTGGTCCATACAGCATGAAAGTTGGATTTTTTTTTCCTAATCCTGTTAAAAGAAACAAGGCCCTGGGTTGAAATTCTTAGAACCTGGAGTTCCTCAATCCGGTTTCACACCCAAGGTGTCTCATGTCCTAATTTGTCTTTTTTTAAACTGTTCTAACTTGATACAGCCATTTGGTGATGCACTGGGAACAGCTAGAGGCTTAAACCTTTTCCTGTTTCTTGACTGACAGTTGTTCTTGCTCAAGTTGCAGATATCTGACTGGGGCTCTACTGAAAACTGAGTTAATTTAAATCAATAAGCACATGAAAAATTCCACAACATACTTTGTTGTTGTCTTTAAATGTAAAAGTCATTTATTGAGCCGTGGTCCTCCTAGAGCTCATAAGTCTTTCATTTTGGCTTTTTTTTTCTTTTCCTTTTACCATATTGCAAGGCACCCACGTATGATTCAATTACATTAGGGTTATTGGTCAAACAGTTAAATATTTGATAGAAAGCATTTCTATTCAACCCATTTCAACCCCCTTTTCTTAATCTACTTGTCTTGTTTGTCTAGTTTAATTGATTTTTATTCCTTTCAATTAAGACATTAATGCACATCAGCTTGACTCTATCCTTAGCTGATTTATATCACTCTCTATATATCAAGACATGAACAACTCTCCCTCTTTTTCTAGCAGGATCTGTTACATTGCCATTGAAGCTTACAAATTCTTGCCCCAAACCGGCACTAACTTGTCCTTTCCCTTTTTTTATGTATTGTATGCAATTTATCTGTACAGTTGTCATCAGAACCATTTTTCAGATCCTGTATGTAACAATAACTGAATTTTATTTATTTACTGGTGATACAAAAGGGGAAAATCTTTGGTTAAAGTACAGTGTCATCCAGCTTCCTGACCTTCCCTCAGGCCTAGCTTGTCCTTTACTAAAATCTATGTTCTTGAGAACCTGTTTGCAAGGAGGGCTGAGAACTGAACCACTAAATAAAAAGTTGGGTGCATTTTGTCATCTCTATTCCTCGTATCTGTCCTGGTTACAAAATATGTCAGATGGCTGTAAAAAAAAAAAAATTAAAAAAAAAAATTGAGGTACTACAATGACAGTTGAATAGCAAGTTAATTAACGCCTCTCTATTCAATTAATTTTAAAACCGATTCATATGTTTTCAACTTCACCTCGATACAAAATGCAGCAACACCTGTTAGGAGAATGGGGTGATGGTTTCATAATGTACAACTGCGTTGCATAACAGCAGGAGTGAAAAATACATGCCTGATCATGACAAGATAGGTCAAGTGCAGCGCATCGCTCCTGCCAGGACTAACCTTTCAACGTGCCTTATGTGCCAGTTAATTTTCAGTTGTTTGACTGCTGAGATACCGTTGGTGCTCGATCCCGTCTGTACCCATAGCTTCCTATAGATAAGGTCTCCCTCTAGGGAGGCTGCTCACTGGTCTTCCTCCTCACCAGACTGCAAAGCCCAGTCTCTGCACACCCCGCTTTGGCCATTCTCCATCCTCTTCAGGTCCGGTGGCCTTGTTCTGGCCAAACAAAGCAGATGTCTTCCTGCAAATAAGCCATTTAGCCAAAGTCCTTCACTGTGTTCGGATCCTCTTTCGTAGTGCACATCAGCAGCGTTCAAGCTCAGAAACAGTTTTGGTCAGCATCAGACAAAGCATCTTCTTGACCATTGTTCCCACGTCATGGTTCAGCTCATCTTATTAAAAGTGAGCCAGACACAAATAGTTTGAACTGTGCACGTGTACTATAATGTCATCCTAAATCTCATCTCAGTCATTTGAGGGTCGTCTTGCACCACAGATCTGCATTCCTGCTCATTAATGACCCCACACAACAAGGTGGGGCATCATTGAGGCTCTTTGGTGGGGCAGCATCCATCTCTGTACAACCTTTCCAAAGATGCCGCATTTTTTCCTATAGTAGGCAATGTTTGCCCTATGACAGATCAGTGGTCTCAACTGACTGCAGTTAGACACCTTTTCTGGAAGGTTTTGCAGAGCTGCAGAGAAGCTTGTCAAGCATTACTGTCTGGAGTATTTCCAGTCTCAGGCAGATAGCCAGCTCAGCTGTTCCCAAGTGAACCGTAAAGTTCACTGTGAATATTAACGAAACCAGCTGTAGCTGAAAGGCCTCATTAGGAGTTCATGTTATCTGATAACAGAAAGAAAATGAAGTTGTTTTAGTAGGATGCAAAACCAGGAACTGTAAGTGAACGGATGTGGGAGCAAGAGGATGATACCTTGTTCTTTGATCATGTTTTCTCACCCACTTTTAGAAAATGTCTCAAAAAGAGAATAAGCTTAACCTTTTCCAAAATGAGGGTGAATATATCTGTGGATACCTCTTTTTGGGACGCAGCAGTAAGTATTAGAGAGGTTTTAATAAATAAGCAACTTGATTTTATCAGAAAGGAGGTCACGAATTACAAAGCTATTTGTTATGTATGCCATAATGAAACAGGTATTCCTGTTTCTTACAGAGAAGATGCAGATAAACCTTTTCTGCTTGGATGGGCTTGACTTTTTACCATAAGCGTAAGGCAAGTACTACTGCAGCAGTAGCAGGACTTGGGAAA
This sequence comes from Ibycter americanus, assembly GCA_035590275.1. NCBI lineage: Eukaryota > Metazoa > Chordata > Aves > Falconiformes > Falconidae > Ibycter > Ibycter americanus. Next base: position 56,767,635 of record JAVJGI010000014.1, on the reverse strand, counting down.
GAAAACATTTCCGATCAATATCGCATTCGTAAAAAGGAATGTAATAATGTACTAGAAACTGGTATTAATAAAGAACTGCTTTCTAATAACAGTATACAAGCTTAACTTATACATAATTTAAAAGTATATCAGTTTAGGTCTGGTATTGAAACAGATAAGTGTGGGCTCTGTTCTGGTACTTGCTTCATCTAAAGCATCTGCAGTTCGGGAGGGATAAGCCTGGATTAACTTCCGATACACAAACTCATTCTCTGTCGCTCCAGTTCAAGCGATTTCTGTAGCTTATGCTATATATTTTCTCTGGAAGACGATTCTGTAGCCTGTTACTAAAATGCTCAAGAGTCTTAAGACCTTTCACAATAATGAGCCCTTCCATTTCAGGCTACTTTTTTTAAAGAGCTTTTACGCATAACTAGCTAGGAGTGTTTTAAAGAGGTTTGGTGCTATCAACCAGATATAATTCCTTGTTTATGTAAGAAAGCACTACGTTGCAGGCTAATCTGTTCCGCATCATCTTCCAAACAAATAAAAAGATAGAGCAATTTATTCTGCTCGCATGCCCTTCCCACCACCCCCACCCCCCACCACCCTTTTTTTTCTTTTCTTTTCAACGTAGACTGTAGGGAAAGATTGCTCGGCATTGGTTTTGCATTGTGTGGAACCGTTTCCATTATAGAAAACGTTTCTTGTGTATATAATGTATCTGTTGTATAGGTTGAGCAATTTGAAATCTTTTAAAAGAAAGATTTCCACGTAGTGTGTGTGTGGGATCACGTGACTTACAATGTGCTAACTCCATAATCTCATTATAAGAACACTTAGACAATTTTGAATGCAAGGTATCATCATATTATATAGCATTTTTAGATTAAAGAAGTAGAAACTTTTCTGTGTGAAAATCTGATTAATATCTGCAAAGGTTCGTAACTGTTAGGTTTTTACAGACACAAAAGTTTAGATTATTCACTGAAGTATCAATAGCAAAGAAAGAATTAAAGCTGTGAATTCTGAATCCCTGTTTCCAACCCATTAGGCCTGTTACCCTCTGATTAATAACAGCTTTTTCTGTAAAACTTGCTCATTTATAAAAATTTGCAGTAGAAAAATAACTACAAGCTCTGCAAACTTTGACAGTTAAGAGAGAGGTGAAAATTAAGTATTGATCAATATACTGTGCAAGATTGAATTGACAGCTTATTATTTTTAAACAATTTCATTTTTTGTGTAGCTAACTGCACATGTTCGAATAACTTAGAGTCTCCTGGAACTTCACTATATCTTCAAATGTCTTTTTTAGCACTGGATTATCAGAATTCTAAAATGTGACATCTGTGACAATGAAGAATATTATATACTGCTGCCATGGTTATATTCAGTGTTTACATTTGATTTAATTGGACACTGTGGCCTGTTTTTTGCTACCTTTTTTTCTAACTTCTTCCACCACAAGACAGTAAGTGAATTATAAGTGGCAGAACTTGATTATCAGATTAACTGTTTAGTTGTGTTTTTTTTTTTTAAAAAAGATTATAAAAATAAGCGGTAGAGTTTGTGGTCAGTACCTTTTCCATACCTAGCAGCCATGCCTACCAGAAGAACTGGAGACTGCAAGAGCTCAATCACATTATAGCCTTCATTTTTCTTCCCATCGCAACATTCCCTCAACAACAGGATTTCAGGCAGGAGGTTGAGAGAAGGAGATTTGATTTTCAGTCTCATGAGAGGAGGAGGGAGCAAAGAAGGTAAAAAGTCCCACTGGTGGAAAAGAACCCGTCTCCCAGCATTACTGTTCTTTAAAACATTAGTTGTGATGTAGCTATCAAAGATGTTTTCTGTCTAGAGCTGCTGACAGCTCTTTTCGTTCACTCCTTGCAGGACAGCTTGCAGTACCAAAATTGCCTGCAATCTGGAATTACAGAATCAAAATCTCTGCATTACTGATGCTACCTCTTTGATGAGGACAGCGCTAGAAGGCCACAGGCAATCTGTTTTGCTAGTAGATTGTCAGTTTTCTTGCAGTCGGTGGTTGGGATCACCAGGAGTTGCTTCTGACAAGTGGAATATGTTTCAACACATAGGAATAACGCGTACTGAAAAGAAGGTAACAGCTGGGTGTATTCCAACAACGAGTATATCCAGAGCAGGAAACAGTCCTACCATTTTGAGTAGCACTTTTTATGATGCCAGGCTTTGCTTTTGGCCTGACCTGAAAATACTCTAGATGCCCTACGTTCCCACAGGATGCATTTGAGAATCTGTGGTTTTCCTCCCAAATTCACACTCCAAAGTTTCCCATAACCTTGTGTTAAGAAATGAATGGATCTGACTGTAGTTATGAAGTTGTTTGTAGGTGGAGGTTGCAGAGGCTGTTGGTACGGTCTGCACCCTGACAGCTGTGTCCACAAGAAAAAAAAAACAATTGGTAAAATAAAATAAGCGCAATTCGCTTCATCTTTAGAAGAAATATGAACCTTTGTGGTAAAATTCTTGATGATTTCCTAAAAACCTTTTTCCATTATTAGGTAGGTTCCATGCAATTCTGTATAACAGCATTGCTCAGTGGGAATATGCTTCCTGTCTTCTGCTTCTCCCTTTGGTTACTCTCGCAAGACTATCTCCTGTTTCTTGGAAAACTCATTCTGTTGAGGGAAGCAGTGAGTAACCCAGCAACACGTTATGCTGACATGCAGGACGAGGTTATTTATGCACTTCAGTTTCAGTTTATGAAATATATTATGTAATTTCAGGCGGCTTATGTGCGGTTGTATTGTAACCTTGCCTTTGTATTGAATGTGTTTTACTCAGATGTCTGCAAGAAGCAAAAAGCTGTTGCTGGATGGGTTGCTGGATGGTTTCCTGTTGTTGATTTGTTGGGATTTTTTTTTCTTTCTTTTCAAAATCTTCCCCCCCACCGCCCCCACCCTTAAGGGCAAAATAGGTTGAGCTGTTAGCAGGAACTGTAAGCAAATCCAAGTAATAGCAAATCCTGGGCTTTCGAAACATAAAAAAGTAAGGGGACAACCCTGTTTTAAAAGCTGAAAGGACAAAATAATGGAGTTGTGTTGTGCTGCTTACTGGGAATCAGTTGCTCAAGAGAGTGCCAAAACCAAAGGAAATAAGAATATAACTGCATGGGTCAATAGTAACACTTTTGTTGTTGGTGGTTTGTTGTGGTTTTTTTTTTTTTTTAATTTGGACAAGTATTAAAAAATTAGGAGGCCAGCTAGAGAAGGTTAGAGGTGCTACTGGAAAAGACCAAAGAGAAGTAGAGGGGTGGGGAAGACCTCAGAGACACTGCAGTGTGCCGGTGATGCTTTTGTTGCTTCACATGTGAATCCATATTGTCCAGCGCCATCCCAGTATTCCTTGCTGCCATAGACCAAGCTCTGTGTTGCAGGAGTGGGGGTCCAGGTGAAGGCCTGAGAGTGCAAAAGGGGGAGCAGGAGGGGTGAAAGGGGTTTGGAAGCTGGAAGACACTTCACAAGGGAGGGCTTGGAGTGGATGTTCACAGCTAATGAAGGACCTGGGAGGTCCCAAATGAATTCCATCGAGGCTGTAGGCAGTGAGACCTGTCTTTTTAAGCACCTCACTGACCACCTACCCAGGTTAGTGAGCTACAGATGTTCCTACCCCTCTCTTCAGACAGTACTTCAGTGTGGGACCCCCACCACGAAACCCTCTTCTAGCCCTTTCCTCCACTACAGTGTCCCTTCCACCCGACCTCTGCTCCCACCGACCCCTCAAAACACAGTGGGCTGAATTAATCCAGCTGAGCCCTGGATGCTTGGATCTTTCAGTAGCAACAAAACTGACCAATATTTCTACGATGAAATGCAAAACTTGACTTTATAGCAACTTTGTGAGAAAGCAGTGAGATAAATGACATCGCTGACATTTAATTACACACTAAATTCTGTCAGATATTGCTCCTAGAGTTTTCATTTAAATCTGAGTGAGATATAGTAGAGATATAGGTAATGGAAAGAAGGAGGCTTTGTATCCTGTGGTGAAAATATGAATGACTCTGTAAAGAAAGTGAAAATCCATTCCAGGAGGCATAGGCTCATCTGCAAACTTCCAACAGGGCTGCAGTGGCTGGATGGTGTCAGCTCTGGTCTCCAGCTGCAGAACTTCAACACCGGAAAATGCTTCTCTAGAAAATAACATGATCTTGTTCTACTACCTGAACTTAAAATGTATTGTTTTCACTGTGGACATCGATGACATCTGACGTCATGTATGTTTTTTATAGCAGCACCACCTCTCCCACCCCCAAAATGATGTACAAAGTCAAAGGATGTTTCCGCTTGAAAATGTGAGCATCCAATTTTATAAGATGATTTATTTGAAGAGGGAGAAAAAAAAGTGTGCATCACTTACAAATAATCATCTAAGTATATCTACCATTTAAATACAAATCACACTTCATTTCCTAAATATTGGGTTAGTTTAACTCCAGTCTTTTAACATGTGATCGAGTCAAAACACAGATTGGTCAAGAGATGACACTTGTACTTGCGTTGTCCAGTCAACAACATGATTCATTTTGTAGGGCTGGTTGTGTAAGCTGACAAGATAATCCAGCCAGCCCTAGCAGCTGCTGTGCTGCTGACACTCTGATGTGCTGTCCGTAAGAAAAAAAGCGAAGTACAGTTTGAAAGCATGCTAGTGATGAAACTTCAGCCGGCACCATGCAATAAAAAGCTAAAAAATTTCTCTTGAAAATGTCAGGTCTCACAACACGAATCTGAAGTTTCAGAAGAATATCAATGTGGAAGTACAAAGAAAACAAACCATTGAAGAGATGGCTGGGCGGTTTCAGTATGCTTTGAGCAACATTCAGTAAACTTGCCTTGCCTTAGGTGGACAGGGTGATGCTCTGTGCCAGCCAAATTCAAATCTAATATGAAGAAAGGCAGAGGTACATAATTTGGAATAAAAAAAAGCTTTCACCACCCAATGAAAGGCTTGAATCCCAGCTTGCTGCAGGATACATACAGCTTTGTTACCTTTTTTTCTCAAATACGGTTACAGGCTTTGAAGGCACGTGTTTCTCTGTAGTAGAAAGGAATATATAAAGGCTTTGAATCAGAAACTCTTTTGTTCTGCCCTACTTCCCTTACCAGCTGCCCTTAATACTTACGCTAACACTCCTATTTGTCTACCCCACATACCTGCTGGGAGTGCCCTCACTTGGCAGGTGAGAGTCTCCCGGCCTCAGAGATGGATTGCACAAGGTCTGACAGTAACTCAGCACCAAAACTGGGTTTACTATGCGTGTTTCTGTTCTCCCAGCCTCATGCCTGATGGATTGCACAGGCGCAATACGATGTGTGCTCTCTGCATTTGGCTGTGGTGCATGGTACAAAGGTCAAGGCTGGAGGCTGGACCCACACAGGTGTTTCAAGGCCAGAAGGGATGGTCATATCTCGAAGTCCAAAATCAAGATTTGTAACACCTCCTCGCAACTGTCAGCTAATGCTGCTTTCCATATGCACCTGCACCCCCAGAACTGAAGTTCCCTGTTAAATCCAGGTTTTGCACAAAACACTGACCCTTCAGATTCCCCAAGGGGAAAACTGTGGAGGAAAAAAGCAGCGAAGGTGTTGCCACGATGGAGATGGCTATAAAGAAGAAGCGGACAAGGGGTAAATCCCAGCGCAGCAGGGGCAGCCCTTGTCCCTCGTGATGGATTGCATCTACTTCGGACAGACATCTGCACGGGGCTTCTTTTCCTAACTGGCAATGCACCCTGCCTTCTCCTCACCAATGGAAATACGAAGGAATGTAACTGGCTCTACAGAGAAAACAATGTTATCAAACAGGGTAAACACACTGGAAAAAAAACCACCCTGAGTTATTGACCTCCAGTTATGTTACCAGCAAAACCAAACAGCAAAACCAAAAAACCCAAACCCGCTTTTTGGCAGAAGGGACTTCACAACGTGTTGTCTACCACTAACTCGTGAGGCCAGCGTTCACTTTGCGTGTTGCCACAGGCACTGCTCGCGAGCCAAAGGGTTTTGGCATGAGTCTGGGGCAGCTCCAGGTAAATAAAGCTTACTTAGATACTTTATTTATGTACAGCTGTCTGCTCTAATTTCCACTCCCCTGCTTTCCCTTCCACCCACACGCTGAGTGTGTGCACAGGCAGACCTGCCAGAGAGGCCAAGTCCCTTCGGGGCCACGGAGCATGAACTCTTTTCCTTTTTCTGAGGAGGAATACCTGCCAAACGCTGCTGAGCGGGGCTGGCAGGCTGGGATGGTAGAAAACTTCTCTTTCTCTGCATCTGGTCAGGTTTAGCAAACTTCTGAAGTAGCAAGTCCATACATTTTGGGCATAAAGTTGATCTTTGCATGGAAAGTAAGTGAGCATCTTGAATACCAAACCTAGTGTCACCTATGGAAGTGCACAGCACCTGGCACCTGTGTTGCCGGTGGTTGAATGCAGCTGAACTGCTGCGGACCCCTTCTCAGAGACCCTCCCTGAGGTCCCCATCTCTTCCAGACCACCCACTAATTACTTGCGTTGCTAGCAAACCCCATCTTCAAGAAACAAAACGGGACACAGTGCTATGAGAAAGATCAGAGCGAACAAATACTGTTTTCTTCGTGATCTGAACATCCATGGTTTTCGTGGGCTCCCTCAGTTCCATTAGAAAGCGCAGCTCCTCTGTGGCAGGCTTTCATATGCCCCAGCTGATTCATTAATTACTTTTTTCATCAGATTGCCTGCCTGGAAGTTGAGGATAAACTTCCCTTGGAACAATATGTTAACTTGGGAGAAATAGTTACTGGGAAGTGACTAGTGTTCGGCTACTAGCATCTTGAAAGCCAAATAAATTGTAGTTATAGAGCAAAATCCATCAGTCTTCATTCATGATGGAAATAATGCACTACCTAAATCAGTTTTCAGCATCCTGCCCACTAATGGCTATCCCACCATGAGCTGCACACCTTTGCAACTTCCTTATTATCATTTTTCCAATCCAAAATACTGAGTCAGAAACATCTATTAAGATTTATAAAATACACATATTCTAAACAAACAGTAGTTTTTCTTCATTTTCTTCAAGATACTTCAATTTTAATTCAGGTTGTTAGTCCTTAAATAATGAATAGTTGTTGTCAATTATTCCATATTATGGATTCACCTCACCAGCTTCTCTGAAATGACCGTGTTCTCCCTCCCTCCCAGACACAGGGAAACAATCTTAGCCACTTTCCTACAACCTTTAACCGAGCGACGGTTTGTGGCATTTAAGTAATGACAGAGTAAGGTACCCATCAATTAAAATTTCCACCCATACAGCCAAACAGTTGGTGCCAGAATATGGTCTTGGAATAATGTGTTATTTTAACCTGCAGAGTTTACAGAAATCATATACTGTACTTGCTAATCACCAACTGTGGTTTACACTTAATTACTCAAAGTTATGGTTTTCTGTTATACCTTGAAGATGTACTACTGTGAGTTCAGAGTTTTGTAGAAGAAAGTGGTATTACATCTCCATCTTTGTTCACCGAATATTTAACAGCACTGCTATGCTCTGAGCTCTCCTGGAAAGTGAGCCTTGCTAGAAAACAAATCCTCGGAGAACAAATTCTGTCCCTCCAACGAGTACAACCACCAAACAGCTGCCCCACGGAGGTCAGCCTCGCGGCATCGGCTTACTAAACGGAAGCAGAAGCCAACCCACCTCAGAAGTAGCTGTGGAGCAATTGTGTGGACCTTTATCTCTCTCCGTGGGGCAAATTCAAACATTTTTACTTACCAGGGTGAATTCTCTACTAGTATTGTTAGGAGATTTCTGTAAATATTTTTTTTTTTATTATTTTTGGTTTAAGAGAGACCTTGAATATGGAAAGACGACACGAGCACAAGCCAGGATGATCCACCTAGACCATTTATCTCAGGTTGCTGAGAAAGGAGGTGTTTTTTTCTTAATTTCTGCTTCCTACTCGTATGTCTCTTTCTAGGAAGAAATATCAAAGGCCAACTCTTTGTTTCCACCAACTGCCCAGGGGTATATAAGATGTGCTTGGCAACAACTCAAAATTCCCATTCACCACTATTTATGCAAGAGGAAGAGAACAAATGTTCAGGGAAGAAACGATGCCTTTAATTTCACACTTTAACAGCTCAAAAGTGGTGGTAGTGTGTCAATTATATCTGTACGTGAATGAGCTACCAGTGATTTCAGCATTCTTTGCTGCATTACAGACTGCTTGTTTTGCTGGAGTAACCATAATAGAGAAACGCAACACTGCCTGCGCTGTGCAGCCATATATATCACAGAGCAGTGATATACGGCTGGCATCAGCTGTGGCAGCGGAGCTTATACAGCAAGATTTGTGTTTCTTACACGAGTACATGCTATAAATATAACTTGTTCTTTACCTTGAGAATTTGTTGATAAATTTTAACAGTCAAGAGTACAGGCAACCAATAAGAGAGTAGAGCTCCCTTGAGCAGATTGCCCCCATATAGACACAGCTTAAGAAATCCAGGTTCAGCTGTAGCTCGGCGTCACAGGTCAGCGCAGCCTTTAGCACCTGAAGCGCTGACGGTAGATACTCCACATTGCAATATATTGCAGCGCTGGTTTGATTTGTACCTAAGAAGAAATCAACCTGTTCAGCAGCCAGGTAATTATGAAGTGCACGCTGTAGGAGATGCCATTGGATTGATTGCATAAACTCCAGACCAGCGTAACAACATCAGCAAGCCTCAAAGAAGGATTTTATTCCTCTCTCAGAATTTTTTTTTTTTTTGGCAATGCCTGCTAATGTTTGCGCGGCTTCCCCAATCCACTTTTTTTGTTGGCCTCGCGCTCTGGCCGCTCTTCTCGTGCTAAACTTCTCATCCGTTTATTTCACATGTACAGTTCAGTAAGGTGCGTGCATGAAACGTACATTGTGTTATGCTGACTGGTGTTCTGCCAGCCTTCCCTGTGGTTTGGTGGCACACAGGGCACACACGGCACACGGGGCGGCTGTCTGCTCCAGACGGACTGAAGTGACAAGCGAACGGGGCTGCAGAAACACAGACTCATGGAACAGTTTGGGTTGGAAGTGACCTTCAAAGACCATCTGGTCCAACCCCCTGCCATGAGCAGGGACATCGTTCACTGGACCAGGTTGCTCAAAGCCCCATCCAACCTGGCCTTGAACGCTCCTAGGAATGGGGCATCCACAGCTCAGAAGCACCGGGTCCTGGGAGCCGCAGGTCAGTCATCACTAGAAACTGAGTGCCAGGCGGCAGACTCCCGCTTCTCTCCCGGCTGGCAGCAGCAGCAGCAGCCGGGAAAAGCTCCGGCTCCCTGGCTTGCGAGGAGGGAAGGAGGCAGAGCTGCCCCCCGCGCGGCGCCCAGCCCGTTTCCCGTCCTGCTGTTGACACCGAAGGGACGTCGGGTGGCCGTAGCCTTGCGCAGCGCTCCGTGCAGCTGGCGGCCTCGGCTCTGAGCTCCCTTGGCCGCAGAAGGGAAAACACCCCGAAACCCCGCGCAAAGCCACACTCCTCGTTTAAAAGCCGGAGCGGGAGCGGGCGGCGGGGCGGCGGGGCGGGGGCCGGCTCTCAGAGCCCTCCCGGCGCGCTGCGCTGCCGCAGCGGGGGTCGCAACCGGC
>JAVJGI010000014.1:56726017-56757485 GCA_035590275.1 Ibycter americanus | reverse complement strand
GAGCGGTGGTGCCTGAGCCGCGGTGGCCCCTCTGGGCTGAACCCCTCGCTGCTAAGGCTGATCTTGAACTTCTAAGGGATGTGGAATTTGAAATCCTAGCACAACTCGAATGTGGTGTTTCTCACGGCTATTAAATAACGCTTTTTCACAAGAGCGTTAATTGGTTAATTGATGCGTCAACCTAGGGTTGACCTAATTAGTGTGTTTTAAATATATAGAAACACATCTGGGAGATTCAGATAAGGGCAGAGCCCGTTTAGCTAGCTAATCACAAAGATTAGTTTGTGTCTAAACTGGAATACAGAGTAGTAAAGGCACAAATGATGCTTCTCTGGGGTGTAGCTCTCCATCACCCTTGGCTGGACCCTTGGTCCTGCAGTGTCTGAGCACGTTGGCGTGCCTCTGCTAGAAAGCAATTCCTGAGCTGAGGAAGCCTTGTCTCGTGTAGGGGATGAACCAGAGGTGCCAAAAAAACCCTGGGAAAGTACCATTGCATCTTCACCAGGCAAATCTGTGCTCTGGAGACAGGCAACTGTAGCGATGAGCAGGCAGAGCTTGGCAGTGCTGCTGCCCAGAGGGGCACCAGGGTCTCACTAACTTGGGCAGCCAGCCAGGGGAAACAGTGATGGCTCTGGGAAGAGAGAAGCCCCATGCAGCTGGAACTGCTCATGTAACATCAGTTTTGCTGCATTATATTTGCTTTGACTGTTTCCACATCAGTGTCTTTCTGGAAGAGCGAGGTGTGAAGCAGGGACTCGTGGTGTTGTTTGTCCTGACGGCAGCAGCATCCTTGTGCAGGTGCTGTGAGGCTCCTCCAAGGAGCAGAGGCAAGAGACTTGGGCTGTGCCATGAGTCAGGTGGCAGGAGAACAGACTCCGTCTGCAGCCAAGAACGTCCTAGGTGACAGTATGGTTGTGTACAGATTTAGCCTGGCGACAGACATGAAGTATTTCAACCAAGTGAAGTTGTGGTGATGGCTGCAGGGAGCAAGGCAACGCGCTCCCATCTGGTGATGTGGACCATGAGCCACAAGAGCTGCAGCATCTCTGTGACTGCAGGGAACCGTACTGGTGGGAGCCGTGGGAGAAGGGGTCAGAGCCGTAAGCCTGCTCTCCACCTTGCCTGCAAGTGTGGGAAGGACACAGTGACCCACCAGTAAATAACTATTTAGATTCAGTGCTCAAGCCAAGAACTGAGTAGCTTCGGTCTCTACATTGCTTAAAAATACTTGATATCTTAAGGGAATACAAAGTTTTGGAGCTTTATTTTGAAAAATGCAAAGCTCTTCCATATTTTGTGGTGAAAATGAGCAGTTCTGCAGGTTGTTCTTTGTGGGGAGAGAATGAGAGGTATTGAGGGTTGCCCAAAAGAGGGACTGCTCCAACGTGCCACTAGCAAACCCCAGATTTATGACTGAAATAGATGCAAAATGCTGGGTGTGCTGTGCTTTTGTAGGTCTAACCCCGGAGCTGCCTGACAGTGGAGTCCCTCAGTCAGGTCAGGTGCCTATGTTGAAATGTTGGTTTTAATGCCACCCGGAGTTTCCTAACTGTCCCTGTAAAAGGAGAGTAGAGGTGTAAAGTCAAAATGGTTGAGAAATAAGTCTCTCTCTTAAACACTGAAGTCAGTGTTGTCTGGGAAAAAAATGCCTCTGTGATGTCTTCTGTATAGGGTTTCTTGCAGAGGTGACACTTCTGTCCTCTGGAAAGGAAAACCCAACCAGCTACAAGTTCCTTGATATTTTTTTTTCCCCTCAAGACTTAGCTAACAGATAGGAGTAAGCTGCTCAAACTGATATTCCCTGTATGTGTTATGAAAAACTAGCAGTATGATGTACGTGGGCTGGAAAGGCCAACCAGTGGAAATACTGAAGGACTTGTCATGAAGATAGTGTATCACTAGTGCCTTGGTATCCTTCAGAATATCTGCTGTATCCAGTGGTGTAAGGAACATGACTAACAGATTTAATGACTCTGGTATCTGCTTGTGCCCTGAAGTGTTAGCACTTTCTGGATGTTACTTGTTTTCTAAGAAAAAATGTATTTTTGAATTACCTGTAGAATGCTACTCTCTGCTGTGAAAACAGTTGTCCATGGCAGCGAAGGAAAGAATCAGATAAATTTTTTAAAATAATTTTTAAGAGTGACTTTATTTAGTATCGTGTCAAACAATATAGTGTTGCTGTCAGCTGTTTTCATCTGTTGTGAACTATGGACTAAACAATGATCTCGTCTATAAGAAAAATATGTTTGCCATCTATTATGGGCACACTTCATTTGCAAGCAGGGATTTCAAAGTTCACATCATGTACTTGGTCTTATCTTAATGATAATGAACTCGCTCATGTGGTTTTATGGGAAATGCTGACATCCACTATGTGGGCACAGGGCCTTTATCTGACACGGTGCAAGCTCAGCCCTTGAGCCTGTCCCCTGAGCCAAGCAAGCCCTGCAGGACGCTGCCTGGAGGGCTGCCAGGGGGAGCGAACCTGCCGGGAGCAGCTGGAAGTGACTTCAGGGCTGCAAGCAGCTGTCTGCTCTTGCTGACCTCAGTGGGACCCCTCCTGTGCTTCAAGGCTTTCCTAGGTCAATCTCCAGGTTATGAGGCTGGCTGCTAATGTGGATGACTCCGTCGGGCCATGTATTCGGTCCTCTTTAAGTGTGAGCTATGGCAAGTTTGTCCCTTTTCAGGACTTGGTGTCCACCCCTGGCAGGGCATCCTGAGTTTGTTCCTTATTCTTGACTTGCCTCTAAGGTGACAACCCTGAGAGTGAATTGAAGCAGGATTCCCCTTCTGTGGGTGGTAGGGGTGGGCTGCCACCGCCTTGAATGATGTGTGGTGAGCAGTCATAGTAGGATGGGATTCTTTGTCCCATCAGTTCTTTTTTGATTTTTTTCCCTGGCACTGTATGTGTAGCCTGAAAACCAAGGCTAGCAAGTGAAGCTTTTCCTAATAACCTTCTTGCACTGTGAAAAGTCCCGCTTTAACAAACTGAAGACTTACTTATCCTGAACAATACTATGTTTGTGTTTCATTATTTGTTTTGAGTTGAACTTTTCCCATGTCTTCCAGTGGCTTTAAAGGAATGTTACTTAGTAGTTTCCATTAACTTGTGTGTGTGTTTGTTTTTTTTCCCCCTCCACAGCTGCAAAAAGTGAGAGTAAGGGCATGTCGGTAAGTATTGTTTTCTCCTATAAAAAGTTGTTATACTGACTCTCCTTGGGTTATGTTGTTTGGGTAACTTTAGCAGTGCACGAAAAAAAAATTCTATAAACATACTTTAAAAGTAGAAAATAATGAGTTATTGGCCAACACACACAAAGCAGCCTGGTAGCTTATTAAATCCCAACTAAGCGTTAGTGTGCTCACCACTCTGCTAAAATGTCCAAAGAGCCTTTGCTGGCTGAGCAGACATCACTGGGAGGAGAAGTGTCCCTGGAGCCCACTCTGTGTGTGGCTGAGTTGTCATCATCCACCAGCTCTCCCTTAGGACTCTTACCTCTTGGTGTTAGTTCTTCCTCTTGAATCATTGAACCATTAATGACACCTGTCTCAGCAACTCTATCTCTGCCTTTGCTTTTCTTATCACACAAGGTTTTACCCCGTAGACTTTCACCACAGCTTTCCCACAGATTAATGGCTTCCTCAGCAGCCAAAGTCAAAGCGGTACAGCAGGGTGGTGGCATCCCCAGGGCAGGGGAAGGTTACAGAGAGTGTTATAAAACATGACCTCCGGGTTACCTCTTCAGTGGCGGATCCAGTGCTTCCTGGCTAATGGGGATCACAACAGCCAACGTTGAAGTAAACGTGTGTGTGCTTGTGTACAACCCAATAGAGGTTTAAGAGGACAGTATAGTGCAAAACAAGAACACTATAAGTCATATATTATCAAGGCATAACTGCGTATTCTCTTCTTGCTTTTGTAGTATCTTGGAAAAAACAGAGGAAGGTCTTTACCTTGGCAAAGGCCCTGTAGCTTTCTCCTGCACGCCCCTGTTCGTGTTCAGCCACAGCTGTGACATGCAGCTCTCCACCAGTCCAGGGGCGGCCAGCAAAAACCCACCAGTGGCTGCTGTGCTGGCACATGAGTGCAGGACGGCTCTGCCAGGCACACAAGCACTAGTAGATTAAAACAGATCCCCAGCTTTGGTGGAAGCTGGTTGCCTCCTCCAGATCAGCACGTAACACCCTCTTAAACAGTGAGCTGTTAGGTGGTGTGGTGGCGTAACACTAGGGAGGGTTGTGAGAACCCCAAGAACGTCAAAAAGCTTTTAGTGAGGTTTTGTAAAGTTCTGGTGGAGATGGGTCCCACCACCCCCTGGGCCAGGACTGCCCTGTCCCTTTTGTCTCTGTAAGCAGGCCACAGGCAGGGAAGGCTTTGTTCTGCTTCAGATGGGGACATTCTCTCCTTCCCAGCTGGGTTACACCCAGTTACACTGGCAGAAACCGGTCATGCAGTGTGGGTTACTGCTCTGGGGTCTAACCTGACAACTGCTGAAATCAAAACCATTGGGGCATATCAAAGGGATGCTGAGTCAAGCCTTCATGGTGTGGTTCTCCATCCGTCTCCTTCGGAGCAGGAACATTTGTGTGGTTCAGGGGTATGGTGCATGGACAGGGCTGGGTAGCATTCTTCCGTGTGAATGCCAGTCCACCAAAAGCTGTGTCCAAGTTGGAGCTAGTCTTCGAGAGCTCCTGCTATCTTCAGCTGAGGGAAATGGGTACCTTCAAGTGAATTTTATCTAAGGATGGTCTTCCTTTGGAGACACCTCCTCCTGCCCATGGAGGATGTGATAAATCAAGAGTGACACATTTTTATTAAGGCTTCAAATTTTGGCTGCTCTGAAGCTAGGTGACTCCCACCTGGCACTCGCCTCAGCTGAAGTCAGATTCTGCTGGGGAAGCCTGCTTATTGAACCACGGGTGAGGTGTGCACTATATACTTGGTTCAGCTGATAACAAAGATCAGGGCTGTTCAGGCTGCTTGGACATCCTCATGATTAAGTCGGCAATACTCTCACCACTCTCTTATTTTAATTTCTCTTGCAGTAGTCACAAAAAGCATGTTGTAGCACACAAGTCTCACAAAGTGTTGTGTTGGTCATTGAGGCTTTGCTAGAGATATGGGCTCTCTAACTTAATCATGTCAGGCAGGATTTTCCCACCTAAGGCTTCTTTCCTTTTGATCTGCAAAGTTAACTCTTCTTTTTCCTGTCACACATGAAATACAGATTGATTTAATTCCTAAAGCTTCACAACATGAAGACAAACAATGCTATCTTTTTTTCTTGTCCATACTTAAGTTTCATAACTGTTTTACACCTGGAATGTTCTGAGGCTTATTAAAAATCTGATTTTTGCAACTTGCAGAATTAAATCCATTAAAAAAGGAAGATAATGTTCAACTTTCATTCTTAGTAATTTTAATAGAAGTGATACCATGTATTCATCCACTAAGAAACGTAGGCAATCAGAAGTCAGACTTTCAGTTCTGCTGATCATGCTAGATTTGTACCTGATGTGTGCTTTTTTTCCTTGTGTCTCCGTGGCAAGAGGCATGTCACAAGCTGCATGATGGTGCCTGTGGAGATGCCCATTGCAGCAGGCGAAGGCTCAGTAGATCTGGCAGTTAATGCCATGCCATTTTAGGTTAGGAGTAAAGTCAGTTCTATCAGCAAGTCTGGAGAAATGAAGGATTCATCATAAAATAGAGTATTTGTAAGGATAGGGAGCTTTCCCAAGATATTTAACTGAAATGTTTAAAGGTTTATTTGTGTGAACTGGAGGTATTTAAAAATAACCCCAGGCTTCTGACTGGTGTGCTGTGGGGGTTTAGCATGGTGGGTTTTTTTGTTAGGTGTGGGTTTTGAGTTTTTAAAAAAAAAATTGGCTTTTTGCATTATTTTTTTTATACCAGTCAAGATTGCTCTAAGGATTAGACACTGAAGACTTAAAATGTGCATAGTGCAATGCTTGAAGGTCAAATATAGTATTGTTAAAGATCTCTTGCAGTAGGCAGATAAGGAGTGTGTAGAGCTCTGGGGACCAAGAGGGGAAAGTGAGAATTGCCTCTTGGTTCAGGTAGATCAGTGTCGTTCCACAGAAGCCCATGCAGCCTCCTAACCCCTGGGTACCTACCTGCCCCAACGAGCCTGCACTGAGCTTCCTCAGGCTGCGGGTCGCAGTGAGCGGTGTTAGTCTGTTGTCACAGCTCTGAGCTCACACTGTCTGTCTCTTGTCTCCAGCCAAGCTGCTTTGGCTACCCCTTGAGCATCTTCTTCATCATCATCAATGAGTTCTGTGAGCGGTTCTCCTACTATGGCATGCGAGGTACGTGCTGTGTCCTGCGTCTCCTCACGCGGATTGCTACTTACCAGCCCTGACTTTGGTTTGTAACATGTTCTTTTTGTTGTTCTTCCTACAGCGGTGCTGGTTTTGTATTTCAAATATTTCCTGCAATGGGATGACAACTTGTCTACAGCCATCTACCACACGTTCGTTGCTCTGTGCTACTTGACACCGATCCTTGGAGCGCTCATTGCGGACTCTTGGCTGGGGAAGTTTAAGTGAGTCCTTCCTCTGAAAACAACCCAAAATCATGAAAGCTCACCTGAGATCAGTGTTACTTAAACCATCACCTAAAGCAGCAGCTCAGAACAACAGCTTCAGAGCTGGTGCTGGCTACTCCAGGATTGTTTGTGGGTGGTCTTTTTTTTTTTTTTTTTTCCTTGGAAGCTTGAGGTTTTAATTGATTTAGCTCAGACCTGACACTGCCCTATGAGTTAACAAATGCTACAGTTCTGCTAAGTGGTTAAGGGTAGCTTTCCAAGTGTGGTGCATGTTTTTCCTCTCATCTGGGCAAAACGTAAGATAAACTGAGGGAAGCATTTACCAAGTTGTGAAAATAGATACTGGAGGTTATAATTACATTGGACTGCCTCTTTACCTATTGCAGGTGGTCAATGAAATAGTGAAATGCTGGGTTATCTGGTATTAACTGGGACTTAGAATATATTCTAAAATATTCTGTGATTTCAGTATTGGCTTGACAGCTCTGTGGGAATTCTTACTGAGTTGCAACTCTTTCTTTCAGTGATGAATTCTGGGTTTTTGCCTGTGCGCTAGGTGCTCAGAGAAGCACCACCGAATGAAGTGCTTTGAAATGTAACCAAATCATTTCCAACGGTCTGATCTTCTGCTGTGTTGACAGCCTCTAGGAGCCCAGGGCTGCAAACACTTTCAAGTGTGCTCTGGGGAGCTGGTCTGATCAGTGTGAACTCTTTGCAAGTAGCTGGATATCTTGCAGACTGCAGCCTAAATATATTGCATAATCACTTGTTTAGATGGTATGATCCCTTTTTTTTTAAAATCTGTTTTGGCTTTTACCAGGTTTATAAAGAGAAATCTCTGCAGACCTTGTATCCCTTCTCCTCTTGTACTTGTGTATGCCAATGCCACAGCCACAAGCCCTTAACAGGAGCTCAGCAGGATGGCTCAGGGCTTGAAACTGGAACTCTAAGCTTTTGGAAAAAACATGCGTTTAACGTAAAGCTCTAAAATAGAGCAAGGTTCCATGAGGAAGGCTTAAACAATAATTCATTTTTTTAAAAAAAATCTATGATGACAAGAAGAGGAGGTTACCCAAGCACTGTTCAGCACTTCAGGGGGGAGACTCAAATCTTCTGCGGTCCATGTAATTTGTGCAATGTCTGCCAAGGAACATGCTGGGACCTGCTCATGTATTGTTAGATGTGAGGTTCTTGAGGAAAACAGTACAGAAATCACCATTTTTTTTTAATTGAGTACCATCTGTGCAGTGCCAACTATGTAAGTGTTGTCTTCCCAGCATGCTTATGAGCCTCACAGCTAAAAACCAGAGGCTTCTTTCCTGCTCAGCTCGGGTTTAACTTCAATTGGAAACTTTCTCCCAAGTGGTTAAGCAACTGAAGTAACTATACGGAAGCACTATTAAAAAAGAAGTTCTAATTTATCTACTAAATAGCAGATTCACTGTTGCTCCACGTTGTACGGGTTTTCACCCTGCTACAGGGAAGAGCATTTTTCAGTCAGAGAAACCTTGTTCTAAAGTCAGAACCTGGTCAATGGTGAGTGGTGCTTCCTCTGTCCCTCTGGTACCAGGGTGCTCCAAGCTTGCTATGAGGATCTCTTGCCTTTATCAAATAGATTCGGGTTGTCCTAGGTCCCTGAGCCCTGCCCTTCATTGTCATGGGCTATACTGGGTTTGGAACTGCTGCTCCTTCAAACTTAACAGTTTTAAGTAATTCCACATCACTGCACCCCATTTCTTCTGCTTTTCCTCCAAACTGGAGATCTGGGTCTGTGCCTGCTGAATGGAGCCCTAGCCAAGGAAGAGGGTGAATGTGGATTAAACTACAGTCATGTACTTAAGCTCCAGCAAAGTTAGAATGGAGTATATTCTTACAAAAAGAGGAATAGACCCTGAAGGCATGGGGCTGGTGATTACCTTCCTTGGCACCTCCTGGCAGAGGACAGTCAGGCTGAAAGCCAGCAGTCTGTACTCTTTGGTGCTGCTCCGCTCTGAGTTTCAAGATGTTGGTACGCTCACAACTGAGCGTGGGGGTAATACAGTTGTTCACAACAGCCCTTTGGGGGAGTTTCCATGTTTAAAGTGGATCTTTTTTGTTTTTTTTTTCCTCCTTGCGGGTAAAATATAAAAACAAAGGATGTTAAAACAGTATTAAAATCAGTCTTAATTGCATACTTCGGTGTTGTAGAGCAGTCAATTTGAACATCACCTTATATGAAAGATGATAATGACATTCTTGAGTTGGTTATTAAAAAGGCAACCACTGAAGATTTTTAAATATCTCTCATGATGTGGTGATATCTACAGAATCTATTTCTCATCTTGCCTTGCTTAATTAAACAACGCTAGCTAAAATAATAATAATAAAGAATAGAATAGAAATATTGTGACAGAGGTATGGGGACAGATTTTTACAGTAGCTTGTGATAAATTGAGTCTATCTTGTCATATCTGTTAAGTCTGCTTCTTTACTAAGCATCTTTGAAATGAACAAAAATCTGCATTATCTGTGTCTGTATGCCTATGTGTGTAATGGTGTGAATATATCTAAAAAATTATCTTCTGTCTTTACCAGGACAATTGTCTCCCTGTCTGTTGTCTATACGATTGGGCAGGCAGTCATGTCTGTGAGCTCTATAAATGACCTGACGGATCACAACACGGATGGCTTTCCCGATAACGTACCGGTGCACATGTGAGTTGCCTTGTACATGGGGTTTTTTCCAGGTTGATGAAGGGTGGGACAGCTTAAGCCTTAAATTTACGCTACTTGAATTTCAACTCTTGCAATCAGTCTCCTATGTACATTTTAAGTAAGAAAGCAAAGTGACTTTCTTCCATTTCTCTTTTGTACTTCATTCCAGTGCTCTGTCCATGACCGGCTTAATCCTCATTGCACTTGGTACGGGTGGGATCAAACCTTGTGTGTCAGCATTTGGTGGAGATCAGTTTGAAGACGATCAGGTAACAATGTCTTTCAGACTATCAATCATACAGAGACCCTTACTAATGCTTAACTATTCTGATACTCTAATAATATACATATTTAGACATGTGCATTACTGCAGTGTTGCCTGAGTAGCTGAAGAAAGAGCTAGATAACTATTTGTCTTGAACTGTGCAAACGGAGCTGCTGATTGCTCAATCCAGGTTGATCAATGTGGTTCTGGCTAATCCTTCCTAAACATCTTTTTTTTTTCTTTTTTTTTTTTTTTCCTGCAGGAAAAACAAAGAACTAGATTCTTCTCTATCTTTTATTTGTCCATTAATGCTGGAAGTCTCCTATCTACTATAATCACCCCAATTCTCAGAGGTAAGGCCACGCCTTTGTTTCTAAAACAGGTAGACATCAGTAAAGGATGAGTGTTGGATTGCAGTACAGTTAGGTTTAAATGAATGATCTGTTCTTCGACACCTTGTGGAGTTATCTGGCAAATAACTTTAAAGTCTTCATGTATGTCATTCAACTTCTGAGAAGTGAGGTACTGTCAAAAAACAAGCCAGTCTGAGATCTGAATTGTCTTGGAAGTACTAGATCTGAAGAGACATGCTGAAGCCGTCAACTTCTATGCCTAATGCATAATTCCATGGACGTACTAATGTGGCACCTCTTCCAATGTCTTCAAAACCATCTCACAATAGAGATGTACTATTTGATGGGAATGGAAGGTGGGAGAGCCCTCTGTTCTGGAAGTGGAGACTATTCTAAAGTGTGCTTATGCAAAGTACAGAAGCATCTATGCACATGGGAAGATGTTTATCCATGTGACAAAGTAAAATATGTTCTCCTTTAAAGATATGAAAAATTTACAAGTAGAAGAGAAAATAAGTAATAATGTGATCCTAAACAATTCACTGATCCGTATGTGTATGGATTTTCATGGCAAGCTTACGCAGACGGTGCTATATGGATGTGCTTGGCAGGAGTTTGAGGAAAGTAGTTTTTCTCAAAAGAAAGAAAACAGCATGTGAGTTCTGGAATAACCCTAAAGCACTGGGCTGAAATTCTGGCCTTTGGGTTTCTTGACTGGAACAGTCTGTGTAGAGGCATTTTTGGATGTTTGCTTAATGCACATTCTATCCTTTCCCAAGCTGGAAGGAGGCATGCATAAGGCACAATGTGCAGTTTACTTCCATGCTGATACAGGGTAAGAACTGTCTCGGAAAAACAGACAAATTCAGCTGAGGAAAGTGATACCACTATGTCCTGTAAAGGTTTAACCCAAAGGCTAACACAACTAAATCAAGACATCAATTAGCGGCAAGCTAATATATCTTTTTTTCAAATGAAGCTCTAATTCTCCTGTTAGAGGAAGTATGGTGAAAAAGATAATAATTTTGTTCAGTCTTTTACCTTTCCCTGTTAGTAGCTATGTCCACACTCTGAGCACTATTTCAGGATGTATGCATGAAGTCTATAAAGTCAAGTCACTGACTACTGCCAGGGCAGGGTGTTTGTGGTGTTTAAGAAATTTTTTCAGCAAGCTACATTTATTATGCTACTCAATCTTTGTTTATGAACTTGTCCTAGAACCCTCGTAATCTAGTTCCTTTCTCATCAAGAACATGCATTTGATGTGCATTCTAGTAGAATTCTTTACTTCTCAGTGTAAAACTAAATGTAAATCTCCTATGAGGAGAGGCTGAGAGAGCTGGGACTCTTCAGCCTGGAGAAGAGAAGGCTCAGGGGGATCTCATCAAGGTACACAAATACCTGCAGGGAGGGTGCAAAGAGGACAGAGCCAGGCTCTGCTCAGTGCTGCCCAGTGACAGGACCAGTGGCAATGGGCACAACCTGGAACACAGGAGGTTCCCTCTGAACATCAGGAAGCACTGTCACTGTGAGGGTGACCGAGCACTGGCACAGGTTGCCCAGGGAGGTGGTAGAGTCTCCATCCTTGGAGATGGTTCTGGACAAACAGCTGTTGGTGGTCCTGCTTGAGCAGGAGGGTTGGATCAGATGACCTCCAGAGGTCCCTTTCAACCTGAACTGTTACGTGATTTTTTTTTTTGAGAGAAATATTTCCCCTTTCCAATAATGAAAGGTAAGTTGGATACTGATCTTCCACTCTGTCCACAATGTCAGCAGAGACATTTCCCTCCCCCTTCCCACTCTCTGAGTTAACAATGAATACAGATAACAGAAACTCCGTGTAAAATACTGACAGCACTGGACTGGGACTCTTATCCAATTCTGTTTTGTACTTCAGCTCAAGAGTGTGGCATTCACAGCAAACAGCGATGTTACCCACTAGCTTTTGGTGTTCCTGCTGCCCTCATGGCCATCTCCTTGGGTAAGTGGAACTGTTTCCATCTTGCTGCTTCAGTTATAGGCACGATTAGGTGATAATGATCTCGGAATAATGAAAGTAGTAGAAGTCTCCAGGTATCAACCTCTAACAATGCCTGATTGTTTCCACAGTTCTTGATTTAAACATTTTTCTGAGGTGGGGTGGATTAACCTGATGTACTCACTTCTGCAGGAGAGGCTGATGTATTGGGGCAGACTGATGGGGCTGGGGAGAGGCACAAATATACCATTGAATTCTGTACATTATGTAACTTAGTGTCTATATTTCTTGGACTATTGGGCTGTATAAACAAGATCTTTTGGATGTAGGGTGAGAACTCTGAGAAAATGGGGTTTTTGGAAATTATCTGTAGTCCAGGATAGCTAACAGTATAAGGTAACTGTCCCTGCACTGGAGAAACACCATACTGGTGTGTCAGTATTTCTCGAACATCTGCATCTTCACTAGCTGCGCTACGGGTCACTCCCCAAGCCTTTCTGCTGCAGCACAAAGACCAAGAAAGCAGGGGGTGTCAGTATGTACCGCAGCATCCCTCATGGTCCTGGTCCTTCACCACCCAGGGTGGACCTGCAGCTACCGGTGACCCCATCGTGCCTGTGCACCCAACCCAGGGCAGATGGCAGCTCTGGGAGTTTGCCCGTGTCCTGCCCTGTACGTAGGAGGGCGAGGCCAAGGGAACATGCCTGGGTGTGGGAGCCGAGGACATCTCAGTGAGTGCTGCAGTTCAGGCAGAGCCTTGCGTGTCCCTGCACGGTGTGAGCCGCACCGTCCTGGGCTCCTGAGAAGGAGCCTGTGAAGCTGTTCTAACCTGGTACGGCAAGGCCAGAGCCAAGGTCCTAAGTGGTCAGTGTTTTGACCATTCCTCAATTAAGCTAATGTCCCACTGAGAACTTACCCTAAGAGTTTCCAGATTTAGTCCTTTGTCTTAAATAGTAGCAATCTGCTGATAGTAATTTGATTTATTTTACTGTATGATACCAGGCCAATAGGCAATTTCATTGCTCCTTAGGAGGCTTATTCCCACCTGATGCAACTCCTTGACTGTTACAGTTTCCATACCAAATTATTTGCCCCTATTTTCAATGAATACTGAGTTGCTTTTGGTTTCTGTTTGCATATTGTAGTTGTGTTCATAACTGGAAGTAGAATGTACAAGAAAGTTCAACCTCAAGGAAATATAATGATTCAAGTTTCCAAATGCATTGGAGTAAGTATTACTTGTATTCCCAAAAACCCTGGCAGCAATTTTTAAAACTGTTCAGTAAACTTGCCTAGATCAGAAATGTCTCATAATACAAGGAAAGCTTTTAAAGCTTTTTTACTTTTTTTTTTTTTCTTACAGAAGGCTTCTTATACCTTCAGATTTAGGCTGTTTTTTTATTTATCTGTATCTTGGTTTATAGGCGAATTTATATGCAAAGGAAACAAAGCAAGGTGTCAGTGATGTGTAAGATCTTATCCCAGCTTCTGGGAATCATTCCTTCCTCGTGTCAGGGAGGTCAGGGGGGTGACATGTCAGTGCAAGCCTGCAAGGAAGGGGGCTCAGTCTGTATGGCCAGCACTGCACATCCCAACTTTGCAGTGCCTCGGCTTTGAGATCGGGGATTTTGTCATTTATGGCTGACTGTTCTCCACGCAGATCTGCCAGCTTGTTATAGCCCAGACCACTGCTTGTCCTGTAAGCACTGCCACAACCAAATCTCTGTGTGTGACTTTGGCCGTTGCTCAGAGTGCTGCTGCCCCTAAGGCCCAGTTAGCCTTGCATGTTATTCTGTACAGAAAGTCTTAGCAGTTCTTCAGGACTATATCTGTGTATGTTCAGTGTCAAGGTATGAGGAATATTTACAAGATGCAGCTTCTCATTGTGACATGTACCATTCAGCTCTGAAAACCTGTGCATATGAGATTCTTCTATTGATTGTGGTATGTAAATCCGAAGTAGGCAGGTCTTCAAGTTCCTAACAGCGACCCACATTGAGAGAGGCTACTCCGAGCTCTCTGGTTCACCTAATCACAGGAGCACACTCCACTGGATGTGCAGTGCGAGGCCTTAAATGCAATATTCCCTTAGATGCTTGGAGCAGTTAAGAGAAGTCAGTCACCTATAGCACCCTCTCGTGCTAGAAGCAGGAGCGTCCTCTTTAATGACAAAACAGCTTATAGCACTTACAAATATTTGTAATGCCATTAAACAAAATTGTGTCTCCTCTCAGTTTGCCATCAAAAACAGGTTTCGGCATCGCAGCAAGGAGTTCCCCAAGAGAGAGCACTGGCTAGACTGGGCGAGCGAGAAGTATGATGTAAGTACCGTGTGAGCGCTCCTCTGCCGTGACATCCCCTCATCCCCAGCCTCTGTCTGCTCTGATTCACTGCCTCAAGTGCTGGGCAAATAGTTTTGGGCCTCTATCATCTACAAGCTAATGGTCTGGCCAAACCTCAGTGTGCCTGGCAGGTTACCACCCCGGCTCCTGAAGGAGAAAGCAGAGCTGTGTGAGTTGATGCTCTGTGTGATCGTAGGCTGTCCATGGAAATTCAAGGGAGGTGAAGAAAAGACTAGTTCCCTTGTTGAACAAATACAAGCACCTATTAGTTCTTGAGTTAGTAAAATAGCAAGCACTATCCTTGTCAACTTTTTATTTCTGTCAGGAGAATATACTGGGGAAAATGAGCATGGTATTGACTGTCATGGTTAATGCACAGGACCGTAACACTTGTCCTGGGATCAAACTGCAGAATTATGCTTAGGAATTTCAGCTTCAGTGGATAAACACTGCATCCTCCCAGCCTCAGTACAAGCTCCTTACCATGATTCTCAATATCTTCTGTCCTGCAGTCCCTGATCATGTCCCTTGCCTCCTATCCACCCTGCCCTTTTGTCAAAGGCAGCACAAACCTTAGCCTGTTCCCTTTATTTTTCCTTTTGCCTATATGCATTTTTCATGTGTGAAAAGCATTCCTCAGGCACCTGTTGTTCAAACACTTCCTTCCTAGAAAAATAATGCAACGCTAAGTGCTAGATCTCATGCTGCCATTGGTATGCATGCCAAGAGGCACAGGTGTCACAGGTATTAGTGTCACCTTTAACCAGCAGCCCTTCCCACACCCATAGCAGACCTTGTGCTTATTAACAGAAATCACCAGAAGTAACTGCAACAAAAAGTTTGGAATGTGGGTAAACATCACATGATGTGTCTCTGCTGTGAACTGTAGTCTACAACTGTCTTTTTTTTTCTTCTTCTTTTTTTTCTCTTTTTTTACCAATTCCTCTTGTGTAATTCTTGTTTGCTGCAGAAACGACTGATTACTCAGATCAAGCTGGTGTTGAAGGTGCTTTTCCTTTATATCCCTCTTCCCATGTTCTGGGCGCTTTTTGACCAGCAGGTAAAGTAGAAATTGTTTGGCTTGGCCATTAGTGCTGTGCTATGTCACTTTACATACTCTGAGGTCACCAGACAAAAGGTGCCTATAGGAGGGTGGAACAACTCTTTGCAAATTCTGTAACCTGGTTCTAATGCAAAGGGATAGCTACTGAGTCATGTTAGTACAGGATGTTCTGTCGCCAGGCGAAAAGGGGAAAACAGCTTATCTGGACATACCCAGGACTGATTGAGTGGCTGAGGCCTCTTCAAATCTTGTAGCAACCACGACTCAGAAGATAGAACAGTAATTTAAAAAGTATTCTTAATTCTAATGCTTCTTCTGCTGTCAGCTGTGAGATGAAATGTAGGGTCCTAGTGTAAATGCTCAGGAGAACCACTCAAACTTGTGATAAACACCTCGCACCTTAAAACGGAAGTATAAGCCCGTAATTCTCATTCACTTGGTGGACTGAACGCTCGGGACTCATGAAAGCAGGCTTTCGTAGTGAAGTACTGAAGTATGACTTCATGAGGGTGTCTCCAGAGAACCAGGGGCTTGGAAGCTTTATCCAAGGCAGGATATTGTAGGAAGTTTGATCCAGGTTGCCTAGATCGTGCTGCTTTAGTCTAGTACCAGTGAGCTGTAACTATTGGTGTGACCTGTTAAAAACAGGCAACCTTGCTATGAAACTCAGAACTAAACACTCATTACATGAGTGATAACTCGTATCTCAGGCAGTACATTGCTGGTGGTTAAAGGTAAAAGATGCAGCGATGCGCATTCCTGTCTCACCCTGGGCTCGGGCTGAAGTCAGCCCTGCTTGCCCAGGCTATAGGTGGGTTTTCTGGGCAGAGGACTCAAGGCAGGTCCAGCCCTGGCTTGGCTGCGAGCTGCTGGGCTGTGGGAAGGAAGGATGAACGTGTCTGTGGTGTGGGGCAGGGGGCACAAAGGTGCTCGAGTGGCTTCTGTGCACAGCATGCAGCAGTGCTCTGTGCGGGATGTCCCTGGCATCTCTTCAGCTAATCTCTGCAACTAAATTATTCTCCACTCTATTTCACAAAACTAGTAAATAGAGTGAAATGGGCCACAAGGATCACCTAGTTCAAATGTTTACTTTGCAGGGTAAGAATACTCCCGTAGCAAGCTGGCTGTATTTTTATTGTACTGGGTGGTTTTCCCAACAATTTACTTATAGAAACTATTAAAGAGGTACTTTGGAAGATTGATTTACTGTGGCATTTAACTTTCTTTTCTTTTGTTAAGGGGTCAAGATGGACACTGCAAGCCACAACAATGGATGGGGATTTTGTAGGTTACTTTTTATTGCTTTTTTTCTTTATTAACATTTACTGTTTAGATCAGTTTTATTTATTGTCATAATGTTGAAACTTGTTTATTTTTTTCTTCACCAGGGATTTATGAAGGTTCAGCCAGACCAAATGCAGGTATAGTAATGTGTCTGCCTATTCTAAGTACTTCCCAAAGATTATATATATTAAATTGCCCTTCATTTAAAAAAAAAAAAAAAGACTTTAGAAAAATACTTAATTTTTTCCCTTCTTACATTAATCTTCAACAGACTGTGAATCCCATCCTGATTATTGTAATGGTCCCAGTTGTAGATGCTGTGGTTTATCCTTTAATCAAGAAATGCAAGATCAATTTTACGTAAGTTGATGTACTTACCTGACTTCAACAGAGGCCCATTTTAGTGGTTTCTTTAAACTGCTCTTCCAGCCATAATGTAACAAAAGCAAGCATTCAGCTAAGGAGAAATTAGTAATGTATTTAATGGGGCTAATATTTTAAAGAAATGAAAATTTATAAAATTATATAATACTGCAAATGGCATGTACAGGCACCACAGACTAAAGGGTGAGAATCTATTAGTAAAGTAACAGTATTTTTCAGTTACGGGCAAAATCTTTTGATTGCAGGGGAAATGCTCTTTTTTTGCCACTTCCACCAAGTCTGCTTCCTCTCCCTCCCAAAGTACACCAAGTAGACATACAACATAAATCCTCAGTGTTAAGCCCAAAACACAACATGTACTACCTGAGTCAAGATATGTTTCCTCTTCAGTCCCAGTGAGGAGTCTGGCTTGCTGGATACTTCTAGGTGTAGCTTCAGAGGGGATTGCACATTATTTTTAGTGTTGGTAATGAAGTGGCTAGCACTTGCAAGTTGGAGAGGGAGAAGAGAATACAGTTATTAAAACAATTTTTATAGGGCTAAGATGCAATGCTGTTCTTCCATCTACTTATGAAAAATTGAGGGCATGTGCTGTGCTGGCAACACTGTCATTCATTTGTGGACACTCTGTATCTGACAAATTATGCCATAAATAAAATATCTACCTTAAACTTACCCTTACAGCTCAACTGAATGTCAGTAGATGTCTCCTAATTCAACCTATTTCCCTGGCTCTTTTTATTCAATATTACTTTGATTTGAACATAGCAATATAGACACAAGATGTTACCCTCTTAAAAAAGGCGTAATGTTTAGTCTCTTTGTTGTTTTAAAGCTAACAACCATACTGAATCGCTGTGTTTGGTTTTTTTCTTCCTGCAGATCAGACTTTTTCTGCAGAAACCTAATATTATGTTCAGTCAATGTTTAAGCCCAGCAGATGCTAAGTAACAGGTTATTGAGGTGCTGTAGGAAAGATGTATTTCCCAGTAGTATCACTATGAATGGAGAGGTACCCAGCTTAGCAGAACGATTTCTGTAACAACATCAGCCCTTTGAATGGTGATAATGTGCTAGTTGTGGCCACTTGAGTTTCCCACTGTGGAAAGAAAACAACTAACAGCTGAACCTTTGAATTAATATTTGTTTCAAGGCTCACATACGTGTTTTGTTGTTGTGCTAGGCCCCTGAGGAAGATCACTGTCGGTATGTTCCTTGCATCTTTGGCTTTTGTTGCTGCGGCCCTTGTGCAAGTGGAAATAGATGTAAGTTCAGCCACATGCAAGTATTAACTATTCTTATTTAGTTGTTAATACAGAACAAATTGTGCTTAAGGGGAAAATAAGCCAAGACTCCTAAATCTGGAACCAAGCATACCAGTACAGCAGTGAAGGGAGGGAAAACTCTGAAGTATGTTGCAATAATGTGATCAGCATAATAAAATTAACTAGCTATGAACACAATCCTGCAAAGCATCTATCTGCGATCAACATCAATCGCATGTTAAAGGCAACCTCAGGTCTCTAAACTGAGATTAAAAGCTAGAAACCAGAGATTTGTTTGGCCTGCCGGGGGCTGCTTTGTATCTCTGATCTCTTCTGATGTTTAGACTGGAGGTGAAGTGTGACAGTCTGGGAAGCATCATCACAGCATGGAGAGACAATACCCGCCTGAGGCGGGATTCATCACATCTGACTCTCCTTGCCCCAAAGGGAGGTGTCATGCCTGAACCAGATGACGGTTTCTCCTGTAGCTGGGCTGTCAGCAACACCTCTGGGAGGTGACCCATTGCATCCCAAGATCTGAAGAGTTATCCAGTGGTGCCTGCATGTCTTCATGGTACATGAAGACGAGATGTTCAACTCTTAAATAGCTTTAGTTAGGAATGAGGAATTCTCTCCTTCATGCCTGGGTCCAGCAGTGAAACAAGATTTATGCTCAACTCTGCCACTTGAAGTTGGCAGTAAAGGGTCTGGCCTTCAGCTGGTATAGACATGTCCAGGCTGTCTTCCTGAATGCCCTGTTCAGAGGGGCAGAGCTGTGCAGGCACACATACTGGCATTGAGCAGAAGTTTCATCAAGGCTGGTAACTTCCCAGACTGTTGCCCAAAAATCTCCTGCAGAAAAGTAAAGATGGACCTGGTTTTGTTGTATGATGTACCTAAAGAGACTGAAGCAGACAAAAGAATGGGAAGGGAGGAAAAGTTGAGGTGGAACTAAAGTAGATGCAGCTTTGCAGCTTGTGATGCGCTGCAAGAGCAGAAGCTATTTATTGTTAGATCTAGTGGGAAGTGGAGTTCAGTTTCTCTGTGCTATCACACCAGGCGGTGCCTATACATGCTTCTGTCCGGTTCAGCTGCAGCAGTGCTGGGGAACAATGAATCAGAACATGGTACCAAACCTCAGGAACGCAGGCAGCCATAGGATGCGGGAAAAGCCCATTTCTTGAACTGCGAAGTGGCCTTGGTAGCAGCAGTGTGCTGCAGGACGTGATCAAAGAGGAACCACGTCTGGCCATGGAGTGACAAACACCAGTATTGAAGTCTCATCCCTCTAACAATCGCAGATCATCATGAAAATGCTAGTCTTTATCATGACATAATTAAGATCACAGAAAATGTAGTTACTTTTTCCATGTGACTTAAGATAGAGCGCTGATTTAACTTTTTTCTGTCCTACAGAAAACTCTTCCAGTTTTCCCTGCAGCTGGGGAATCCCAAATCAAAATAGTAAATCTGGGTACTGATGGGGCAACAGTTGAGTTTGGACACCTTCAGAATGTCACTGTAAAGCCTATGGAGTCAGTAAGTAAGGGGAGATGGGGAACCGCAAGTTAAATAAATCTAACAGAGTAAGTCAAAATAGTTCTTAACAAATTGATTCTTTCCTAGTTTTCCTCTATTCATTTTAAAGATTTTTTTTTTTTATATTGTGGAATGATTTATTACTGAAAACACAGTGAAGGAGGAAATAGTAATTATTTCAATATTCTAAGTATACTAGTTTGTTTTGGCAAGAGGTTTTTTAAAGAAACTTAATAGTGATTTTGAATTAATTGAAAATTTCACTCTTGCTAAGAAGGGTGTCATTTCTTAACAGCAAGAACACTCCTTATTTCAATACAAGTCCATTCAGCTCTAGTAAGTCACTGCTCTTACTGTGAGTGATCACTTGAACAGGGAGCTTTTTCTGTGGCTACATCAAAGCTTCAGATTTTGCTGTCAAAGAACCTTTTCAGATTCTACTACAGCATGACTTTGATAGCCCTATTGACAGGAAAATGTAGTGGAACCGGTGGACAATTGTAGTAATGGATGTTAGGAAGTGTTCTCTGACAGCCTACAGTCCTGTTTCCATGTGAGGCAAACTTGGAGGAGGATGGAACAGGGCTTCTCTTCTTAAATGGAAACTGAGCTGTGAGGAGAAGATAAGGGCGCTCAAATTGTATGCTGATGTGGAATTGTTATAACCATGGTGCATACCTGAAAATGAAGGGTGTAAAAT
Organism: Ibycter americanus; assembly: GCA_035590275.1. Classification (NCBI taxonomy): domain Eukaryota; kingdom Metazoa; phylum Chordata; class Aves; order Falconiformes; family Falconidae; genus Ibycter; species Ibycter americanus. Next base: position 56,737,049 of record JAVJGI010000014.1, on the reverse strand, counting down.
GCTCCACTCACTACTATAGGCATCTTATAAACTGCATTTTATAATCCAAAACATCTGGATTATAATACTATAAAACAAACGGGTTATTTTAGTATTATATTAACATGTTTATTAATGTTTTAAGTATTTTTTGCAGATGAAATGTATTTAGAATATTTAAAACATGTCCCGGTAATAGTCACTCCTATTATGCTGAAACCATAAAGATGCAGCTTACATTTGTATCTCTGAGGAGGTATTGCTATGTGGAAAATGCTGCATCTTAACTTATGCTAGTGCTGCTTCTGTAGCTAAACAGAGTATTACTTGGTGGTAAGCCTGGTTTATCTGGAGCAAGAAATACACAGGAAAATATAACAGCTGTTCCCTAATGCTTGTGGGAAGCTCATGTTACTTTGAAGCTTGTGTAACAAAATAAAGTGATAAAAAACAACGATCACATGAAACGGGTGCTTTGTGTAGAAAACCGAACGAAAAATGAAAGTTAGATGCTCATGTTCTCTGGCACTTCAGAAGTAACACATGTAAATTTCTGACACCCACCACCACCACCCCCTCCAAGTCCATAACACTCCCTCAAAGGTGTAGACAAATATGTAGTTGCATGGAAATTCATAGCAATTTGTTTGTCTTTGTAGACGGGCTACGTGACTTTTGAGACTTCTCAGTTGAAATCATTAAAAGTAACTTCTGGAAATAAAACTGAAAATAAAGTTATCAGCTTGGTAGGGGAAAACCGTCACACTCTTGAAGTTAAAAATAATGCAACTGACCTTGTTACTGAATTGGTAAGTCTGCTTAATTCCCAAGATATACATTAACGTCTTGACAGCTATCTACATGGTGTGTGTGTGAAGCTGAGAGAACAAGCTCTGGGTAGCTTTTCCCTTTGTCTTGTTTTCTGTCTCTCCCCCACTCTGCTGTACCAGTGAGACTGGTGAACTGTAGAGAGCAGGGCAGGATGGTTTTTTTTATTTTAAAAAAAAAGGAGGGGGAGGGGGGTGGGGGGGGGTGGTGGAATTACCAACTTAGTGTTTAACTTGACAATTACCCTTTCAACAAGACTTAAATGTGTGGTCGTACAGTGTTTTCTAGTAGACGTTTATCCTAGTAGGATCCTAAAAGGGAATATCTGCAATCTCACTTTAAAGCCTCTGTTAATTCTCATGCTATGTAATACTGCATTTAAGCTGTTCACTGATGCCAACAAAGTATCTTGATAATGGTCTCTTCTACCAGCTGTTTGACAATGTCGTATCAAAACCAGAAGAAGGAAATAATCTCATCAGGTAGAGTTTGTTTTACGCCTAAATTTTGGCAGTAGTGTGACTGTCTTCAATCTGCCTCTTGGGTGGACTCTTCTTGCTTAACATAGTTTTCTATACTGTAGGAACTCTGCACTTGCTGGACACTTCACTTCATGTTTAGGGGGTGTAGGAACTTCTAGGGCACAATTAATCTAAACTATCTTGCACATTTACTGTAGGTATAATTAGCTAGAATTGGAAGTGTATGTTTTACTCTATTGTCTAGACTTTTTTTGTAGACAACAAACACAGATTGCGTATCTATATATCCTTTTTAATCTTGAGTAAGAAGTATCCTACTACTTCTCTGCTTTTCTTCTTCATCTCCCATTTGCGGATGCATTTGTTACTGGTTGTAGTAGAGGCTTGCTCTTAACAGTCTCCTAAGCAGGCAGTGGGCTGATATGAGTCTAGCTTGCTTTTTGCATTAGCCCCACTTTAAGAGATTTATAGTTCTTTCAAAAATGAAAGGGGAAGCCCTGATGCTTATTATGCTGCCAGTATATAATTAAAAGTAAAATCTGTATTCTTTGACTTATGAGTATTTTTGTTTAGTATTTAATCACCCTTGCATTTTAAAGGTTCATAAACAATTTTCCTGATACTGTTAATGTCACTATGGGTGACACTTCTTTTGGAGCACTGATGACTTTTTCTGCCAGTAATTACACGCTCTTTCCAGGAGGAGGGTAAGCATTTTCTTTACCCTAATCTAACCACTAAAGAGACACTTTTCCTTGGGAAAAGGACATAGAACTCTTACTTTATATAATACGCACAGTTGTCTATACCTGTGGTCTGAACTGTATTTTTTCTCTTTCAGACATGACAAAATTACAGTTACTACAAATTCAGCCAAATGTTCAGTTACCCCAAAGGCATTTGGATTTGGCGGTGCCTATACAATTGTACTTAATGAGGTAAGTTGCCAGTGCTGTTGGACAGACAATACAGAACTACTTTTTCATGCCAATATTTTCTTCTTAATTAGAATAACATTTGTAGAATTATCCCTCTTGCCCTTAATTGTACATATGATAGAATTTTGGTATGTTAAACAGAACATAAAATCATTGTTAACTATAAAAATAATGATGGGTGTGATAACATAATGCAAGAATTTGTGTTCATCGCTAATGGCCTTATATCTCTAGCCCTGTTAGACACTAAAGATTTGCATGAAGTCTGCTGTCAAATTACTACTTTAACTAGTTATGCAATGCCTCATACACAATATTTCTCATTTACCCAAAACTTTGTGCATATATGATTATAGAGATGATATAAACTGCTTAGAGTGCCTTTAGTGTACAGGCTCTTTAGCATTGTTCCTAATGTGCTATTTTAATTTCTAGTGTATTGGAAACACTCTTAATTTAGTGTATTCTGAAGATATCCCACCCAATACAGTCCATATGGCTTGGCAGATCCCTCAGTATTTTATTCTTACATGTGCAGAAGTAGTCTTCTCTGTCACTGGGCTGGAGTTTTCATACGCACAGGTAGGTCTTGCTTTTCAGAGCTCTCTTTTGTGTTGAGAATCCTGGTACAGATGAAGATCTGTGATCTATTGGTTCTTTAAGTGGTGGCTCTGTATTGCTGCTTTGTCTGAACAATTATGCCCTTCAGAGCTCCCTAGCAGGACTAGAGGCCGGTGCAAGCTGGCCTTGTTTCACTAGCATTCAGTGTTCTCCGTGAAGCTATGCTGAATTACATTATTTGAAGACTTGACCACCAGTCCTCCAATCTCCTTCTCACATGTGACTTTCCATTGAAAATAAGTGGAACTGTACTGCTGCTGTATAACAAAACTAGAGAGCCCTCAAATATAAAGGGAACAAGTACTGACACCTTATCTCCACATCAGTTTCCTCCATACAGTCTTTAGCAGCAGTTTAATTACACACTCTTAATTCATTCGTCTTCCAATGCCAATTTGTTATTAGCTGCATGTATTTCTTCCCTTAATTCTGAGCCTATAAACTGCAGTGATGGGAATGTTGTAAGATGTGTCTTACTAGACTATGATGCACTCAACTGCTTCATTTGATGTGTACCATGCGTTACTGACATGTAAAATGTGCCTGTAGTTACTCTAGTGTGTACAAAGTAAAAGCTGTTATAGCTGGTACTGGCCATCTCTTGTTCCTCGAAGACTTCTCCAGGCCTGTTCAGTTCTCTAGCAGTTAAGTAAAAAAACAACAAAAAACTCCCCACCAGAACACCGAAACAAACAACAACCACCAACCAAGAAATCATCCTCTCACCCCACCCTGCGAGAGCCAGTGTTTGTTGTAATGCAAAGAACGCAGTAAACATCAGAAAATAAGTGATAGCAATGCCTGACTGAAACTTAAGTGTCTTACTTCTATAGGCTCCATCTAATATGAAGGCAGTGCTGCAGGCAGGATGGCTGCTGACGGTGGCTGTCGGTAACATCATTGTTCTTATTGTGGCTGGAGCATCCAAACTCAGTGAGCAGGTACGCACACAAGCAATCAGCGTGCTGGTGTATTACACTGTGAGAAAGCAGCTCTGATCCGGGGGGGTGGGTCATGGCTGATAATCCACAACAACTTTTGAACATCAGCGTTATGCTGGATTTGCATTTATAACTGGAATATTTTAGTCATATGGAAGTCAGTGTTGGCTACAAGTGTACCAGTCAGCTGCAGAACTACTGCGTGACTGAATAATCTTACTAGAGTATGTAAGTAATGGAGTTACAAATCTTCATAACCTATCTGGATTACAACTAGTGTTGAAGGCTGTGACAACAGGGTGTCTCCTGGAGCCTCTTCTAAAGTTTGTGTTGGTCTTTTTCCCCAGCACTTCCCCAACAGGTGTATGAATGTGTACACACACAAAACGTTAAAAAAACTTCAACAAATGCTTCCTCAACAAAGGTTTCTACCTCCCTTATCTGTTGTTTGCCATTCTTAACTCTTGCTCTCTCAGGCTCCTTTGCTTGCAAAAATCAATTTCTAGCATCTTTACAGTAACTTGCTTCTCATAGTGTGGAAAGGCTGCAAACTTCTGGGCTCAAACTCTAGATTAAGACTGAGATTAAAAACTACCAAAATTTCGTTCACTAGGAATGAACCTTCACCTGTGTAACTCAGCCTTCCCTTCTGGCGCCGTTGGTTTCACACCTCATTCTTTGGGGCATAAAAGCTGTGGTTCTCCTGGTGAAGAGCAGTTGGATGAGACTTTCTCAGACTACTAGTGGCACTCCCTAATGAATCAAAATGGTATCTGAGAGAGGGAAGAGCCCATCTTTGAAATGGGTCTGGCAGTCCTGCTTTCAGCTAAATTAACCAGAAAGAGCATGAAATGTAGCTGTTGAGGCTTTCCAGGTGGAGTAGGCAGCACTTTGAAGCCCGAGTTCCTGGTCTTGATTTCTACCCAGATTTGTGGTCAGTAGAAATTTTTTTTACTGCTGACCTAAGTGGAAGCAGGATCGCTGCCACCCTGGTTTAAAATGAGGTTACCTGACCAAAAGGAGGGGCTGAGTTTCTTTTTCGGTCTTTCAGTCCATTTGCATGCCTCCAGGAAAAGGGTATTGTAGAACTCCACAGAATTTATAGAACTTTTGTCTCTTTAATGAAGACAGAAGTGCTGAAATGGCCTCAATTCTGTATTATATACACCTAATACTTAATCCTTTAAGTCATATGATACTTGTTATGTATGCTCAGTTTCACATTTTGGATTAACTTCATTTCTTGCAAACAGTAAAATGGTGTAATTCTTTTGAGGAATGAATACTGATGGATAATTTGTACTTTTTTTTTTCTTACAGTGGGCAGAGTATGTGCTGTTTTCTGCCTTGCTGTTGGCAGTTTGCATCATTTTTGCTATCATGGCTTATTTTTACACCTATACTGATCCAAATGAGATTGAAGCACAACTGGATGAGGAAGAAAAGGAACAAGTCAAAAAGTCTGCATATGTCTATGAAAACCAAGCTGAGGCTGTCTCTCAGATGTAAAAGGTGTATTCAAAGAGTAAATTATGGTATTCCATTAACTATCCCTGCAGTAAGAGGAATCAGGGTATCAGTAACACCTCTGGATAATATGTCTCATGGGAGAGGTGAAGAAAAACTGTTTAACTTAAAATGCAGCCTCTCTTGGGAAGCAAGAGAAAAAGATTAGTGGCTCGTCTCCTGAAGAAACTCCAGCAGAATTTGCACTTTTAATGTACCTCAGGCTTAAATACCAGAGCATTAAAATACTGAGATTACACTCGGCACTACTGGACCCTGTGAAAAGATGTATTTTTATACTGCATTTCAATTTTATATCATGAAAGAAACAAGTATTGCCAAGAAATAGTAATCACAAGCCAAGCTGTCTGTGTGACCCCTTTAGCCTCACTGTTACTTGAAAGCAGCAGGTCACATGTGCCTTAAATTCTTTTGTACTTCTTTACGGATAATGGGAGCAAAGCTCTGGCATTGCTCAGATTAAAATGCTATGTCCAAATTACTGCCATGTGGAACGTGTTGTAATATAATGCTTCATGTGCCTGTTGACTACCCATTTAACTCCTGTGATGTTTTTAATTAAATATATTAATGAGGTCTCCACTCAGGTAAACAGACAATGGCAAATGATGTTTGGAACAGCAATAAAACTTGTGTTGTAATAAAATAATGGAAGTCGTGTAAGATTATGACTTACAGTTACATGTTAACAAAACTTGATACTACCGCTCTGCTGCCTCTTCGTATGTGCTCCATCACTTGAAGCTAGTGGACCAGTGTCAGTATTCTCTATCTTAATATACCTGTAACATCCATCACATTTATGGTAAGGAAGACTAAATTTTGCTGCTTAACAAGATTTTGTAGCCCTGTGGACCATGTTACGGAGTACTAGTGGTTTGCATGTTGTTTTGGGAATTCCTGTACTTGGATCCACATCCTATGCTTTTTCCAGCAGCTGGCTTGGACTCTCTGGCCCTTCCTCTAGCCTGGCCAGACTTAAGGCTGCTTTAATACCTGGCTCCCAGTACCCTTATCCTATTTTACAGCAAGTCCAGCTTGATATTTGCAAGTGATCTCACACATATACATACTCAAGCAAGGTGCATGTTGCTGGCACTGCGGATGCATGGGTCCCTGTGATCCCTGGTTCCCACTCCAGTTGCTGGCACTTAAACCTCTCTGTGCACATAGAGTCCCTCACCCCTGAAAACTGTTAGAAATGGAGTTTGATAAGGCAAGCTCAAGGTGCTTTTTACCTGCATACCAGTTAAGTCCTGTACCCCATAGGCAGTAACCCCTATGGGTCTCTAAGGTCATCGGGGGAGAGCTTTTTCCCATGGATTCAAGATGCTGAGTGTCCCCACAGCCCATGGGGCTGAGGGTCTCCTGGGAGCAGCCCCAGGAGGAGCTGGCTCACTGCCATCCTCTGAGGAACTAAAGGTGGTTTTGCACCAGCTTTACTTGTGGTAGACTATGAGCCTTGCCTTTGCCATGCAAGTTAAGCAAGATGAATTGTCTCTTAACTGTATCCCTACAGGACAGAATCTTCTGTCTATTATTTTGCCCATACCAGGTAAAATATTTATTTAGCATTTTCACATATTTTTTTTTCCTTTGGAATGCAGGTCATGTGTCTATTTTTTTATATCATAAGCTGTTGGAAGTTACCACTTCTAGCAAACCCACTAACTTGTCTACTGTGTGGATGGATGTGTTTTATAGGTAGAAAGCCACTAATGCTGTAAAATTAGATGGGGAAGCTTTCTGATGAGGAGAAAACAAACTTCCCCCACTCTTCAGCCTTGGAAGGTAGTATGGAGACAGTTGTATGTCACAAGGTTTTATCTCATTTTCAACGGGGGTTGAAGTAATTAAAGTTAAAATATCAACGTGCCGTTTCATCCAAAATTTGATGTGAAAAAAATCGGGGAACCTTGCACAGACCTGGGCAGCTCTTGTCAGCATTGCTGTGGCTGTCTCTAGAAGCCATGTGCAAGGAATTAGCATCTGGGCTGGAGTCCAGTGTTTTCAGTCCCTTATTTTTGAGGATTAAAGAGGTACCGTTAACCTCTAAATCTGACAGTGTTTAGTTTTGGATGCTGCTGTCTAGATTACCAGACTGCTGAGAGGGTCTTTTGCATATCTTTTTCTGTTACAGAGAAGATAACTCTGAATTCAATCAAATTAACAGTTGATCATTCTAATTTCAGTTCTTATTTATAACAAATGAACAAAAACCTTTAAAAAAATGGCGTGTGCTAAATTATGAAAGCCTGTTCTAGCAAGCAAATCTGCACTCATGTCTGGCCAGGTAGATAAAGCAATGTGTATGTCTGTATGCTTAGTAATATTACAAATATACTGTACAGCTGCTATGTTTTTCCTACTGCTCATTAGCTCAACCTAATGACACCTGACTTAAAACTGTTCAGGGTTAGATTCTCTGAACTACATGAATTCAGTCCCTGCCACGTGCTCTTCTTGAAAACAGGCCTTTGAGCGGCACAATCCTTTCAAAGGCTTCTCTGTATTTTTAGGCAAATGTCTATATAAAGTTGTTGGGTTTTTTAAATTCCTAGGATAAAATTCCTGGAAGAAATTGCAAGCTACCTATACATGCTGTTACCCTACAAATTACTTTTACATTTTTCATTCATGCCTTGACACAGTGCTTTAGCATAATATCGCTGATCATCTTGCGGAGGTTAGAATATTGGTAATAAAATAAGTGGGTCATTCCTTAAAGAGTGAGACAAATAATCAAAGGGGAAGTGACAACAGCTGAAATCACCCTACTCTACCAGGAGGTGGTTCAGGGCAAGCAAGGATGCCCCATTTCCAGCCTAAATCAATCACTGCTGTTCCTCCTAGAGACGCCACTGCAGGACAGGATTTTGTGGAGTTGAGCACAGTACGAAGGTAACACGAGAGCAATTCAATAGACTCTGTATTATTGCTGTTAAATTTTATCACTTTCCCATGCTCATTCTTAATCTGAGTCAAAGCTCTGCGTAAAATAACTAATGCCCAGAGGTGGATAGCAAGTCCATGTCCCAGGGAGTTGAACTGCTGATCTGTGTATGGGGGAAAGAGGAGAGAAAGGTGAACAAAACAGGACCTGTGTTTTTCAGAGAGTAGCTGCGCGCTTACTTGAATTGGTTCAAATCAGAAGTACATTTTAAGAGGCTTGTGCAAAGATCAGCGGCCACCTGCTGCTGGCACCTACCCCATCACTTGGAAGCTCTCAGCAGCATCCTGGTGCAGTGGCCCTGGGGGAGGGGAAGGGGGACAGTTAGGGGGGAAAATGGTCAGGGTGTGGGAATCGGTTTGTCACCTTTTTGGAGAGGACGGGCTGGGGTGTGCAGTTCATAAGTGCAGAGAGTTCAGTCAAGAGCTGGGAGAAGGTCTCTTGCAGCCTGGCCTGAGCAAGCTTGGACAAAAGGTGGGGTGTCAGCAGAGCACCCTCGTGGGCGAAGCCCGTGCCGCAGCAGGCGCGGTTCTCCCTTGTGTAGCCTCCGTGGCTGCTCCCTTGGGTAGCAGCTGGGCTGGATGTGGCCAAGCCACTGGTGGCTTTGTGAGGGGTCATTTTCAATGAGAAGCAGAGCCCAAAGCCTCTTGGCCATGGGACAGCTCGTAGAAACTACATCTTACCGCCTTTGTGCTGACATATCGAACACAGATTTTGATGATCTTCAGCAGTGTTACAACTGTCACTGACTGCACCCTAAAAGAATCCTAATTACTGCAGAAGCTAATCAGACAGGTTTGCCTTTGCCAGCAGATGTACTGGAACGAAAAAGCTGGCTGTCCCTGCAATGCCAAAATGGCTGTAAGACCTTCTGTAACACTTGTAAGGAGACTATCTGTGGCGAAAGCAGCTCTGTCTCTGTAATGCCATTGCTGTATTTTGGGGATGAGGGGGAAATAAAAATTGAAGCGGTGGAAGCTGCATAGCTAAATAAAAAATGAATAAAAATGGTGTAAGAGCTAGGTGTGAAACAGGGCAAGGCACTTTCACAGCACTCACTCTCGAGCTGCTCTTGCAACCCGTTTGACCCCCTTCTACTGTCAGTGGCAAATAAAACCCTCATGAGATTCAGATGAAGTCAGCTGTCTGCTTATGTGAAACTGTGTTTGTCCTCCTCCTGTGAGATCCAGCTGACTGCAATGTATGTCCCCGTCAGCGCTTCTTTCCATCGTAGCCCATATAGGGTATTTTTACTCCAGATTGAACATCCAGTCCTTGCAGCTGGGAAAAATACTTTCTTCAAGCCTGATAAACTTTAAAAAATATAATTTTGTAAAAAAATCAGTGCTCCTGGAGCCATGCCATGCTTCCTTGGAAGTAAAAATTGGAGATGTCTTCTACTTAGATGGGAGTGCTATTTCCTAAAGGTCTTACCTTACAAAAAATGTTTCAAGTAAAGGTTAATTCAATTGGTGCAGCTCCTTCAGGCTGGTACTTTACTTCAACAGAGTGCCTGAGATCAGTTCTGTGACCACCTAACTGAATTAATGACATTGAATGTATTTTTACTGAAATCTGATCCAAAACCTGGGAGGGTAGGGGGGCAACGCTGCTGCTGCTGAAACCTGGGAGGGTAGCGGGGCAACGCTGCTGCTGCTGCTGTGTGAGTTTACTAGTTATAGCTGTGGATGTGCCATGCTGGCAGGGCCTGGCTGAGTGCAGGACCTGGGGGTGGGGCATGGAGAGGGGGGGACTGCACCTGAGATACTGAACATGGAAAGCAGGGCGAGGGGAGATGACCTCCAGGTCCTCCACATTTGTACCCTGGACTTCTGCTGCTCTGCAGGCAGCAGGAATACAAGACTAATGCTCATGCTATTCTCTGTCGCAGCAGAGCAAGAAGTTGCTGTGGTGGACCACCTCCTCCTGCCGTTTGGGACCAGGCTGTGGCCATTCACCATCACATTCCTGACTGAGCTACGGAAACCCAGGTCAGGGTTTGGTGCTTTTTTGTTTGTGTTGGATTTGGTTTCGGCTCTTTATTTCATGCATTCATTGCAAGTGTGATGCATCATTTCGCCACTGCATCAGCTTCAGAGCAGATGGCTGCCCCTGTGCCCAGTGACCCTAGGTGCAGCACACCGCTGATGAACTTGCTCCCTCCCCTAATTTGCCACCACCCCGGCTGTGGGAAGCAGACCCAAGGTGCTGCTCTGTGCCACCTATTTCCAGCTCAGGGAACCTGGCAGAACCAGGAGGAATGAGAGAAGCCCCGAGCCATGCCGACCTGCCTTGAGGCAGCTTGCAGAACAGGAGGCATTTATTTGCTTTGCCGAGGGCGGGCTTTTTGCAACAAAGCGCCAGCCTGCAACTACAGATTCTAGATAATATTAATAGGGATCGCAGAATAGAATCATAGAATCATTTAGGTTGGAGAAGACCCTTAAGATCATCAAGCCTAACAGTTAACCCAGGACTGCCGAGCCCACCACTAAACCGTGTCCCTAAGCGCTGCATCTATGCATATTTTAAAACACTTCCAGGGGTGATGATTCCACCACCTCCCTGGGCAGCCTGTTCCAATGCTTGAAAATAAACCTATACATTCAATATTTATTAATCTAATAGTGAATAATGGAATATACAATTAAATAATTATTATCGCGTTATTTATATGCTATATTATATTGATGTATTGTATTGATACATATCATATTATACTAGTATAGTATTACATTAATATAACATAGTATATAATGATTATAT
>JAVJGI010000014.1:56715781-56725934 GCA_035590275.1 Ibycter americanus | reverse complement strand
CCACCGCTGTGTCGGGGAAAGCTGGGGGGCGGGGGGGGCGCTCCGGGAAAACCCATTGCATCCTTGTCTGCATGGTTTTTTCACTCGCAGTTATCCCAGGCTTCAGGTTGTCCTATGAAAACACCTCGTGCACAGACCTGTATCGCTTTTGAAGACCGTAGGGATGCCATATGTTTAGGATAATTAAATTATCCGGATGGATTTAAGGAAGAGGTGGTTCCTGGCGGCGCTGGTGGAAGTCATCTCTCCTTAAAACTTTTAAAAACTTGTTTAAACTGCCAAAATCCTACCTGGTATTATAAAAAGAGACTTTGATTTTGAAGAATAGCAAAGAACAAGAACAAAGCCGACTCCTTGGCAGCACCCAATGCTCTTATTCTAAAAGACGATAAAATCACGGAGTACAGCTTCATATTGCGCTTCAGCCAATTTAACTGCAGGAGTTGAACCCTGGCCGTGAAACCCTGCCCCACAGAAGTGAAGCCACAAGCAGGTTCAGGGGAGTTTTTGTAACTGCTCAAAATGTCAGCCAGACAACGCAAAATTGGCTCCCGTGGGCACAGCAGACTCGGTCCGAGAGAAAACAGAGCCATGTTAAATACAGGGATGTACAGACACTCCAGCAAGAGATTATTTTTGACTAGATACAGAATTTGGGCTGAATCTACACTTGGTCCTGACAGACTAGGCAGGCGCTGGTATCAGATTCCTGCCTCCAGGGTGACTTCCCAAGCTGTTAATCTGTTTTACAACCACTGAACCCAGCCCCTGTCTTTAAACAGAAAGCCACAATCACCACATTTGGTAGGGGCCTCAGCCCCCCGAGACGGCACTTGGTGAGGCTGTGCCAGCCAGATACAGTGCATCAGAGTCTGCTGAAAGAGCATCTCATTACAGAATGACATTCGGTTTTAGACCTCTCCGAAACACTGCTCCTTTCACACCAACATCTTCTCAAGCATACAGAGAAGTAGGTTTTTGAGCTATCCCGCAAACTTTAGGGTCAAATTTGGACATGCTTAGGAGAGAGCTTTGGGTATGGGGCTGTTGTAGCCCTTGGGAGGGCAACCAGGAACCTCCGTCGCCTGTGGGGCTGTGGCTGCTGCTGCTGCAAGGGCTGAGATGACCGTGAGCAGGGTCTGGACAGCCCCTCAGGCAACTGGTCTTGCGGGGGTCTTCAAAGCAGAAGGGATTTGCAGTGCGTTGTGACTTGGATGGGAGAGCTTTGAGAGGCAGGACTGCTAGGAGGAGAGATTTGGACTGACCTGGCATCACATGCTGAAAGAGTTTGGGAAGGGTGTATGTGGGACAGTTTGGGATGCTGGTTGCCAAACTTTTGGAATGGGAGGATTTAGGAGAGTCACTGGATGGCAGTTCCTGAGGCACTTCTAACCAGATCATCAAGCTGAGGCCAAGGACCTGTGTGTAAGGACTGCTGTACCCTGATCCCTCTCCCCACAGATGCTCCTTCTCCCTGCTCTGTCCTCCACTGTGTATTTCTCACTTAAGCCTCATCTGAAAATAAATGTAGATTTGTGGCCTCCTGCAGTTCCCTCTGATCATTTCCACAAGCAGCTATGGCGCTGTGGCAAATTCCTCTATCAGGACACAGTGGGATGGGAAGTCTGTGCAGCTCTGCCACTCCATTGCAGTGTTAATGTGAGCCTACAGCCCATAACTGCCCCTGTAAATTTACTTCTGAGCAGGGATGAACACCAGTGCTGGTGTGGAGCAGCAAAATCTGCTCTTCTTTGCAACTAAAGCATCAGGTACCCACTATCTCAGCTGAAATAAGTGATATGCTTAGTCTAAAATTCCCAGGAAGCCTGCCCTCATGAAAAAGATGGGAGGAAAACTGAGCTGGCAGCTGTAGATGCCAAAGGATGGGTGCCAAAGGGATCTTGCCAAAGGTCTGGTGCAAGTGGGAGGTTGCAGCAGATCTCTGTGAATGAAAGGAGGTCTGCAGGAGGAGGTGGAAGAGGGCTGGGCTGTGTCAGAGCACCTTGAGCACTACAGGAATCTACTGGGTAACTACTTTTAGGAGGCTGTGGGATGGGAATGACAGGCAGGGTGGGAAGGCACATGCACAGGATCTGCATTTTTGTGGGGGCACAGTTACCACAGTTTCTAACTGTCCTACACATATACTTAGTGGGGATGATGGTAGGTTCAAATATTAGAAAACAGCTTACAACCTGTAATTTATTTTCCTGATAGAAACCCTTCCAAAATAACAAACTCACAGTTTTAGGGCTATCTGTGATTTCCAGCTTTTCACTCTTGGATGTTAAATTTTGGGGCTGGGAAGGCTCCAGGCTTTATACTGGATGTCTCTGCTTACCTAGCAAATAGCTTTAGCGGTGAAGTCATCCCTCCACTGTTTGCTTCTGTACCTGCTCTGCGAACACTGCCTGCTCCAGATACGCAGCTCTGGGCTTAAACCACAGCTGGGAGCATTCATTGCTGCAAGCTGAGAAGGTGGATTTTGTGATATGAAAGAGCTGGAGCCACCATCCCACTCCATACAGGGCATTCTGGATGGAGTTTCACCTTCTACCTCCCCTGGGCTAACTGTGGGCTACCGGTGAATGGGATGCGCTGGCCTCTCTCCCTCCCACACGCAAGGTGTCCCTGCTGTGTGACACCCAGAGACTGCTGCCGCGGGAGACTAATCCAGCAGGATGTGGATGCATTTCCCATGGGACCAGTGAACTGATCCAAATCACCCTGCGAGCATGTGATTGCTAATGCAAGGACAGGAGCCAGGGCTGGGAGAAAGGAAGAGCGGGATCAGCCCTTTGACAGCAGACCACCGTTAAATTGGATTAAGTGCAACATGAAGCTGTACCCAAAAAATCCCATCACGTCACAATGATTTTCATTTGTGACCAACACCCTAGACTGAGAGCTGAAACTTGCAGGAATCCATGTGGGTTTGTGTTTCAATGGATGAATAAAATACACTTCTGTCAACACCAGATTTTACAGGTAGCTTCTGGTATCTCATGAGATGAATGAAGGGTAAAATTCTTGAATTAAAATAGCGAAATAATGCGGTCAATTGTAAGACCACTACCTATCAGTTATCGGTGAGCTACAGTACAACTTTTTCTGCCAGGACAACTGTAGCCCGCAGGCAAACATTTTAGATCTGTGATGACATGGACTGTCTAGGGACATAGTAATAGGATAAAGTGTCTCATCATGATTACAGGGTCACCATTAATGGATCCAATTAGTCCAGAGATTTTGCCAGTCTGATGTGTATATAGACATTAATCTGAAATAAGAACTGATGTCTTCATTACAAAATGTGAAATGTGAGAAGATAGAGAAGGTATGTTTTCTTCTGTTTGCATATGTTTGGTTTGCGTGACAAAGGGCTAACAGAAAGGTTTATAAAAAGCAAGATTCAATGAAATTATGCTCTTCGGGGGCAGAGGCAGAGTGCAGTATAATCAATCTTGCGTTTCTTAATGAGTTCTAGGTCCCCATCTAATTTTAATTGTCTGCCTGGAATACTAAAATACTTTCAGGCACTTATGTTCTGCTCATTATTAATAAAGGGCATACAACACTTGAGACGTTTCTTCCATTTCCTGCCCCATCCCAGCTTATCCTTTATGATTCTCAGTACTACGAGAAAGCGAATTTTCTCCTGGTAATAAACATCTCAAAACTCTGCAATTTTCTATGATCGATATGAAGTACTTCACTGCAGGACGTGAAATATATCCGGAACAACATGTTTTACACAAACATAGCGAAACACTGGATTTGTCTTTGGGGAAGGGAATTCTATAGCCAATTTTTTTCCCTTCAGGATTCACAAGACTTAAAGCAGAATGTCTTTCTTTGAGCTTCAAACTCTGCTTCTGTAATAGACAAAATCACTTTCTGATAACGTGGCTTGTTGAACCAGAACTTAAATGCACAGCCAAATCGAGCTGTAGAAGGCAATCTGTGTGCTTTTGAAGCTACACAAGCTTCCTCTGCTGGCATAAATATATGGCTGCAGGGTTACCCATGGCACATAGAGAGGAAGAAAGGCTCCATCACAAACTCTGTAGAAGGGACCCCTTTTCCACCAAAAATTGAAAACCAAAATTTTCAAATTTTGGTGGAAACACAGAATACCCCAATGTTTTGTAAGGGGTATGATCCCCACATAGTTTGAAAGCACACTAAAAACCAATCTTGTAGAGCAAACACAATCAAAGCCAGGAAAAATATCAGTCCTGGACAACACAAGGGTATTTTTTGTTATTAACAGGGAAAGGTGCATTTCTTTTTCAGCATAGTAGAAGAATGTCGGAATATGGGTGTTGTGAATATCCTTAATGAGGCCCTACAGAAAAGAAGCTTTCCGGGCAAACTTTATAAACATGAAATAGCTAAATCAGTGAATGAAAACCCACAGATATAATTATAGTTCATTTCTGCACACTGAGTCATCCTGACTACGGGTTCTTATTTCAGAACAATGCCCAGTCCTTTCTGCTTTCTCTTCTGAGACATCTGCTCAAACAGGGACTTATTCTTCCATGGATGAGCCAAGGAACTGGACAAGGGTATGAAATATATATATTTTTTAATATGTTTAGTGCTTAAAAGTGTTTCCAAAGAACTGCTAGGGGGTGTAAATTCCTGTTCCTCAAGGCAGTTTTGGTTCAGGACCTCATAAAGAATCTCAAGACATAAACAGTCAGGCAGACCGTTTTGAATCTTGATTGTAAAGTTCTTGATGGAGAGTGCAGCAAGAGAGCTGAACGGCTGGTGAATCATTTATGGAAGTGCAAGAAGAAAGATATGGAGGGCAGCCTGAGGAATAAGCCTCTTATACTTTGTGCAGCTGTAGGGCAGGGATGAAGAGGAGCCTCATACAGGGACTCTGTTGCCTAGTCGGTCTCCCAGGAGGGTTAAGGCTGCTCAGAGTTACGGCTGGCTGACCTCCACGTGCTGTCCCAGCAGAAGGTGACTCCCGGGGCCTCTGGGGTTCAGCCATTCACTTTCACACAGCTCACCAGCGGACCATATACCCGGCCTTGTAGCTTGCAAGTTCTACTGCAGTGTTCCCTACCAACCCTCTGTCACCAAATAAAATCCCTTTAGCCATGTCCCGTGTAACCAAGGGCAAATTAGAACCTGAATAAAAATCTTCAGTGCCAGACACACAGCGTTTCCACCCATTCTCCAGTTCAGAAATGGCTGAACCGTTTTGTTTGTGAACAGCAGGTAAACAAACCTTTAGCATGCAAATATACATTATTTAAACTTTGAAGTTTCTAAATGGTAATGTGCCAATTCAGTTATAATTATGACATCAATTCAGTAACATGAGGGTTTAATCCTGTCTTCATCTAAGTCAAAAGAGAAGATTCTGAGAGCTTATTTCTTCTCATTCAGAGAAATTCTGTTCCTGATGGCAATATAAAACCACGTGAAAAGGGATGGGACCCATGTGCCTATATGGGCAGACTATCTGACAGTTTCACTGTTCAGACACTGTACGTGAAGCTTAAAGCCTGACTTTCTCTCTTTTATTTTCATTACTTTGTAGAGGGCACTCTAGAGCCCTGTTATTTTTTTCTCTTCTAGTATGCCGATTTATCAAAACCTAATCGTCTTTTTAATTTGTCTTAGTAAAGACTATAGATTGACATTGGGAAGCTAGGAACAAGTTATTTCTAACATGTTGCTGTTGTATGAGCAATTCTTCTGTGAACTTGGTTATTTTTTAAATGAAAAAAAATAATTTTTTGTTTTGCTCCCCACTACATCTCATGGCAGTGAGCTCCATTATTGATTTGTGTTGTTACCTGCTTTTCCCTGTTTTAAAGTTCCTGTCTGATAGCTCTTGTTAGGAGAAAAAGTGTACAGTCACTCCCTTGTCATCTTCTCCAGGCCATTCATGAGGATACAGAATACCACCCTCATGAAAAGTCTCTTTCCTGAGCTGAGGAGTCATAATGTATTTAATTTCTCCATCTAGGGAAATTTTTCTGAATCTGTGATCACAGTTTTCTTCCCTTTCTGGTATCTTTTTCTAAGCTCCAGTATCATTTGGAAATGGAACACACAGGTAGTCTATAGAAGCAGCATGGATTTATAGTGAGGCATAACAATGTCTCCCTTATTCTTTATTCCTTTACTAACAACTTCTAACATAGTTTTATCTTTTGACTGTTTCAAAATCAGTGACAGCCAAGATTTCCTTCTCGACTGGTAGGAACTCCAGTACGTAAAGTTACACTCTCTTCCCGTATACTTTCCTCCTGTATGGTTTTCAATGCTGAACTCCCATCTGCTGGCATGCCACTCAACAGTCACTCACTGAGATTCTTCTGCAACTCCTTGCGCTTCATTTTAGTTTTTACCTCATGATACTTGGCAATATGAGTCTGTTTTGACATTTCTCTTTAGTCTCTTTTCTAGGTCATTCATGGATATGCTGAGCAAGGCTGGTCCCAGATGGATTCCTGTGACAGTCTACTGGTAGAACCCTCCACTGTTGAAATGTTTTAATTTTTTCTTTCCTTTCTACCATCAGTTATTGACCCATGTGAGGACCTCCCCCTTTCCCCCAGAAACACCTAAATTCTTTAAGGTCCATTTGTAAACAGCCTTGTTAAAGCTGCTTTGCATTATATGATACAAGCAAGTGTCATACATTTGAAATGCAAGTATTCAAAATGAAGCCTTACTGACAAACTACTGAAAATTCAATTTTGAGTCCATAGACCGTCAGGCTAATTAAAAAAAGGGTAAGACTAGGAACCTGATATATACAGTTAAGAGAGAAATGACACATTTTTATGCAGGTTGTTAAAACGGTTTACTAGGAGATTGATCAGTCAACGAAGTGTAGAAGAACAGGAAAGACAAAAGGTAGTGGTGGATAAAGATGATAAGGAAGTGAGAAAAAATCCAGTAACAAGCTGAGCAGTGAATAGTATGGCACTGTGGTTTGATTAATTGTTCTACAGCCCTCAGGCCAAGGCTGGCAGGATACCCCTGCGACCATACAAGACGGACAAACTCAACACTATTTGCATGGGAGTCTCGATGATCTCACAGCCATACCTTACTGCAAGCAATATTGTCATGAATTCAGCCCCCTCGTTCTTCTCTCTTCCCCAGGTAAATTTGTGCCTGCTACTTATTCACCATTACATTTCTCACGTGCTATATTCTGTAGACAAATGTCCCACCTGTTACAATCCAGGGTGCTTTTTCTGTAGTGTATTTATTTAAAAACAGGCTTATTTATTTATTTATGGTATAGTATAGATTCTAAAACAGCTAACTTTCTGGTGCAATGGTCTTACATTGCTCATTTGAGAAGTTTCGGTGTTGGTCAGTAAAGAAAATGGTTTTTCTTCACGGGTGGTTTACAAACAGAACTTCACAGTGACTACCATTATGTAATTTTTTTTAAAATGTTTTTGTTATATAACCAGCAAAGCAGTAAGTCTTTGCATATTCAAAGTATCATTTTAAATTCAAAGCAAAGCAGGTATTGAGAAGTCTACACATAAAATAAATTGAATCTTTGCATGCTGGAAACATCTGTCTTCAAAAAGATACAACAGGAAACCAATTCAATGGTAAGAACTGTCTATTTTGAAGTCTGTCATTGCACTGGGATGGCAGGCTATTATGACATGTAATCATTCTACTTTTAATAAAGACTTCTGCAAGAGTAGCCTTTCTTTGGAGTACAATACACAAAATCATATTTTCTCAGAAAAGGTTGAGAAAAGGAGAGGAAAATTTGCAAGGTTTCTGTTATTTAGGCTGTGGGGATGGAGCTGAAATTTAGACTGAAAGATTAGCATTTACAAAACTGACAGCAAACAGAAACACATTCATTATTTTAAGGTTACATTCAAAACTATCCTGGTTAAAATTTCTTTGAGTCCAGGGGAGAAACTGCAAGTCTTTCAGAAAGTAAGATACAGAAGCTGACAGAAATCAGACATTATAATACATTGTTCTGACCTCATTAGAACGTAACTTAGACTGGTATCTGGTTTATGACATAGAGTTTCGAATCTGCTCCTTTGTTTTCCTGCATTTAACAAGTAAATCTGCTCATAGAGCTTATTCCACTGGCTCAAAAAATTCTTTTTTCAGGCACAGTCTGTTGTTGAACATGTAATGCAGAACTTTGAAACCTTGAGATGAAATAAATCCATGATCTTTACTCAGCGACAGCATACAAGCCAGAGAAAGACCTCACAGTGGCCCTAGGCTAGGAGCTTATCTGGGGAAAGTTACTTTAGAGAAGCTAGCGCATGGGAACTTTTTTGTGCTTGTGCACCTTGAGCTGGAGAATCTACAAACTAAATGTAGAAAGGGAATTAGCAAGCTAAAACATAAACAACTCTAGCAAATCAAGTATGTGTTCCTTATAAAAAATACTTAAGTCCCAAAGAATATACTAATGGATAGAAAATAATAGCTTTATACCTCGCATAAGACAAAACTTAGTTTTGTACCTTTTTTATTTTCACTCTGCACTAAATGTGCAATTGCAGAAAAAGTAAAGCAGATGATAAAATCTGTATCAAAATGACTATATAGAAAAGAGTAAAAATAAAGCTGCACAGGCAATGGTAAACTTGACATTTTCTCCATGAGAATTTTTAATATTATGTGAGGTAGTGAAAGCTCAATGGTATTCATGGGACAAAGCAAAAGGTTCACTTGTAGCCCACTGACCTTCTTCCTAGCAAGCTAAAAAAATTTACTGCAAACAGTGGAACAACTATGGAGATACTAAACCTCTGCTCTTTCAAAAAAGACTGCAAAAATGCTTTATAAAACAATCTACATAGAAAGTTTTTATACCGATTCTTGTGCCTGTTATTTGGCTTTTGACTGAGGTAAAACTCAAATGAAAGCTTTTACATTTCTTAGAAAAATGCATACCAGTAAACAGTAAAAACATTTTCGTATTTCCTGAAATTAAAAAACCGCATAATTTAAACTCCATTCCAGCATTAATGAAACTAGCAACTCCTTCGTGAACAACTAAGAAAAGAATTCCAGTAGTTCAATTTTCTACACAATTTCTATCCATCATCCTTTCTGTATTTCATTATACTCAAGAGCTGGTATATTTAGTTTTCAGGGAAACAATCAGTGTGTGTGTGTATATGTCTGCGTGTACACACACATGCCTGCGTAAAGCTGTTAGCCGATTTTATTTGCATTTGACTGAGGGGCAGAAATCTTAAGAGGCATATATGTTTCTACAAGTTTCAGGAAAACAAGATCGTGTAGTGTTAGTTCACCCCGTATTAGACAACGGAGAATATCGTAACTAGAGGAAAACCTTCAGTGGGCGTTGCAGCCACGTATCGGCAAAGCCATTTTATGTTTTAAAGTTTTTTCCTGCAGTTGAGAGATTTGTACAAACTCTAGTGAATTACCTACTGGAACCTAATTTATGCTGCGGTGGGTGCTCATCTTTTTCTTTAATTCAGTTGAAAAGACAGTGAACCACCCTCCTGCAGACTCCAGACCCGCTGGCCGCCAGGCTTCAATAATTTTAACACTCATGAAACCGCCTAGCTTTTTGTAGTGGGGGGAGAAGGAGAGAATCTTAGGACATTCCCTGGCGCGTTGGAGACGTGCGATGGAGCTCCTGAATGCCAGGTTCAACAGGCCAAACACGGCGAGCACAACACTCTGTGTGTGAGGGTCCAGCGCGGGGGGGGCTGGCCGCCCCGGCGCCGGCAGCCCCGGCTGCTGCCCCGCTGCTCTCCCTCCATTTCGGAAGCGCCGTGAACCCGTAACTGCCATTTTCGTTCGCTGCTGTTGCAGCTTCTGACAGGAAGTCAAGCGCTGCCTGAAACCATACACCTCAGGGGAGCCACGGCGTGACCGTGACCTTTCTCACACCGCCCGAGCGGAGGGGAGGCAGGAAAAGGACATGCCACAAAACGTGTAGGGTTTCTGCCCACTCAGTCTGCCGCCTCACCCCGGCTTCCTTATTTTAAGCGAGCAGCCTCCGAGCCCGATGCTCGCCTCGCTTCACCTGTTCTGCCTCGCCGGCAGCCGGGACGCCGTTCCTCACGCAGGCTGCCGGAGAGGAGCGGCCGGCCTGTCCCTGCGGGCAGCCGCCGCCGACAGGGCGAGGGGCGAC
>JAVJGI010000014.1:56670931-56706390 GCA_035590275.1 Ibycter americanus | reverse complement strand
TATGTCTCTGAATTGAATGATTATAGCATGGGAGATGGAAAATGAGAAATATGGAATGCATATGTTTGAAGAATAAACGAACAGTCATGTTCTCTTTGATTGTTGACAAATTCTCAGTGAAACAGCTGGATCTTTGTTTTACACCTAGTTAGTACAGATGAATGTTTTCATTCTAGTGTTTGCACCTTTCATTAAATGTTTTTCTGATTAGTCCTCTAAAAAGAAAATAAAAATTAGTTGTTGCTGTTCATGATAATTATAAAGTGGCTATCCTAGCTGAGTTGGTTTTACTTTATTATCGATAGGTGAAACTGAACATTTGGTTCAAATTTTAAGGCTGCTTAAAATTTTTTTTTCTTGTTTAGATAAAAGTCCAGGGCTATAAATCTAAATACAGGTAGGGCTTGATACAATGCAGTAAAATCGAGCAGTTTATTTTCTGCATCCTGCCTCTGTTTTGTTTCAGTTTCCCACCAACAGCAGAAAATAATCTTGTGTATTGTATCAGTTATTCATATATGGTGTGTATATATTGCTGAAAGCAAAAACTTGAGAGGTTCAGAAAAAGGTAAAATGTTGGGTAGTAAGGTTTGAGGCTTCTCATTCCTGGAAGTAGTTTCGCATCACGAAAAACTATCTTGTATGGGTGTTTATTTACAATATATCTCTACTGCTGCCACTTGTGCAACTAAGTCTGTGGGGGTAAAAGTAAAAATGAAAGCTGCTTAGTACTGGTCTGTGTTGAGGTGAATAGGCTTTAAATGGTTTTTGAAAGATTGCAAGTGATGATACAGGAAAACCTTTGCAGTGCAGCTTCTAAAGTGGAGAGCTGTGTGAAGAAGGATGACATTGAACATGCCAGCTGTTTACTTTGGTGTTTAGGCTTGAAGTTCTCCAGGTATTTGAGAAAACTGTATGAACTTGTCTGCTAGATTTCTGTTCTTCAGTCTTTATAGAAATCAATTTAAAATAAAGAAATGATGTGCAGCAATAGTGTCTTTTTTTCAAAAGAAATTGATGTATTTGCGCAGTAAGTTTAGCAGTAAAAATAGTTCTTGATGTGATGGAAATAATGTATTGCAGAATAGCCGAGACTGGAAGGGACTTCTGGAGCATGTGTAGTCCACCTCCTGCTCAAAGCAAAGTCAGCTAGAGCAGGTTGCTCAGGACCACATCCAGCGTAGTTTTGAATACCGCCAAGGATCTACAACCTGCCTGGGCAACCTATTCCAGTGTTGGACTACCCTTGCAGTAGGAAGTAATTTTTTTTTCTTTGGGTTTTATTTTTTTCTTTTTTCTTCTGAAGTTTTAGTGGAACTTGCTATATCTCACTTTGTGCCTATTGCATCTTGTCCGTCCACTGGGCACCCCTGGGAAGAGTCTGGCTCTGTTGTCTTTACACCTTTCCATCAGGTATTCACACACAGTAAGATTTCCCCTCAGCCTTCTCTTCTCTAATCTGAACAATCCCCACTCTCTCAGTCCCGTTTCCCCCCCTCCCTGCCCCTGCTCCAATCCTTAACCATCTTTGTGGCCTTTCACTGGTCTCGCTCCAGTACAACCCTATCTTGGTCTGGGGACCCCAGAACTGGATGCAGCACTGCAGATGTTGTCTCACCAGTACTGAGAAGAGGGGTAGGATCTCCTCCCTTGACCTCCTGGCAATGTTCTTCCTAATGCAAGCTAGGATACTGTTGTGGTTTTTGTCATAGTGGCACATTGCTGGCTTATGTTCACCTGGATACGAAGGACTTCTCTTCACATCCACTTGCTAGCCAGTCAGTCTTCAGCCCCTATTGGTGTATGGTGCTGCTCCTCCACAGGTGCAGGACTTTGCATTTGCCTTTGCTGAATTTTATGAGGCTTCTCTTCACCCATTTCTCCAGACTGCCAAGATCTCCCTGAATGGCATCACAAACAACTAATTTATCAACCGCTCCTGCCAGTTCTGTGTTACTGGCAAACTTGTTGAGGGTGTGTTTTACTCCACTGTCCAGGTTATGAGTGAAGATGCTAAACAGTATTGGCCCCAGTATCAACCCCTGGGTAGTGACTGGCCTCTAGCTGGACTTTGTGCTACTGATTTCCTAGCTTCGTCCCTGTAACCTTGGACAATGTCTATATTCCTCCTGGGTCACTTGACTGTGCGTCTACCTCTTACTTGCTTTCTCTTTATGTTTGAGTTTAGCCCGGAGTTCCTTTTTCGCCCGTACAGTTTTCCTGCCTGCCACCTTTTTCTTGTGTTCCTGCATGTCAGATGGATCTTTCTTGAACTTGGAGGGGGTAATCCTTGAAAATCAACCAGGTCTCCTTGATCACTCTTGTTTCTAGGGCTCTTTACCCTGGAATTCTTCCAAGCAGATCCTGAGCTGTCCATTCTTCCTTGAGCCTTTCACCAGTAGGATTGAGGAGAAAGCCACCTGAGCCCCCATACTCTTAACTCCCACCCACAGGGCCATGTAGTCATGCTTGATATGCTCCTGGTCTTCTCAGGCTATTTCAGTGGTGCCTGGCGTGGAAGAGTAACATCAGGTAATAGTCCAAGTGCTGAACAAGCCTCAGCAGTCTCTCCAAAATGTCCTAGATTGGAGTCCCTGGCAAGCACTAAGCTGTCCTAGACAGTAGTTCAAGTCAGCAAATTGGGACTTCCATCCCTCATGGGAGGGAGTCTCCCACTACTACCCCTTGCATCTTCCTTCTGGTGGTGTCATAAAATGAATGGGTTGTGTATCCTGTTTCTGTATTAAATAGATTTACTTGTATAAGTAGCACAGAAGTTTGAGCATGAAGCTGGTGCACCTTCATCATCATAGAATCATCATAGAATGATTTGAGTTGGGAGGGACCTTAAAGATCATCTAGTTCCAAGCCTTCTGCCGTGGGCAGGGACACCTTCCACTAGACCAGGTTGCTCAAAGCCGCATCCAACCTGGCCTTCAACACTTCCAGGGATGGGACATCCACAGCTTCTCTGGGCAACCTGTTCCAGTGTCTCACGACCCTCACAGTAAAGAATTTCTTCTTAACTTATCTATCTATCTATCTATCTATCTATCTATCTATCTAACTTAACTATCTAACTTAAATCTACTGTCTTTCAGTTTAAAACCATTACACCCTGTCCTATCACTGCATGCCCATGTAAAAAGTCCCTTCCCAGCTTTCTTGTAGGCCCCCTTTAGGTACTGGAAGGCTGCTGTAAGGTCTCCCTGGAGCCTTCTCTTCTCCAGGCTGAACAACCCCGACTCTTTCAGCCTGTCTTTCTAGGAGAGGTGCTCCAGTCCTCTGATCATCTTTGTGGCCCTCCTTTACACTTGTTCCAACAGGTCCGTGTCCTTCTTATGTTGGGGACTCCAGAGCTGAACATGGTGCTCCAGGTGGGGTCTCATGAGAGCAGAGTAGAGAGGGATAGTCACCTTCCTTAACCTTCTTTTGATGCAGCCCAGAATTCGGTTGGCTTTCTGGGCTGCAAGTGCACATTGTCAGGCCATGTTGAGCTTCTTGTCTACTGCTAGCACCCTGAAGTTGCCCTTCTCAGGGCTGTTCCCCATCCAGTCTCTGTTCAGCCTGTATTGATACTGGGGGTTGCCTTGACTTGCGTGCAGGACCTTGCACTTGGCCTTGCTGAACTTCATGAGGTTCACTTGGGTCCACCTCTGAAGCCTGTGAAGGTCCCTCTGGATGGCATCCCTTCCCTCCAGTGTGTCGACCACACCATTCAGCTTGGTATTGTCAGCAAACTTGCTGAGGGTGCACTCGATCCCACTGTCCATGTTGCCAACAAAGATGTTGAGCAGCACTTGTCCCAGTATGGACCCTTGAGGAATGCCGCTCATCACTGGTCTCCACTTGGACATCGAGCTGTTGAACACAACTCTTTGAGTGCGACCATCCAGCCAATTCCTTATCCACCAAGTGGTCCATGTGTCTCCAATTTAGAGACAAGGATGTTGTGTGGGACAGTGTCAAATGTCCAGGTAGATGATGTCGGTTATTTTGCCCTTATCCACCAATGCTGTAACCCTGTCGTAGAAGGCCACCAAATTTGTCAGGCAGGACTTGCCCTTAGTGAAGCCATGTTGGCTGCCACCGATCACTTTATTTTCCATGTGCTTTAGCATAGGTTCCAGGAGGATCTGCTCCATGATCTTGCTGCGCACAGAGATGAGACTGGCTGGCGTATAGTTCCCCGGGTCTTCCTTATTTCCTTTTTTAAAAATGGGGGTTATGTGTCCCCTTTTTTAGTCAGTGGGAACTTCACTGGACTGCTGCGACTTATCTTAAATATGATGGATAGTAGTTCAGCAGTTTTAACTGTCAGTTCCCTCAGGACCTGTGCAGATGCACCTCATCACATCCCATGGACTTGTGCAACTCAGGTTCCTTACATGGTCTTGAACCTGGTCTTTGACGGTGGTTCTTCATTCTCCCAGTCCCTGCCTTTGCCTTCTGCAACTTGGGCGGTGTGGCTGGAGCACTTGCCAGTGAAGACAGAGGTGAAAAAGTCATTGAATACCTCAGCCTTCTCTATGTCCTGGGTAACCAGGTTTCCCGTTTCCTTCTGGAAAGGCCTCACATTTTTCCTAGTCTTCCTTTTATCACCGACATACCTATAGAAGCTTTTCTTGTTGCCCTAGATGTCCCTGGCCTGATTTAATTCTGTCAGGGCTTTAGCTTTCCTAACCTGTTCCCTGGCTGCTTGGACAATTTCTCTGTGTTCTTCCCAGGCTACCTGTCCTTGCTTCCACCCTTTGTAGCCTTCCTTTTTGTGTTTGAGTTTCTCCTGGAGCTCCTTGTTCATACATGCAGGCCTCCTGGCTTTTTTTCCTATCTTAGTCTTTGTTGGGATGCATTGCTGCTGAGCTTGGAGGAGGTGATCCTTGAATATTAACCAGCTTCTTTAGGCGCCTCTTCCCTCCAGGGTTTTATCCCATCATACACTACCAGGCAGATCCCTGAAGAGGCCAAAATCTGCTCTCCTGAAGTCCAGGGTAGCAAGCTTGCTGTGTGCCCTCCTCACTGCCCTAAGGATCTTGAACTCCACAATTTCAAGGTCACTGCAGCCAAGGTTGCCCTTGAGCTTCACATTCCCCACCAGCCCCTCCTTGTTGGTGAGAACAAGGTCCATCAGAGCACCTCTCCTCGTTGGCTCCTCTGTCACTTGGGGAAGGAAGTTATAGTAAACTCATTCCAAGAACCTTCTGGATTGCCTATGCCCTGCTATGTTGTCCCTCCAACAGATACCGGGGTGGTTGGAGTCCCCTGTGAAGATGAGCGCTTGTGAACAGGAGGCAGTGTTATCTGTCTATAGAGGGCCTCATCCACTTGGTCTTCTTGGTTGCGTGGCCTGTAGCACATGCCCATTATAATGTCACCTGTCCCTGCCCTCCCTTTAATCATGTCCCATAAGTGCTCAGTCAGCTCCTCATCCATCCCCAGGCACAGCTCCATGCATTCCAGCTGATTGCTGACATAGAGGGTGACACCTCCTCCTCATCTCCCCTGCCTGTCCTTCCTAATGAGCCTGTATCCTTCCATTCCAACACTCCAGTCACAGGAGTCATACCACCATGTCTCTTTGATGCCAGCCAGATCATAGCCCTGCAGGCATGCACATGTCTCTAACTCCTCTTTTGTGCTCAGTCTTGAGAGGGAATGAGGATTGGACCGACTAATTGGAAATTGATTTGGTGAAATGAAAAGTATACAGAATGCAGTGCTGAAAGATTATTGTCTATTTCAAAAGAGCAGGCATAGAGAAATTAAGAGATCTGCAAGTAAAATCAGTTGCCCAAACAAGCTTGAGAACTTGAATACAGAGATGGCTTTTAATTCTTGTAAGTTAAAGAGAAAAATAGGTTTTTTAACAGTTTTCTACAATAACTGCATGAATAACCCTTCATGAACAGATGTTAGAAATAAGAACTGGGATGAAATGCAGAAAAAGACTCAGTTAAAGCTGTATCCTAGGTCAGAATGGTTATGGATAAAGTTTGATTTAACTAGTTTGAATTTCAGTAACACTTTCTGTTGACTTATAGGGGCAGTTAGTGCAGATGGGAGTTACGGTTTCATAAAAATGAATACCTTGTAAGATGTGTATAGTCCTGACTATGAGGAGAGTACTGGAGAGGTGATGTCAGAGTGGATAATGCTGCTGGTTTCTCCAGGATTGTTTTTGACAGATGGTGACTGAAAAGTGACCTTAGCATAAAAAAAAGGCAATGCATGCTGATAAAATTTGCTGATGGTACAAAATTAAAGGCATCTGTTATACTGGAGAGGCCATTACAGAAGAACTACACAACCTTGAAGATTTGAATTACTGAACAGAATAGCATAAAGTGCAAGGTGTCATAAGTATGAATTATTACAAGGGACCTTTGCAATAGGCTGGGAGCTCATTATTTGGAAATGCAGAGGATTACGAAGAGATGAGTGGCTTTAGTTGGTCACAGCTGAGTTAGAGCCATGAGGCCAAATGGAACAAATAGTCCAGTACATTCTCAGATCCAGTCTTTATTGTGTAAAAGTGGGCAGCAGTGATGTTAGGTACTGAGAAGAGTTCATTTAAAGTGCAGTATGTTTTTATGGCTGACTAAGGTCAAAAGTAATGAATCCAATGTGGAACAAGTACAGGGAGATTGCTCAAATTATTGGGTGAGTGGTGGGTCTGCTTGTGGTGAAAAGTGAAAGACTTTGTTCTGCATGGCGAAACAAGATGGAGACTGAGACAGGATGGTTTTGATTGGTGTTCAGAAGTTTCAAAAATTATTCAAAACAAAAGACGGACTAATCCAAGTGGTTATAGGAATTGAAAGTTCTGTAATCACTAGATCTAAATGTTCCAGAACTTGTTTTTGAGTTGCCACATTATGTATTCTGTGACACCCTTTGGAGGATGTATTTTAGTGGTAGAGATCTAGCTCCTTATTAGACAAGGTGATTAGCTTTATTCTTTTGCAACAGATGTTGCTGTTCACTTCTGTGCTTTCTAGCAATATTCTGTGTGCTCAGTCACATGAAGGATCTATCGGTTCGCTTTGTTTTAGTATTAGTAGGAAAAAGCTATATGCTTAGTGAAAGCTTGAGAAGAGTAGTCAGCAAAAATGTAGTGACAGAATCTATGGAAGACATTTTTCTCTGTTCAGTCAGGTAGAGAAAATATTTATAAAGCTATTTGTTTTGGCTCGGTTTGAAGTATTTACAAAACCAAGCAAATATGAGAATCCTTTCCAGATGTGATCTTGGAAAAAATGAATGGGAATTGGCCACTCTTACTTTCAAATTCAAGCAGCTTATTATGTATCTGGAGGCCTGATCTTTCCGTTTTTGAAATAAAGCAGGTTGTTAGAGAGACACGAAATGGTAGTTTTCCAAAAACACCCCTTGCCAGTAGTTTAAGGCTCTCACTGCTAACACCTGGTCCCCTGAGAAGAAAATTCAGATGACCTTGCAGAGCAAGAGAACTTTTTTTTTTTAAAAAACAGTTGCTCCCTCTTGTTGCTCAGATCAGAATTCAGGAGTGGTGACGTTTAAATTTTAAAACTAAGAAATGCATTTACTGAAGTTCTGCTTTGGCAAGGAAAAGTGTGGTGGTTTTATTTATGATTAGTAATTTCACAAGGAACTTGGAGAAGGAACTATTATTAATAATAATTTGAATTATATTAATTCCAGCTATTATTGAACAATTAACACTTCAAAACAGCTGCAAAATTTTGATTGTAAAAAATCAAGCAGGAACAGTTTTTTCCTGCTTCTCGGGACTTTTAGGAACAGTTATCTTCCTTGCTTTTCTGGAATTATTAACACAAAATGACTGGGAAAATATTTTTTTGCAGTTGTTTTATAAAACTGTCAGGCTAATACCAAAACCCCAAGAGCTTGATACATGAATGAGGCTGTGAGAGTTCTGCAAATCTCTGAAGATGGTGGTGTCATGAAGTAATGGGCTTTAATATATGATCATAATAGATGTTTGAGGGGGAAAAGGGACAATAGGGGGTTAAAACATAAGGCCAACAGATCTCAAAAGAGCTGCTGGCAGGTAGCCCTTGTATTTGTCTCTGCAAATAGAAAAACTGCAGTACACTGCCACTTTGAGTAGTGCTGGCTTTTTAGTCTCTGGACATTAAACACAGATTTTTACTTTTTTTTGTCCTTTCTTTTTTTTTTTTTTTTGGCAGCTGTGACTGGGATTAGGTTGTGATTTACCCAAATGCCTTTGTAATGATGTAATGTTTAGATTCCTGTGGCTAGTGAATGGAACTAGGCGGCTTGTGTGGATGGATTAGGAGTGCACAGCTCTCTACAGCACATCATCTCAAATTCTGACACTGTATGTATGAAAGCATAGACTGGTAATTGTCTTCCACAAGGGAAACTATCTGATGCAAGTGTTAAGGTTATTGTTATTCATGAAGAATTCTCAGAGAAGACTGTTTTGAATATTGACAAAAAAGCATTCTGGGGGGCATGAGGAGAACCACTACAGCATGATTTGGTTTCTAATTTTGTCATCTTATAAATGATGTCCCTGAAACGTTGCTAAAAGGATAACTGCAGTTGCTGGAAAACATGAAGTGCCCTGCTCTTGTTTCCAAGTTGGAGATACATTAGCATATTATGTATGTAATATTTAATAGTGTGTAATAGTATGTCATTCTCATTACATTGAACTTAGAGGAACAATATTCATTTGGTGGAATGGGCTTGGATCTCTTGCTCTGTTCCTTTTAATGACAAAAGCATAAAACCCTGTGTCCTTATGTGTTGAAGTTTAACCCTGGCTGGCAACCAAGCACCATGCTGCCGCTCACTCACTCCCTCTCACCCAGAGGGATGGAGAGGAGATGGAGAGGAGAATCAGAAAGAAGTGTAAAACTCGAGGGTTGAGACGAGAACAATTTAATAGGTAAAGCAAAAGCCACGCATGCAAGCAAAGCAAAGCGAGGAATTCATTCACTACTTCCCACTGGCAGACAGGTGTTCAGCCATCCCCAGGAGAGCAGGGCTTCGTCATGCATAATGGTTACTCAGGAAGACAAACACCATGTCAGATGTCCCCCCCTTCCTTCTTCTTCCCCCAGTTTATATACTCAGCGTGATGTCATATGGTATGGAATACCTCTTTGGCTAGTTTGGGTCACCTGTCCTGGCTGTGTCCCAATTCCCCGTGCCCCTCCAGCCCTCTTGCTGCCAGGGCCCAAGAAACTGAAAAGTTCTTGATTTAGTATAAACATCACCCAGCAACAACTAAAACCATCAGTGTCCTGTCAGCATTGTTCTCATATCAGAGCCAAAACACAGCACTGTACTAGCTGCTAAGAAAACTAACTCTATCCCAGCTGAAACCAGGACATTATGTTTGTTTCTTGAAATTGAGTTCAGATAGAAAGATGGATCCATAAGGTATAAATCATGGGGAAATTCTTGGGGCTGGTGAAGTCTTGCAGTATACTTAGAAGAGTGTTTTTTCTTTGGACCGATCTCGCCCGTGATCTATTCCTGGGCTGGTTATCTGAAAACTGAGATGTCTTGTAGCTTACTTTAAAGTATTAGAAGTAGCAGTGTACTCACAGTTTGCGCCACATGATGATAGAATCCAGACTGCTCCACAAACACACTGCCTGAAGAACTGAGTGGGTTTATCTCTGGGCTCAGTCAGTCACAGCTACCTGGTCCTCAAAACACTAATTCAGCTGTGAAATTCAGATACCTCCAGATAAACTAAAACATCTTCTAGACTATCTTCTTCTCAGGGCTGCATGGGTTAGTTACAAAACCTTTGAGCTGTGAGAGCAGAAATAGAAGTATAGGTGAGAAATGCTGTGTAAATTACGTTAATTGTTAAAGAGAAAATGTTGGCTCAGTGCTTGTCAGTGGTAACTTTAGAAATTTTCATTCCCCTCTTTATGCTTTTACAAAGTTTGGCTAAGTATAAATGTGTGGGTTTATGCCTATTCAAGCATTACTGAATTTTTCCTGTATGAGCCTCTTTTTTTCCTCTATCAACGATGTATTTTCACTTAGCATGAACCTCATCCTTTTAACTACAATAACAAGTCTTTTGAAGTGTTTGTTTTACTTTTTAAGGGAAAGATTCTAAGTAATTCTGTCCTGGTTTTCTTCATTTCATGACTATTCCCCCTACCTATGACTTTTCCAGTTTAATTGTATTTAATTGTACATATGCTTTTGTTAGCTATAAAGGCTCCTTGCTGTTAGATGAAGAAGGTACACAATGGAATTTACCATCTGTGCAGTGAAAGTGAGAAGCCTAAGAGCAGTAGTAGATAGCTGAATACTTGACAGTGGAGGAAAAACTGATATGCAGAGTGGTCCATGCAGGTCTTGCATTTGCTTGTTTAGGTGAGCACTTGTAGCTTTCATGTGACTGTTCAAATCAAGATAGATAGGAACAGAATGTTTTTTAGGAGTGAATGAGTTCTTTTTTTTCTTCTCTCAGATAAAGAGATCCTGCTCCAGAAAACCTTAGGGTCAGGGATAAGGAGGAAGCATGGCAGTTCATGCAGGTGATCTTTAGTAGGAGAAAATTGAAGAGGATTGTTTGCTGCATCAAACAAAGGAAATGGTAGTCTGTGCACTGAAGAATGGGAACAAAATCCTTAAGAGGATGAGATATGTAAAAAAAACCCCAAATAAATTGAAGAGGGTAGAACCCTGGGTTCTGAGAATGAACCAGTTTCGAGAGAAAAGGGTAGACAGAAGGTTTACTTCTATTGGTAGTGGTATTTGATCTATTTTGGTTTTAATAAAAGCCAAATCTTTGTAAGGATGTTTCACTCTTAGTGTGCAGTTTATTGACAAAAAGAAATCGAGGTAGCAGCACTTTCTGGTGCCAGATAGGATAAAACTGCCACAGGGATGGTGTTAAATTTGTACTTTACATACAGAAAAGCATAAATGTTGCAGTGTGTGTCTATAAGGGATGTGGTAAGAACACATTAATAATGGAGATAGAAAAAGTATAGCTGGATAGATATGAATGTGTAGAATTTGAAGTGTTTGTTGTCTTCAAAAATATAACATTTCATTTCAATGTTATAAATACTGATGAACTTTTCTCTTATTTTTAACAGACTCTGAAGGCAGATCCAGAAGAATTGTTTACAAAACTGGAGAAAATTGGTAAGGGCTCTTTTGGTGAAGTTTTTAAAGGAATTGACAATCGGACTCAGAAGGTGGTGGCTATAAAAATTATTGACCTAGAAGAAGCAGAAGATGAAATAGAAGACATCCAACAAGAAATCACAGTGCTGAGTCAGTGTGACAGTCCATATGTAACTAAGTATTATGGATCCTATTTAAAGGTAAGGTGCTCACAGTTGGTGGTGATTTGATTTTATAAGTAATTTTTTTCCAAGTTATGCAATTGTGCCTGTTTTGGTTGGTAAGGTTTCAGTCAGACCTCAGTTGAAGAAAAATACATTTTTGTCCTTCCAGCTCTAAAGAAAGAATGAGTTACTGTATTTTGTGAAGTGTGACAGAAATTAGTAGGAAAAAAATATGCATGTGTCTTGCTGTTTCTGTACAAAAATAATTTAAATAACATTGATTTGTTAAGCTCTAAGTAATATGTTTAGATTCCCTTACCATTAGGAGAATGTAACTCTTAATTGTTGTTTAAATTTAGAAAATATAACTTGTCTGCATTTGAATTGTCAAAACATTAAAAAAAGCTGTTGCGCGAAGCTTGGAAGTTTTTGTTGAGGTTTGATTAGTGGCAAAGCTTAGGTTGCTTGTCAAAGGAGACTGAACCTAGGCTTGATCTGAGTGATTTAAAAATTAAAATCTAAAAGCTAATTTATTTGCACATTAGCAAACAGCACATTAGCTGTAAATGAAGCTAAAGGAAGGGGTTTCCATTAGCTGCCTTGTGAACCTGTTTCCCTTCCCTTCCCTCCCCCTGCCATATTAGTTAATTTCAGAGTTCAGTGCTAAGTGTGCCAGTTAAAGCTGTTTTTGTCTGATTTTTTTAATTGAATGGACACAGTTATTTATTAACTCCAAAAGGTAGTGAAAATTTCTGGAAACTTTTGGTACTACTTTACTTTTTTGGTCAGACTTTGTCCCCATCTGAATAGCTCTTTCTTTTATGACAGTGAGATGGCATTCTAGATAAGAGATGTTCTCTTGATAGGCTTTGAAGTTAAAAGTAGGCAGAAAATACTTTAAAATTAATTTTCAGGCATCTTTTCCTTTTGTGGAAGCATTCTATTTATCAGCAAAGACATGGAGGTTCTGAAAGGGGAACCTTATTTTATCTCTGTATTTCTGAGACTGCCAATTAGTTTCCAAGGGAAAAAGGACGTTTTCTGGATCCCAGAGGTACATTACTTGAATGAACAGACAGTTTTTCCTTTCTTCCTTATGCTATGAACCAGTTTGCTTGGGCACGTTACCGCTGAAGGCTTTGTGAATGGTTTCAGACCCGATAACCTGTCACCAGTGCTGGACTTAGAAGTTATATATAGTTCAGATCCCAGAAGCATCAAGAGGCGCATAATTGATCACAGTAAAATGAATAATTTTTCATTATGGCTTTTATTACTACTTTTGAAATTTCTTGGTCTAGGTTTGGTAAGTTAAGTATGGCAAAAAGGCAAAAGTGGCATTTCTGTCCTGGACTGTCTCTCTGTTTCAAAACTGTTCATTTTAGAGGAGGAGCAGTAAAATCTTACAGGATAAGTGAAGCAGAATACAAGAAAAATAGAAGTTTGATGGGAATGCCACTTAATAGTTTTTAAAATGTGTGATAGCGATGTGGCTGAAAAACATAATCCAGTGTCCAAATGCAAACTGAGTGAATGTCAACGTTTTGTTGAGATAGTGTTGCAACTGTTGCTTTTCCTAATTGAAGGAGGGAAGAGGCAGTAGGGCTCAGTAGCCTGAATGGGTTTGGCTGGATGGAAGTGTCATTAGTGATATTTGTGTTTATTGCTGTGAGGAGGACCCTCTGAAAACTTGTACCTTCTGCATCCCTTCTGTCAAGTGCAGTAGTGTGTGGATTTTCCGACTTGCATCAGTCTTCTAAGATACTGCCCTAACAGCGCCTATGTATGACTTCTTGGTTACTTTTAGAGGAAAGTGTAGCTCTTAATACAGCCAGTAGAATGTACAGCTATTCATGTTTATTCATTACTTCGGTTCTTTGGAATGTATGTTGTTTTGTAAGACGCTTGGTACTACAGAATTTTTGGTCTTCAAAACAAAAAGCTCGTTTCTTTATGCTGTTAGAAATATATGGTGGTTACTAGGTGATGCTAAAGTGACGGAATCTTTGCAAAGGAAATATTTTGCAGTTCTATTAGCTTTCTCAAGTAAGAGTTGGGTCTTGTTACTGGATAGTAATAATGTGTCATCATATATGCATTCACTCTTAAAAAGGTCCATATTAATGTTTAAATGAATTTATTAATATTCTTGGCTAGGAATCTGGGTTTATTTGTTGCAGATCTTTGTTGTATTTGCAAGCCAGGACTGCCATATGTAGTTTTAAAGGTCTGACTGTCTTTTAACTCTATTTCTGACAGTGTGATAATCCATCACCAAGAATGTTCAACACATTAATTTCCCGTGTCTTGAGTGATTAGGAGACATCATTTCTTCCATGATCGGACAGTTTAGCACTAATTGAATAAATATATTAATGTTTTCTCACAGAATGAACTTCTTTGAAGTTAGCAAGTAGGAAAATTGTAGGATCTTAGGTTATATTGCCAGCCACTGCAGCGATTATTCTCTAAAGCGTGTGCAGCATGATGTGTGCTGACCACGTGTCTGGTGGATCTTGGATATAAAGAAGTACTGTTTATAGAGAACTCTCAAATTGATTTTCTATAAATTATTTTTGTTAGACAAATAGCAATTCCAATAACAATCTGTCTCACTTTTTTCCTTCTGACTCTAGATCAGTCTTTGTTTCCCTAGATTTCTTGCATATGCTTTTGTGAGCTGAAGAAGTGTCTTTTATTGTGTAATAACTTTTCTCTTAAGTACTCCCATGTCAGTTGTTAAGTAGGAGTAAATATCTTTTATGAGAACTTTTTGGTATTTATTTTGTTAGAAATTTTTCTTTTCCAGTATCTTGAAACTTGTTATATCTCATTTGTGACACTGCAGACCTGATAATTAATACTTCATGTCCCTTTCTAGAACAAGTCTATGTAATTGCAGAATACCTGCTCTGACATCCTTTAAAATATATGACAGATTTTAAGAGGCATTCTGTATTTCAGCAAAGGTGGTTAATGAGCATTGCCATGAAGACTTCTATATTTTTGAAGATTCTCTAGGTAGTCAGAATGTTTTAGGGTTGGTCTGTTTATTTGTTTGTTTTTTTTTTTTTAACACTTAAATCATCTGTCTTAGAGATTGAAGAACAGTACAAGGATTTCTCAGCTATTCCACACCTGCGTCAGTTAAACTACATGATTATACACGTGAGTGTGTTAAGGGGCCTGTTGCTTGGAGTTTTAGAAGGCTTATATAATACTGCTGTACGTGCCTGAGGCCTCTTACTGTCCTCAGCTGGTGTTCGTGAGAAAAGCTTGTCAAACTCTTGGTGTGTACGGATTGATATGCGTGGAAGTACAACTTGAAATGAGTATGAGCATTTAATGGGTTAATGACAGTTACTTTGTCCTAGAAATTTACATTAAAGAAAATCTCATTTTTAACTACTTTTTGGAGTAGGGTGATACACCCAAAAGCCTTGTTAAATTTTCTTACTCTAAATTTTTTTGTATATCTTAACTTAATCTTTTCAGAAATGCTTGCTTTATAGCGATTTTTTTTTTATATATAACCAGAGACTAAGCCATATCTGTTAGTGTGAAGTGTTACTGCTTTAACACAGTGAATCTTAAATAAAAAGCAGTTTATTGCTTACATAGAGCAAGTCTTCCATTCCCTCTGGACTTTGTTCTTCACATCTTTTCTTGGAGGTTTGTGTGTAATTGCTGTGGTCAGAGTTCATTCAAACAAAGTAATAAGCAGTAGTGAAGTGGATACCAGTTTAGGTTGTCACCCTGAACATAAATAAATTTGTGGGACATCTTTTCTTCAGAAACCCAAAGATCTTTATGTAAACACAAATGCAGATGCTCCTTTCTAAAGCCATATTTTTAAATATGATGTTTTTATGTTCCCATTATATTGGGACAATGGGCTTTTGTCTACAGTAGGAGATAGTAACTAGAATGCTGCTTTTAAAGCATATTACAGCAACATGGTTTATATGGGTGCATATATCTAGGGGGATTGCTGTTCCTTATCTGCCATGGTGTGTTAGAAACCTGTATGAATGTTCCTTAATGCAGTAGGCTTAACAAAAATATGTAGTGACCCTATTATCTCTCTCTGCTCTGGGAACCATATCTATCCTCGCTGTCTTCCAAAAGATTTATCTGTTCCATCTATGATCTGATTAAATGCTCCATGCATAGAAGAATTAATAGTTCTTTTTAGATCTTTACAAAATTAATGAAACTTCTCTGGGTCTGTTTATTTCTTTAGATTTTAGGTAACAGAATCCATTGCCTCCTTTGTAATGGAGTGGGGATTCTTTGTATCTTCTTAGATTTATTTTATTTATTATTTTTCTTATAAAATTGTCTGAAGTTGTTTGCTGTCTGAGTTTTGCCATACTGTAACTTTTTAAAAATGTTGCTGTGCTACTTATTCTAAAAGTTTTTCTGCCTTGGAGCCTGCCAGCTCTGCTTTTTGCATCTTATTCTTCTTTACCAATTTTTCAAGAGCTTTGTCAGATTTGGTTCTGAAGTTTTCTTCCCCTTTTGGGGACAGGTTGTTTGGAATCTGTTTTATTTCCAAGAGTCAGATGCCTCTCTGATAAAGTGATTAGCGAAACTGAAGAAACATTAATTACTGCTTTATTGTAACTTCATAACATTTTTTATATTTTTGATCTTGTATTACTATTTAGAAATAGATGAGGAAATTAATTTGTCTTTAAATCATTGAAGAATAAAGCATCATGTGTCATACATATGAAGAATAAAGAATCTTGGCTTTTTTTGCATATATGTGTGTCACTCAAAGCTGAGGTTAATATATGTATATGGACAAAAGCTGAGGTCAGTGTGTTTATGTATGTATGTATACATTAAAAAGTCTTTAAATTTCCTGTCTTAGACTTCTATACATATGAATATAATGGTAGAGCAAATGATCACTAAGTAGTTTCAATATCCGATATAACTAGGTACAAGTGATATTAAACTGGTATTGAGCTAGTCTTAGAGTATGTGTTTTAAAAAATATTACTGTTTCTAAGCTCATGTTTCTTCGTACTTCAGATGTATTTTTCTAGCACACTTTGTAGCTTTTGAGTTACCCTCTCTTGAACTGTTTCAACTTCTTGACGCAATGAGAATCAAACTTCTGGTTTATTTCCCCCCTTTCTTTTATCCAGACAACTTCCCATTCTATAAAGGTATTTTAAGAATTCTTAAAAAAAGAAAAAAAAAAAGTATATAAGAAGAATGGATGCTGGTAAGGTTCATAAAGGATAGCTGCTGGTAATTTTCATTTTAGTGTTTATATCTGTATGGGTTTTTATTTCATGTCTAGGATGTAATACACCTACTGCTGTAAGTCAAGCTGGTGTTTATATAGACTGCAAAAACCCTGAATATAGCTTTTGGTTAAATTTTATGAATGATAAAATATACCCTCATGAAAAAAACAATGCCACTTCTATGAAGTTTGGTTAACTGTAGAACAATGAATTCAGGCAATGAAGTCTGGAAATAATGATTTATTTTTGAAAAGCAGTGATTCTGAAAGTAATCTATAGTTTATTTTAGGTAATCTGATGAGCATGAGGTTGGAAAGTAATGCTGTGGCTGAGTCAGAATAAATCTTATATTGGTTAGGGCTTTGGCATCAGTGAGGGCATTCTTTGAATATTATGGCCAGTTCACAGTGTGGCTGAAAAACAGTAATGCATTCAGTAAAGAGCTTCAGGAACAGTTTGAGGTTTGGAAAGGTGGTATTCCAGAGAAATACTGAAGTTCAGGCTTGATTTTGTTTAACTATGAGAAGGTTTGGAAGTGACGCTGTGTATATATATGAAAGCTTTTCCATGTTTACATGCTGATAGTTCAGTGCTTTCTCATCTGTTACGCCAAAATATGACAAGCTACAATTACTGAGTGGTCAAGCTGAGCAAGTTTCATCTGGTAAAGAGACACACTTTTTTGAAGGGAAGCTAGCTTAAATCTTGGAAAAGTTTATATGAGGTGGATTTTGTGTCACTTGCAGTTACTTTTTAAATCAGTATTTGCTGAATTTAAAGAAGCTTAAGCTTGCATGCTTTAGGAAACTCAAGGACATTAATGTGGGTATGTTGAATATTCTTGTCACGGCAATCTAGGTAATGTAACTTTGAATGTGAGTGTTTAGATGTGACTTCAATAAGTTTTAAGTCAATGTCCTTTTGCTTTACAGATTTAATAGGTTTACTTTAATGTTTATGAACATCTCTGAACTCATGTGACCTTAAATGTATGCAGTGGGTCAGTGAGAAGTTAATGGGCTTGGTGCGTTCCATCCTCGTTTGATACAGCAGGTAGCCTGTGGCAGGTGTTATATAGTGCTTGTCTCTATATATAGAGTGGGAGAACAGAGCAGAGATTTTCCTGCTTGTCGTGGTTTAACCCTAGCTAGTAATTAAGCACCACGCAGCCGCTTGCTCACTCCCCCCTCACCCAGAGGGATGGGGAGGAGAGTTAGAAAGGAATGTAAAACTTGAGGGTTGAGATAAGAACAATTTAATAATTGAAATAGAATAAAAATGAAAGAACAATAATAACAATGATGATAATAACAGTTATAATGGGAAGGGAAAGAATAAAATCCAGAGGGAAATGAAGAAACACGTGGTGCACAATGCAACTGGCTCACCACCCACTGACCGATGCCTAGCCGGTCCCTGAGCAATGACCTGCCCACCCCAGCCAACCCCCCAGGTATGTATGCCAAGTATGGCATCCAATGGTATGGAATACCTCTGGCTAGTTGGGTTCAGCTGACCTGGCTATGTCCCCTCCCAATTCCTTGTGCCCCTCCAGCCTTTTCACTAACAAGGCCTGAGGAACTGAAAAATTACATCAAAGCCAAAACACAGCACCATACTAACTCCTAAGAAGATAATTAACTCCATCCCAGCTGAAACCAGGACACCGCTTAACATGAGGACTGTAGAATCCGCTGCAACAGGAGCTGCTGCCTGAGTACAAGAAGTGAAACGTGTCAGTAGTTTCTTGATGTTCCATCATTTGTGTTGTGTCCAGCCTTACAGCAGCGGTTAGTACCCTTTGAAGACCTGACTTCTGCAACCCACAGTCACTGAACTTTGGATGGGGGTTAGGCACACTTACATGAAAAAAAGCTGTAACCACCGCTCGTTTTGCCTGCTACAGTTGCAGCCATGTTGGTGTGGTTGCATGTTCTCTTGACCAGAGCCAGATGGAATTGTCTTATCCTGTAGGAATTCCTGCAGCTGAAACGAGAGGGGGACAGGGACCACGAATTCGGTCTTATTGTGACACTGTTGGCAACAAAATGAGGCATAGGTTCCTGTGAAGCAGTCCTATATTCTGGCACGCTTGCTTTTCTTTGGAAGCCCCTGGTAAGCCTCTCTGTTTTCACCAGGCAGTGCTAGCCTCCAGAGGGGTTGAACAAGTGTCCCCTTCATTTTTCCATAGTAAATGTGAAATTGACATCTGGCTGGGCAGCCCTGAAAGAGGCAGCGAGACAGTTTCTGTAATGGTTCCAATAGGCTTTCAGATCTAGTCGGTCTACTGATTTAAAGAGCAAGTTGAAAGCTTCCATTGATGCAGCCCATAATAGCCATAAATAAGACAAAGGGGTGCAAAAGAACCCATGAACTCTATCTCTAGCACAGGTGGTTTTGCGGTGAGGCCGTGTTTTCATATTTAAAATAGTTTGGTCCTTCCTTATTTCAGAGATTGTTACTTTGCAACTCTGAACCTCTGTTGCATATAGTCTTTACTACTTCTGTCTTTTCCTGTAGTCATTTGCTGTGTTCTTAATGAGAAGAGTCCCTTGTTTGCATTGTCTTTATTCAAAGGTATTGCTTTGAATTGTGACTTTAGAAACTTTTAATTCCACTACTCTCCTTTAGCAGTTCAAGGGATTATTATCACTTTCTGGAATCTGTATCATATTGTCCTATTTTCCTGAGTCTGTGGAAAAATGTACCTAGTAAGCAGTGGTGACTTTAAGAATTTTCTGGTTCATCAGTGTAATCAGTTCTGCACTGTTAACCTTTTATAATTCTGAAAATTCTTACTGTACAAGTGTATTGAGGTTGGGAAGCATCACTAGTATATCTCAAAGAAAACTGAGAGTTTGTAATAACTATATTTTGTATTACCCAATGTTTAAGTACTTCTGTGTCATGATGTTCTGATCTTGTTGTAAATAAAAATTTAGAAAGCTCAATGTAAAACAGAACTAGTTGGAAGTAATGTGTTTGTGTTGTGCTTGTTTTGGTGGCCTTAAAAGCTGCCTCTGTACTGCTCTGATTGCTGGCATCTGTATGGTATGAACAACTCTCTGTGTAATTTCATGTCTTGGTACCAGCCTTTAGGCAGATCTAACAGCTGCTGGTGAAACAGGCGGCAACTGTATCTTGTTCCCCATCCTGCTTTCATGTTTCTGCCATTTTACTTGTATTGGATCTGTTGACTGCATAATGACTTGGTTCACCTGGGAGACGAGTTTACCCAATGCCTTCTCATGCCCCTTCCAAAAATAACATGGCTCTTGGAAAGAGCAAAGCGCAAGCCCGTATAAAAAAAGACAAAACAAAAGGTAGAGTTGGGTGGCCCTGAAATTGGGAGG
Organism: Ibycter americanus; assembly: GCA_035590275.1. Classification (NCBI taxonomy): domain Eukaryota; kingdom Metazoa; phylum Chordata; class Aves; order Falconiformes; family Falconidae; genus Ibycter; species Ibycter americanus. The sequence continues at coordinate 56,686,473 of JAVJGI010000014.1, read as the reverse complement.
AGAGGGGAGAGAGAGTGGGAAGGACCATGGATTTTGGTAACAGCTTGCTTCTAGATTAGCTGTAAGATGAAACCTTGTATTTAGTTTGGTCATATAGGTCAGGATGACAGTATTGCTTTCTAACAGTATGTGATATTGTTTGTCAAACGTCCTCATGTATCCTGTATGTTAGCTGTTACACTTGTTGCTGTGGGCCTGTGAGCTATTTGAAAAGGGAGTATTGGTATGGCATCTAAGTGCAAGCTTTTTTTCACTGCTGCTGAAAGGGGAAGTCCAACTCTGCCTTGCAACTGGCTGCTTCCTCACCCTAATAGCAGGGGCTATTTAAACTTTCAGTGAGGTGGTTCAGCTGGTTCAACTCACCCGGTAGGCCAGGGACTAAGTGTTTGGTGTTTTGGTTTTTTTTTTTTTTTTTTTTTGCTGGGGTTTATTGTACGCTTATGGTTCAGATTGATCTAAAGCTTTACAGGAGCATATTGCCAAATCATTGCGTATGAAACTTCTTCAATCAGCCAACAGCAGCAATACTGAAAAAAGCATGTGTTTGAGTGTATGTATTTGTGCCCAGGTTTAGGTGGAGTAGTTCCGTTAGCTGGTTCCCCATCTTGTTGCCTGAATAGGCATTGTGGCACAAGGCTTTTCAGTTAGTGTGACTAATGACACTGTCAGGTAGGTGGCTGCCATTCTATTGATCAGGTGATCTCGTGAACCTCGAAAACATTTGCCATTTCTATTCAAAACTTCTTTCTTTATACACCTCTCATAATCTTGTGGTCTTACATAGTTCCTATGTTTATGTCATATCTTTAATGTGCACATTAGGTAGTTTCTATTGCTCAGTTAACTTCCTTTTACTTCAATATACTTCAGTGTTTATACAGTTCTTTGGGTCAAATTAAGTCTTCTAGGTCTTTGTATGGTCTGTATGGTGATAGTTATATGAAAGCAGAAAAGTCACATTCTTTACACATAAGGGAATATTATGGCATGTTACGAAGCATCTTACTAAACATATTAAAATGGTTGAATGTAGAACTTTCAGAAATTGTTATTTGGAGACAGTGGTTAGACTCAAAACCAATGAACTTCAACAGGAAAGTTCCACAGTGAATAGGTTTATGAGACTGTATTAGTTCTAAAATATTGCAGTTCTTATATTCAGGAACCAGTGTTTTCAACCACATTCGTAAGGTTCTTTCTGTTTGTTTTTTTTCATTATACTACTAAATTTGTAAGCTCTTGCATAGCAGCTGGGATAAAAATAATCATTTGGAGGTACCGAGGCTTTCTTACTTTCTGCATTCTTCAACAGTTCCTTGAAATGGCAATTTATAAGAAGGAAACAAAAACACAGGGAGAAAGGCAGAGTGGAAATGATGGATGTGAATAGAAGGTGATTTTAGCAGTAATTAGAGGTCAGGGAAGAGTTGTAAGAGAAAAAGTGGAAAATAATAAGGGGTTTGCAGAAGAATTATGTTTTGCAGGGATTGGAGTGATGAGCGTGGCAGAAGTCTGAGTTGAAGAACCTGGGTGATTTAGGCCTGATACATACAACTTCATTAGTAGTTAGAGTTTTGAAGAAGGATTAGCCTATGAATATTTTGTAAAGGAGGCAGTGGAATTTAACAGCGATGTGAATGCAGAAGGTGGAGAGGAGTGAAGATTTACAGGCTGCAAAACAGGGATGCAAAAGATCTTGGAAGTTGTATACACAAGTGGTGAAAAAAGAATTAGACAGATTAGTGGTTTAATATTTGTGCAAATAAGTGAATTTGAATTGTACCTTTCATTTTGAATTTAATTTGATGTAATGAGTAGACAGGAACAGATGTAAGCATTTGAGCAATTGGTTTTTTGGGCAATGGAGTTGAAGGGGTTCTTGTGCCTCATATTTTCTGTTGGAAGTTTGTTTCTCGTCTAGAGAGGGCAGTAATTTGTAACACCCCTGAGCGTTACTGATGTGAACTACTCCACTGAAACAGGTTTAAGATACGTAGGTGCAAGTAGGGTGATGTTTTGTTGGAGGAAAAAAATATTACAAATCTCAGTATTCATTGGATGCAAGGGTCATTTGTTAGTTCTGCTTTTGTTGTAATGAAATTTATCTGGACAAATAAATTCTGTAAACTAATGCTGATTTACTTGTGCTTCCAATTTCCCATTTTGGGACTTTGTACAGTTTATTAATAATCATTTGATCTATCAGTAAAATTCAGTTCCATACGGAGCTTTGATTATGGGTTACATTTTTGTGTTTCTTGCTTTCCTGGTGCCTATCTGTAAGAGGTGAATAGACAAAATAGGGATTGTCATAGAACCGCTTAAGTCACTCATTAATCTTCATGTGCCTCTTTAAATGGACTTCCTAGGAAAAGATCTGCCACAGATTGCAGTTAGTTTTTTTTTTTTCTCCTCCATAAGTTAAAGACTCAATAGGCATGGTTATGAAGTAATTTGCCTGGTGGACAGGGAAGGGGAGGATGACTTTTGTCACCCCCTCTAGGTAATGAAAAAAACTTAACAGTTAAAAGGATTTGTAAGGGACAGCATTTTTCATGTTGTTTTTTTGAAGTGAGAAAAGGGAAAATGGCTGTAGGCAGGTGGGAAGAGGAGGAGCATGGACTCGTGTACACTTAATGTTCCAAAGTAGTGGTTACCCCTCCTTTAGGAAGCAGAATGTCTACAGTGCTTCAGTTATTGTATAAGTTTCTTACGCTTACCAGCTAGGAACTGATTCTGCAGTCAATACAGGAAGTACGTGTCTATTTGCTTCTACTGTAATATTGTTTGGTAAAAGAGTTGTAAACCAAGATAGCGTATTAGTTTGAAGCTGTGGGAAATTATGTGCTTAATATGACATGCCTAGGCTTGTGACAGCTGGGCTATGGAGATTCACTGCTGTGGTGGATGGGCACGTGCCCAGGAGATGTGCCAAAGAGGCTGTGAATGTGGACACTGTTAGAGATGACTCACACTAAGGAAAACATAGAACTTGTGGCTTTAGCATGTTGGCATGCAAACACAGAAGTCTGCTAAATGGTCTGCAGAAGGAATCTTTTATCAGTACTGTGACAGAAATTTCATTGTTTTTTTCCTAGCAAGTGGCTCTGCAAGCTCTGTTTCAACTAGCGTATGGCAAAAAGAATGCATTTAAGGATTAATTGTATACTGCTGCGAGAACTGGAAGAACTAATTGTTGAAAAGTGACTGCTGCATTAGATTGTAGAATACATTGAATGTGGCATTTCTTCTTGAGATCTGAAGAAGGTGGGAGTTTCAGAGTGTTGGAAAAATGATTCCAAAGGCAAATAGCTTTTTTTATACATATATACATGCATAAAATACTGTATACTGAGGTGGTTCTGCTTGGTCTGAAAAATCACGTTGCCTGTATTTTTCATGGAGTTCATAGTATCCAAACTGGGATGAACAATTCGTCTTTTTCCTTAGTCTCTATTCTGCATTGGCTACACAGCAGATGCATTTATTTTTTCCTTTGTGGTTGAACATGTTAGATGGCTGACAAACCTTGATTAAAGGACATAAATGCGCCACATGCAAAACCACAATGATTTCTTTGATTGCAGGGACCTTTTGGCCAGCTTGCAGTAAGGACTTGTGTTTAGAAGAGAACCTTTGGGCTCATCTGTATCTCCCTCCCCTCAAAGGGATGGCAGCCCGAGGACAGCTAGCATTCATCCTGACGCCAAGAGACTTCAAAGGAGGTAAGCGCCTCAGAAATGCTCCCCAGACAAAGTACTTCTCATCAGTCCTGCACCCCAGCGTGGTAATATTCTTTAGTACAGCATTACCATCTCGTAAAGGTTTCTCCTTGTGGCTCCTTCATGAAAATTTTTTGAGAACTTTGGGAGGCCTCATCATCTGGTTGCAGCCCCCTTAAGATTCATGGAGATGTCCATTGCTGTCAGTAATCCTTGTCCATTTGCTTAAGAATGTACCCCTAGTGTAAGGGAAAAAGACATTTTATACTTCCTGGATTTGTACTCAGACATATGCTTCACTCCTTCCCTTATTTTGTTTTTCATATTTTGGATGAGGTTCAAGCTTGAGCTTTCCTCAATTCATGTTTCTGGAAGTTAAGGTCAGGGCAAAAAAAAACCCCAAACCTTGCTTGCTCCACACAGTTTTAAAAGGCTTTTTTTTTAAAATGGATCTCTGAATAATTCCTTAATATCCAGATGATTTCCACCTAAATCTTCGTATGTTTAAATTTAATTTGTAGTGAGCATGATCCCAGAGAAGTTCTGTAGAAACAAATGATTACATTTCATTCTCCTGGAGTGAAATATATCCTTAGGATATTTTTTTTTTTTTCCTTGTTAGTGATGCCACCTAGATGTAGCACAGCTGTTTGTCTTCCAAATGCCTATGGAGTAATTGTTTAGTCGAAAGAGCAATTTAAAATAAACAGAAGCTTACCTTGACATCAGAAGTTTAAACAAAAAAATCCCATGGTGGCTTTCTTATTTATTTTTATTTTTTTCATAAAAGCAGACTTTTTGGGGTTTTTCCACCCCTTCCCTACTTACCTTCAGGCCACTTGTACAAATACTCAGCTGTAGGTCGTGCTTTTCTTGTTTTTATGCTAGTAAACGTACATGAAACCCACTAAGAATATGTCTGTAATCATAAGGAGGAACTTTTTTGTTTTGTTTGTTGGAGTTGGTGGTTTTTTTTGTTTAGTTTTGGTTGCTTTTTTTAAAAAATGGGAATATTTGGGTGTGTAGTAGATCATTAGTAAATAGGAGTTATGTGTTTACTGAACAGATATTTTTCTTTTCTTCCCCTCAGTGTGTGGATTTGGAGAGTGTAGTTGGCAGTCAAACCATTTAAGCTGTATCTGTTACTAAGTCCTGTAAAGTTTTGCCTTGTTTTTTCTATTTATAAGAGTATATTATTTAGCTATTAGTTTAAAGTTAAACCTAAGTAAGAGCTTTAGCTTTCTGACTATGTAAAATACTTCTAATAACTGCCATCTGGCTAGCCTTCTTATTGGGCTCTACCATATACATATAAAGTTCTGTAAGTTGTAACTTAAATACTTTGAGGTAGTAAAGCAGTGGATTGTCCTGTGAAATAATATCCCACCTATTTCTACACTTAGCTTTGGAACAGATTTACCCGAGGCTATTATGAACATCTTGCAGATCCTCCAGACTTAAAACGTTTACAGGTCTTGGCTATGTTGGTAGATTAAATTAGCTTGGCTTTTGCTTGACGGTGTTCAAATGTTTGGTGGTGGTGGTTGTTGATTTTTATAGGTTTGTTTGTTTTTGTGTTTGTTTTTTTTCCCCCAAATGCTGAGGTTGCTTTTACAATAGTCAGCTTCCTTAGTTTCATTGGAAAATTTTCTTTCATGATCTTCTACGCTTCATATGTTGTATGTTGTTCAGCTGTAGGAATTTGGAATTTTTTTCTTAATATATAGTCTTTCCCAGTGTGTTCTTTCTATACCACTGTTTCTGATGTTCAAAGAGGCAAACAAATATTTACATTCAAAGAAGGAAACTTTCAGAACTGGAAATCTTTTTCTGGAAATTATTCTAACACTTTTAAAAATCTCTACAAGGTATTACTGAATGCGTCAAAATGAGCAGTAGCACACTACAGCTTGTGTAAAGTCTTGCCGTGTTCATTCTGTTCCTGTAAGACAAGTTAAATCACAGATATAGTTTATTTTTATTGATGGATTGCCCTCTCCTGTGAGCAGATGAGAAGGGAACAAAGGCATCTCTTGTTCCCTTCATTGGAGCAGCCTTTTAGTGTCCGTGAAAGTGGAGATGGTTTTATTTGTTTTGTTGGGTGTTTATTTTTAATAAATTTGGTCTTATGCCTACTTCTCCAGGAATTCAGCAAGGAAGAGTAGAAACAGGGCTGAGAATCGCTAGACTACTTTCTAGTCTAAAAATAAATACCTGTTGATGGACATACATTCTGATAAAATGAGAGGCCTAGCTATAGGTGGGAAGTATTATGTTGTTTGGAGGCTCTGGAATTCATTAATTCCTTTCAAACTAAATCTAGTTACGGCTTTGTCAGATTTCCCTGGAGGGAGCTGATATTCAAAGCAATATTCTTTCTCTTTGGAGCCTTTCAAATTGATAGTAGAATTCAGTCATCCGTTTAAGAAGCAAAATCAATTTTAACTGTTTTCTTCGGTAGTATACTAGATGATCTTCTTCAGCATGGTTAGATTTTTGCTCATACTTTCTTGATTAATAGATTATCTCAACCTGTATTTCATAACATCTGCTTTTGCTCCTCTTACACTCCAAAACCCCAAAGCAGGATATTCATTTCCAAGTTTAAAGATGGCCAATTCACTGCAGCTTTTGGTGTTTCAGTTATTTTTCACCTTTCAAAGCACACTGGACAGTACTTGAAGACTGTGATCTAAAACATTGGACCTTTAGTTGTGACAGGATGGGGGAGGGGGAGGGGGGAGTGAGAGGACAATTTAGCCAGAGGGTATCATCGGTGGCTAAGGTAACCTGGGTGTCTTTAGCTGTGCTCTCATAAAATAGTTTCTCTTGTTCTTCAAAGCCAGCAGTTGTCTTTCCATGCAATCTGACTTTCCTGTGCTCTGAAACAAGTGTCTTTAGGAAATACTACAGTTTGTTTTTACTTAATGAAAACTGTAATGACATAAATACATAGTTTCTCCCTTCATGGAATGATGCACCAATCTGTACAAGCTTGTGTTGTAGCAGAGGTGGGTGGAAGTAGATGGAAGAACATTAGCAGATGAATAGATTGTCAAAGAAAAGTTCCAGTGAAGGATTAACAGCATGGTGGCACTCAATATGCTTCCTAGGAAGGCGTTCTTTATTCGTTGTAATGTGGCTGGAGAATCTTTTGTTCATCAGATATGGAAGAAAAATAGTAGCACTTACTGAGATTGCCTTTAAGAACAAACTATATTGTTTTAGAACGGTGGTGTGAATTGGCACTGAAAGATGCTTTTTCCCCCCCCCCCCGTTGTCTTCTGTGAGGACAGTTCCAAAAGCTGGTAAAAACATCGTAGCGTTTTTTGATAGCTGTTAAACAGTCATAGGACCCTAGGTATGGAGTGGTAGGATTGGTTTGTCCATTGGCAGTGGAAAGGGCTTGATTATTTACTACTTACACTAACAGAATTGTGTAACTGTGGCGTTCAAATTGTGGAGAAACTGCAGTGTAAATAACTTTCTTTTGCAATCAGTAATTCTATTCTTTGTCACATCCCTTTGTCTGTCAAAAGTGTTGTTATATGACATTGAGCAATCCAGCTGGCATCTGGACAGGCTGTTTGAAGTTCAAGGGTGCATTGTTTACCTTCTCTGTCCAAGGATTGCATACTGGAAAGAACGGAATGAAAGTAGATAGTGATATGCTATTCATTCTGCACTGTTAACATATGGAAGCACTGGATCTAGTTCTGGGTAGATTTAAATTGAACCAGTAATGTGTATGGGTAATTACAACCAGTCAAGAAAAGACAAGAATTGAGGCCGTGAGGTAGAGCTGTATGTATTCCTTGTCAAAGCCATGCATTTGCTGAGTAACAGCAACAGCCACCTTGTACTGTTAAAGAACTCACTTTTGGCAAATAGCATCTGTTCTAATACTAATCTGTGGGTCTAGGAATTGAACAGTCAACTGACAACTGGAAAATTTACAGATCCTTATGAGTTTCAAGAATCTAATGGCAATGCATCAACTCATAGGTGCCTTCTCTCTAAAGCCTAAAATAATAATTTTATGTATTCTTTTTCTATCAAAGGGTAAACTCCAGGGAAAGGGCATTTAAAATATTTTTGAGGTCTTGATACTTCCTGAGACATGTTTTCGTATTTGAGACAGTTGGCAACATTTAGTGTTGTGGAAAGGTTTGAGCTTGTCTAAGAGGAGCAGGAACTACAAATCCATAAATGCCACTTTCTGTCAGTGCATCCTTTATTGTATCGTACAAATTATTTTTTTGTTCTGATTGATCTCTATCTTATCTCTGCGTGTAAGCTCAAAGATGTTCATGTGAGTTGTTAAATAACGAGACCTCAAATTCCAGGGTGTGCCTGTTTTTTGTCCTGTATAACAAGACAGTGACTACTGTTGTGACTTGGTGTTGAAAGGAGATGGTGAATGAATAAAATGGTGCCTGAAGCTGAACTTGGTGATTGTGAAGAAAGGAAAGCATTTTGAAGAATTCAGATATACGAGCAATCATATTCCTTAAGGTGTATTTCTCTTTGGTTGATTATGTCTTCCTGTTGTTGTGAAGGGTGTCAGAGTGATAAATGTTCTTGGATTCACTTAAAACAGATGGTTTTGTGGATCTGTCTGCGGTGGGTTGCACAGCTTCTTTTGGGACCGGACCTGCTTTGTGGGGGGGGTGGCGAGAGAACATCTTTGGCATTATGTGATTCTGCCACCTGGTGGCTTTGTGGAGCGGCATGGACTTCAGAGGCATAGTTAAAAGCACAAGCGTGAAGAAATCTTGAAAAAAAATAAAAAAAATAAAAAAAAAATCCATCTTTCCTTCCAAAGCAGGGAATCAGTGGCAAAGGCTGCTTAAAGTAGATATAGAAAACAAGTTCCATGATCTCTGCTTTTTTTTTTTTTTTTTTTTTTTTTTTTTTTTAAGTTGTGCATGTAAGAATCAATGTGCAAGTGTTTGAGGAGCTTCTTTTTGCTACATCTGTCAAACTTCCGTGGGTGTTTTTATATATAATTTAACAGAAGACAAATTTCACGAGGAGTGGTAATAACCTGTATGGATGAATGCAAATTAGAGAGGTTATCCTGTTTCATACATTGTGTATCTCAAGGTCCTTTTAATCTGGTTTCTTAAGGTGGAGAATCAGTATGAATATTAACACTAACTTTATGCAAGTATTGAAATATAACTCTCTTCTTCTGGCCTGCATTACTTTGGCATATATACCAGTTAAACAGAAATTTTTATTAAAGAAAGTATCATACATTCCATTGTGCAATTCATGTCAGTTTTGGAACTAGTTCGTTCTTTTCAGATTAGTTGAGTTTCTGTCCAAGGTATTCTGTTTCTGTTTTTCAGTACTGTAGGTTTTTCTACTAATCCAGTGATGGTAAAACTTTTAGTATATAGATCAAGTTAAGACAGGTCTTGTTTTGATTATCTAATCTGTTGTGTTATTTCAGTCAAGTATATAATTTCTAGCTTGTGATTGTTGACATAAGTTAAAGTGCTTTTAAATGTAGATTCTAAGTGGAATTTGGAGATGGTTTGTCTCCAGGACTAAACAAGCCTTTTATACGTATTTATAAATGCCCTCTGTTCTGCAGCTGATTGTGTACCATAAATTTAAGGTGGGAAATAATCTTTCTCACAATAAGTTTAAGTTGGGAAAATTGTCTTTTTCAAAATAGGTGGGGGGATTTTGTTTCACTTAGAAACAGATGTGCTCACTGTTGTACTACTCTTTTCAAATTGCATTATTTGACTTCCTTGATTTAAGACTTTTAGTTAAATTCTAAATTACTGTACAAGTCACTTGGTGCTCTTACTTCTCAGTCCTAGGCCTCTTTCACAGCTCTGTGTTATGTTTCCCTCTGCAACTTCTTCCCTCAAGAAAAGTGATTTAGAAACATTTTCATCAGTACATACTGTGGCTTGATTGCTTTAGGTCGGTCTCTCCTGTATAATATCACAGTGCTAAGAAATGTGTATGTTCCTCATGTTAAAAAAAACCCCAAAACCACCACCACCCCCAAAAAAAACCAACCAAAACCAAACAACCCCAAACAACCAAAGCATCTCTAAAGATAGGCCTTTCCCTGTTTATTAAGATGTTTCATTAACTTCGTAAGGACTTATAAACAAACATTTTAATTTGATTATTTTTTTCTGTATATGTCTTCTTCTCTGGTTTCAGTTAAAATGTACTTCTGAGACTGTAGAGGAGTTTTTTGGTGGATGACATTTTTTGGGGGTATAGTCCTTGATTTTTACATATTAGAAGTTCTTTACCTGCTGTAACTGCACTTATTTTACAAATAGTTTCACAGTATAACAGTGACTTAATGGAGAATATTTCATTAAAGGTAAAGCTGCTATTGTAAGGTTTTTGTGTGATTTCAGAGTTAAAATCAAAAGTCAGATCTCAAGAAGAGCAAACTAGTTTGGAAAGGATTTATAGAAACTCCGCTTTTGTATAACAGAGCTTCTTTTAGATTCCAGAGCTGTTCCTTTCCTCAGTTTTATGGCATCAGGAAACCCTCTTGTTCCTACTGTGAAAAAGTAAATGTTCCATGTGCCCTTATTAATGTGCTCATCTATGTTTATAGAGAAAGAATCATCCTAAATATGGATTGATGACTCACTGTGGCATCAGTGTATTTGGAAGAACATTCAATGCTGTGTTGTGACTGATGCTTAAAAGAAGAAAACTGGTCTTATTTCAGATCTTAAAATAGAGCACTGAATGTTGTTAGTCTTAGTATGTAAGTGTAGTATCTTCTTGAAAATTTAAGTGATTATGTGTAATATGTAATTACTAATCTAGGCTGTGGAAGAAAATTTAGTGCTTTTGGTGTTCTGTTTGAGAGGAAAAGGGGGGAATATATACAGAAGAATGTGAGAAGTACAAGCAAAAAAAGAGTTTGGGCAGCTTTAAAAAGGAAAGTGACAGTAGGTGTTAGGGAATGTGCAGCATGCTGGAGATGCTCAGAAAGGAAGGGAAGAAGGAGGCAAGTTGTTCTGGTGATGCTAAAGTCAATTGATAGTAGCGCTCAGTTTACTTTGTGCTGTTGTTGCAAGGCACTGTATTGGGTTTGTGTGGTAAGGTTTTGGTAGCGGTGGGCTACTGTGAGAAGCTGCTAGAAGCTTCCCCCATGCCCAATAGAGCTAATGCCCCCTGGGTCCAAGATGGACCTGCTGCTGGCCAAGGTCGAGCCCATCAGCAACGGTGGTAGCACCTCTGGGATAATACATCTAAGAAGGGGGGAAAAAACTTGCGCAATGCCAACTGCAGCTGAAGAGAGGAAGTGAGAATATGTTAGGGAAGTAACTCTGCAGATGCCCAGGTCAGTGCAGAAGGAGGCAGGAGGTGCTCCAGGCGTTGGAGCAGAGATTCCCCTGCAGCCCATGCTGAAGATCATGGTGAGGCAGGCTGTCCACTTGCAGCCTGTGGAGGTCTGTGGTGGAGCAGATGGATGCGCCTGAAGGAGGCTGTGACCCTGTGGGAAGCCTGTGCTAGAGCAGGCTCCTGGTAGGACCTGTGGAGAGAGGAGCCCACAGTGGAGCAGGTTTGCTGGCAGGGCTTGTGACCCCATGGGGGACCCACGCCGGAGCAGCCTGTTCCTGGAGGGCTGCACCCCGTGAAAGGGACCCAGAACTGCAGCCCATGGAAAGGACTCAGGTTGGAGAAGTTCATGGAGGACTGTCTCCTGTGGGAGGGACACCATGCTGGAGCAGGGGAAGAGAGTGAGGAGGAAGGAGGGGCAGAGCCAGCGTGTGATGGACTGATCGCAGCCCTGTTCCCTGTCCCGCTGCACCACTGGGCAGGGAGGAGGAAGAGAAATCAGGAGTGTAGTTGAGCTTGGGAAGAAGGGATGGGTGGGGTGGAAGGTGTTTTTTAGTTCTCATTACCCTACTCTGATTTGATTGCTAATAAATTAAACTAATTTCCCAAGTTGAGTCTGTTTTGCCTGTGACAGTAATTGCTGAGCGAACTCTCGCTGACCTTATCTCGACCCATGAGCCATTTGTTATATTTTCTCTCCTCTGTCCACCTAAGGAGGGGAGTGATAGAGAGATGGGCACCTGGCGTCCAGCCAGGGTCAACCCATCACAGGTATAAAGTAAGTATATATAGGTTACTGGCTCTAAGGTAGAATATGTATTAAGTAATTCATTAAAACTGTCTCACCAAAAGAATTTATGCACATTTTCTTGTTAAGCAATGTATGCAGATTTTAAATAAGAAAGCTAAAAAAAAATTTCCAGCAAGAATTAAAGGTGATAGCAAGATTCATTACAACATTAATTATATCTGTTCAGATACTTCATATGAATGATGAAAACTTAAAAAACCACCCAAAACATCCACAAAGTTGAGTAATGTTTCTGTGGCAAGGGGGAACCATGGGGGATTAAAAATCACTTTGAATCTAGGGCTACAGCTATAAAGATGCCATAATTGTGATAGATTGCTATTGCTTAGCTTCACACTGGGATACGGATGCAGTTATGTGTTTGTGCCTTAACTACATTTCCATACTTTACTTGCTTTAAAATGTAGTATTACTGAGTTTACTGGATCTATAGCTTTTATATTTTAAATTCAGACATGTGGCCCCAAGCTGTTGTTGATGAAAGAGTCAGGAGCAAGACTGAGCAAACCAGGAAAAGAATTGAAAGGATAAATGATGATTTTAAAAGACTATGAATTGTGTAATTTGTAGTTGTATAATTGTGTTACATGACTGTGGAACTATGTAATTAAAATTATATTCTTAAATATTTTTTTGGTTATTTTCTGCTACGTCTTAATTTTCAGCTGGAGAATTTAATAGCTAGTTTTATAGGGAATTTATCTTTTGGGTAATTGTGTCTTATTTCAAGTTGTTGGCTTTTTAAATCCAAGAGGTAATTGAGATGGTAGAAAAGGGAAGATGCCTCTCTTATTGACGACTTTTTCCTATTTTTGAGAGGATCAGGGGGTTTATTTGTCTTACCTTGTTCTCTCCCACCCAGGCATTTCCGTTGAAATAAAAAGTAGTGATACAGCTGGCATGTTTGTGTGTAAATTACTATTACAATTAAATGTAAATTTTGTAGGCACACAAAATCTGAATATTTAGGGAATTTCATGCAGCTATAAGAAATGTTATCAGGCTGAAGCAAAATATATATGTAAAATTTCGACTGAGTTTAAGACTTCTGAAGATGAAATGACTTACTATAAGACACTTCTCAGAAGCATACTTGTTCTGGAACTGTTAGGACCTGGAGCCGTGAAGAGACAGGGGAAAATCTGAGAAACTCTTAGTACTGAAATACTTGTTCTATTGCTATAATGGACTCTTTCAAGATGAGCTATAATTCTTGGAATTTCTGGTGTCTGCACAAAGTAAGCATTATCAAAATGCTGTATGTAGGTACTAAGTATATTTTAAAAATACCTTTTCTTGCTAAAAAATCAGTTCTGGCTCTTTTAAAATATTTTTAACAAAGCTGTGTTTGTCAAGTAACATTAGTTGATTCCTGAAGAAAGGTATCTAAATTTAGCTGGATCTGTCTGTTGAAAATAGTGGATGATGAAGGAACTCTAATTCAGAGTCTTACCTAAAAATAGTACCAATTTGTGTAACTGGAGGTAGGTGGGAAGGGCTGTGTGCATTTACCTATGGAAGGTGTGTTCAGAAACCAGAGAGGGGTCAGATGCAGATGGAACTACAGCTATAATACTGACTAAAAGGCTTAAGTGAATACTAAGGGCTAACATTTTCTAATCCCTCAGGGGATTTAGAAAGAGGTATGTACTGCAATACATTTATTACTTTTCTAAAAACTTGAATACATCTTTATGGATGAGTATTCAGTCTTACCTACCCTGTCTGTGAGCTGTTACTTTTACGTTGTTTTATTTTGCAGGATAAAGTAAATGAATATTGTTGTTATTTATGTGCTCCTTGCTCTGAGAGACCCCTGTGTTTTTATGCTAGAAGTCTTTTGAATGTTTGGTACATAGAGTTAAAACTAACAAACCGTTATAGAACTTGATAATGATAAAAACTGAAACAAACCCCATCATATGTTTCATGCAGCAATTTCATTTGAATATCTATCGGGTAGATTTATGGCCTTGCTTTAAAACATGTTTCAAGGCTGGTACTGCAAAGAAAAGGTGGACTACCTGCTTTCTTAGTATATTAGGGAATAAGATGCTGCAAACAGCAGAAAGAAATAATTGGGTTTAGTCTCTTTCTTAGTATAGTGTATTTTATATCTTGTGTTAAACATTCTTATAATATGTATCAAGCTTTCCCTTGAGAATACAGTAGCTTGATTTTTGTTATTAGCTTTTATTTTACTAGCTAAAGCTAGCAAATTGCTGTGGTCATCTTAAATAATCTTTATTACTAGTTTGCTTCATCTTTCTTGAACACAGTTGTCCAGATTTCTATTCCATATTTTGGATGCATAAGTGGAGAAAACTTCCTGGTGTTCTTCCTTAGGTCAGAGACAGATGACTGTTCAAAAAAAATGAAACAATGCAGAGATGTGAAGAATAAATTTTAATTTAAGCTCAACCTAGAGAGGAGTCAGGCTTACTAAAGAAAATACTTTGAAGTATCTATACCAGTAAAGATAGTCAACAGAATCAACAAAATTTAAGGAAAGGAAATATGTAATGTAATTATTATTTGGTATTCTGAATGTCTATAATCAGAGTTTTAAAATGTAAGTGTATTCTCCATTCATTGAGTGGCCCCTATCTGTCTCTGTTTTTGTCTCAGAAGACACTTTTGCAAAATGTACCAAGGACTGTAATAAGAACAAGTAGGTGGGTGGCTTTTGAGAGTTTGGTGTGCTGGTGATCTCAGGTTTGGAATACTTGTCCAGTTCTAGTCAGCATAAAGGCAAGATGTTTCCTTCTGCTACTTGACTCTCTGGTAAGGGATTAAAGAGAAGTTTCTTCTTTCCTGGATACTGTCTATATTCCAGGAGTATTTGGATCAGTACAAAGAAGAGGTACCATGAAATGAGCTTGAGTGTGACATTGAGAGTATGCACCAGTTATTGGGAAGTAATGAACCCATTGGTAGATGTAAAATAGCTTTTCTCTTGTTAATTTAGAGGAACAGAATTAAACTTTCTTAAACACGCACAATTGTGTAAATAGCTTGTGACACACTATATTAATTCCTTATCAGATGGGACTAAAAAGAATATATCTTAAAGAATAATCCAAAGATATTTTTGAGGAACAGCTGAACATTAGTGGTGTTTCAAAACTGTAGATTCTTTCTTCAGCAAAAAGAATGGAGTAAATCCCATTACCTTAATAACTGATGGGTTTTTTTAGACTTAATACATTTTGTTTGTTTGTTTTTGCTTTGCAGGATACAAAATTATGGATAATAATGGAATATCTGGGTGGAGGCTCTGCCCTTGATCTCGTAAGTAAATTATGTATGATTTTTGTTATTTTACCTCATGTAATTATTTTCCTATCTTATAATTCTGGAAGCTATAGTATGTCATTTGGCTATGACAATGTTTGCTTCCAGTAAAGGAGAAGGAGTATTTGTCAGTGCCAGGAAAATTTTATTTTCCATGAAGGAAGACTGATTATTTGTATAAATGAAAGGGAACTAAGTAACATAATACTGGAAGCAGGCTATAAACATCTTGGAATGCTAATCTTCAGTCAGCCAGAGAGCACTAGTGGCTGAAAATATTTTTTTCTGTGTCTTATTTCTGCCACGACAACTCCTCCTAGTGTATAAATTTTAATGTTTCTCCCCCGTTTGCCTGCCCCCCCCCCCCCCCAAAA
>JAVJGI010000014.1:56591171-56670922 GCA_035590275.1 Ibycter americanus | reverse complement strand
AAAAAAAAAAAAAAGTTTTCCTGTTTGAAGTCTCACTGAAGTCTATTTAGACAGAAACACAATTTAGGCTGGTATTAAAAAATATATTTAATGTATTTCCAAGAAATAGGAAGAGCTGTGGACTCCCACAAGTTTAGAGAGGCCTTACAGAGAGTCCTGGATAGACTAGAGAGCTGGGCAATCACTAACTATGAAATTTAGCAAGAGCAAGTGCCATATTCTGCACCTGGGATGGAGTACCCAGGTTTGAATCATAATTTGAAAGGTTCAGTGCAGATTGTGTTTTCCATGACTGGATGCTGTCCATTTGCTTTAGCTATTAAAAAAATAACCCAAACAAAATCACACACCTTCTTACATTTATTGCAGATTTTAAAAACACTACTATAGAAGTAAGAATGGATGTTTTCAGTATGTGAAAATTGTCATACCAATTGAGATGGAATGTCTTTGTAGCATACTTTGCTGTTCTCGACTGGGGTAACTAACAAATACTTCAGGAAAGAGTGAAAGGCAAAAGGCTGGTGTAGAAGGATTCTGCTGGTGACATCCAGATGACAGGAGGGGGTAGTAAATGCAAGCTTCCTGCAGTTGTCCTGCCGTATTTTCATTGTAACTACCTTTTGGAACCTATTTATACCTTTAGTTTCCACATCGTGTTAGATGGAGTTCTGTGGTTGTGTAGAAATTGTTAATGCTCCCCATAGAGATATGCTGGAAAAATTTGTTTATTGTTGTGATAGTTTTTTCCTGACAGAAGAGCAATTAGAAACTGGGTTTGCTGTTACAAATTTAGTCCTTTCTTCGTGCTTCAAAAAGGTATAAAAGAGCAGAAAGAAAACAGATGTTATCATATTTTCTTGTCTTTTTTTCTTTAAATCACACACGTCACTTGTGTGATGACCACGTTTATTCCCTAAATTTGTTGCCTAGAAATAGTACAAAGTCTTTGGTCACATCCTAAAATGTTATTGAAGAAATTGTGCCACAGAACTGAAATCATCATATAAGTGTGTATTAAGCATCTTGTGCTTGCTTCATTCATTTTCAGTTTATGTTCTGTTGCATGTTTTCTTAGTTCTGACATGCACATTATGGTTCTCAACTGGAATCTGGTAGGACAGCTGGCATACGGACTTTATCACATTTCCGTACTCGAGGCAAGACTGAATGGGATCTTTAATTCCATGTTTGAAGTGTATACATGTCATGTTTATGTGGTGTGTTCTGTACTTGAATATGCGCTGGCTGTTTTGAAAATCATGCCTCGCAAGAGCAAGTACATTTAATGCGATTGCATGTACATTGTTGTTCAACTTTGAGTATAATTTAGGTTTGTGGCTGAGGTACAAGCACTGAAATTCTCAGCTGTTGTCTTTTTTCACAATTCCTAAAGTGAGCTACTATTTCTAAGGTGAGCTAACGTTACAAGCGAGGTTTTACCTCGTTAGGTGTGAGCTGTATCATATTCCAAGTCTTGAATTGGTGCTTGCAGCCTAGCCAGAGCAAAGCCTTGAGAATGTCTTGGTGGATTTCAGGGAGTGGCAACATCATGTGTATTATCAAAGCTAAAGAAAAGCAAAAGAGATTGTAAGTAAAGCTACAAAGGTAAAACAAATATGTTGTTGGCATTACATGAAATCTTACCTCTGTTCCTACCTGTTAGCTGAGGATTTCGGAGGGATGTAGTATTTAAAAATTCTCAGATAAAATTGATCTGAAATGCTTTCTTTCTCACAGAGCGAAGCTTTGAAGATACAAGTGTTTGATTGTATTTCAGTGACTGCTGTTGTGGAGTAAACTGGAATACTGGAATATTTGCAATATTAATTGTTGTCCACAAAGTTTCAGTGTCTCTTAAGATGTCCTTATTGCTTAAGAAGCCTCTCTGGGTAGTGACCTTTCCTCTGTCTCTTCAGAGTTAGTGGCGTTTCCATTTTAGATGTAGCAGGCTCTGAGATCTTTTACCACTGCTGTTACTTCTTATAAGAATTAAATTACTTGGAACCTTTAATTCTAAATGGTAGCTTTTTAAAATGTGTAATGCTCTGTCAGCCTAGCAGTTTGAGTTGTGTTTTAGAGGGTTTCACAAAATCCCATCCAGTATATAGTAATAGATACGTGATTCATGCAGTACCTTATACGCCTTAGTTTCTTGCTCAGACTTTGAGATTTGGGTCTATATAGGGCCTGTGGAGTTGCACATCTGAGTTCAGTGTACTTTTAATAATCAGATTATAATGTAGATACTTTTCAAAGGCAGTGTGTGTATCTGTGCTCTGATCACAAAGCAATAACTTGAAACTGTGTCTTTATGGAGCCTTTAACAAACTTCGAAAAAATGTTTTAGATAAATGAAGTGTTTATTTGCCTGTTGTTCATAAGGCCACTTAATTTAAACTATGTATTTTTTAAAAGAATATTCTGATTTTTATTTGATGTTACGAAGTTAGCAAATTGGAAGTTTTGAGGTGTGACAGAAGGAGTAATTTCTTTTTGTAGTCAGTTATTTCTGTTCTTTCTGTTTCTCCTTTTTTATATATATGTGTATACAAACACACATATAAAAAAATATTTCTTATATCTCCTAGTTAGAACCTGGCTCGCTTGATGAAACCCAGATTGCTACAATATTGAGGGAGATACTGAAAGGACTTGATTACTTGCATTCAGAAAAGAAAATCCACAGAGATATTAAAGGTAAATTGTTTTTTATTTGTATTGTAAGAATATTAAAGAGCTCATGCAATATAAATGAACACCCTTACAGTGTCAAATGTCTTAATTTCCGCTATTTCCTCTTTTTTATTCCAGCTGCTAATGTATTACTGTCTGAACAAGGAGAAGTAAAACTAGCAGATTTTGGAGTAGCAGGACAACTAACAGATACACAGATAAAGAGGAATACCTTTGTGGGAACGCCATTTTGGATGGCACCTGAAGTAATAAAGCAATCAGCATATGATTCAAAGGTAAGGTATTTCAAGGCATTAGCCAAAGTCCCTTCCTTTTTTAACTTGAATTACATAGGTTGATCTTCAGAATGTAGCTAATAACTTTTGCTGTGTCTAGACAGGTGTATGTTTAAATAATACCTAGCAGCTAGAAGCTAGGAAGCTAGTGAGGAAAGTAGCTTTCCTAATGTGTATCCAAACCTTAAGTTTCCTGGTGTATTAAGCCCATTCAAATGGCAAGAAATACTACAGTATTGACAAGTACATCCTGTCACCTTTTATCCCACTTCATTGACGAGTATTTCTGATGGTTGTTTAGAAGCAGAAGAGAACAAATACATATACAAAATGCTAGTATGCTTCCAGTTGTTTTTAGAGAAAAATAATCAGCAATACTTAAAGAATATGGATTTGGTGGGTGTGAAAGTGTTGGAAAGTGCTGTTATTCATCAGTGGAAGTGTGCGCTGCATAGGTCTGTGCTGCTCTCTGACCACGTTCTTTTAGATAGAATAGAGGGTTTAATGTTTAATATCAAATGTACTTATTTGTAGATATTTACATTACATGGGATTTTGATTTAGCAGAGTGGTACAGCAGAATACTGAAATTATCAATTGTAATATACAGTTGGATGACAATAGAAATTGATGGCCATTACAGGTCTCCATATGCTCACTAATATGGCACTGGGTGTCCCCAGTTGCCGGGAAGGAATATGTGCAATGAAGCCAGGTCAAGCCTATTTTTCTTCTCAAAGTTCATTTTGTTGGTTACTTGGTTTTTAATACTTCTGTTAGGCTGAGCTACATGTACACCCCCTTGCTGCTCCTCCTTTCCCCTTCCCCCATGCTGGTCTGACTAGTTCAGTAAGACATTGCTCTACTGATTATGTTGGGGAAGTATTTGCACAACCCAATAAACCCACTGGTACAGCTGTATATCTGAAACAAGGTCACCCTCAAGTCCCATTTGTGTTGAGATAAGATCAGCTTGCTTTATTATAATTAGCAGTCATTTCCTTATATTCTTCCCTGAGCTCATCTTTCTTGCCCATCTCCTCTGATCCCCTTGTGGTGGTTTGTTGATTGGTCATGTCTCCATGCAATGAGACAGATTGGTGTGTTTCCTTCCACCCTCATGCATGCAAGGAACTTGCCAATACTGACTCTGGCCTAAACTGTTTGTAGTATCACTTCCTTCCCTATTTGATACCTTTCTGTAGAGAGGCTATTTAAAAATAACAGAGCTCTGTAGAGCTTCTAGAAGCTTAAATGAACCCAAATTCCCAATTTGAAGGTTGTGTAAACAATTTTTTTTGTGGATGGTGGGTTTGTTTTTTTTTTTTTTTATTGTTTCTGGTTTTGGGGTGTTGGTGGTTGGGTGGTGGGTTTTTTTTTGTGTTTTTTTTTTTTTTTTTTTTAGGTTTGGCTTCTGGAAATGATCTTCACTTGGACAAAGCATGATTCAGTCCTCAGGGTTTAAATTCTGGCTGTTTCAGTCTGCAATGTCATGTGGACATAAAAAGGCCTTGGATACTTGGTACTTGATACCCTGGGAGGCCAGAGTGCAAGTTTTGAATGAACTAGAGATACTTACTTGCATCTGTGAGCCTTCTGACACTTACAGACTACATTGTACAGATAATAGTTTTGCTATTGTTGCACATCAACCAGCTGAGAAGGCCTGTGTATTTTAAGATAGTCTTACTCATATGTGAGAACACAGACATCTGAAATTAACCTTATTTTCCTTCTGTAAGCTGTCCATGCTTGAAAGGTGTTAGGCAGGACTGTCCTTTTCCATAGCATAGCCCCAGTGAGGTGCAAGCAGTTTCCATTACGTAGTTGCTGTGTTACCCAGTTTTGTTCTTTGTCCTGTTGTATCCTGTTACTCCCCACGTGCTGATGGATTCCCAACAGAAACTTGAAAGTGCCCTGTAATGCTACCTTGGGCACATTTCACCTGCTTCTTTCCTTATTTACTGTATGTCTCACACCAACCATTAACTTGTTTATTGCTCCTTTTCTGATTGGATTGGTATCTTTGTTCATGCCAACTCCTGAAATAGCACAACTGTGTAAAGCAAAGCAAAACCTACATTATGACTTAAAACTACTAGCCAGGCCAAAGGAAGGCAGATGCATCCTGAGGCCTAACATTGCTAGTTATTGCTAGAAAGCTTAAAGTGTCCTGCTGATTCAGCACTGTTATCACTTGTCTTTAGTATTACGGGCAGTTGGTGGATTTCCTGACCATGGCTTGCACTATGTAATCAGCATAACTCATTCAAGAACTAACTATATTATCCCAGTATATTGATTTCCACTAGAAGCAGTTCTGGGTATTAAGATGTAATTACACCTCCTCTGAAATCGCTCTGAGTTAGCCATTCTGCCAAACACAGATTTCAGAATTGAAGACACAAACTTCTGAGGAATTTCATCATGTGAAGCACTTAATACTGTTTTAACCAAAAGCATTTTATCTTTATTGTCTTTGCATTGCTTTAAAATATTTCAACATTCATGTTAATGTGTCTTGAGATTGTGCAAAAGTATTGAATACTTCACATAAGCTGTTGATTTTGAATATAGTCTTTATTTTTTGCCAAACATGCATTACGGGAATGCATGTGTATATAGTATCTTTTACCTTTTGTTAAGGTGGAGAAGCAGTTTTTTTTCATAGATAAAAAATGTCTGCATTTTTGAAAAATGCTGTTTGAATTCAGGATTTGACAGATGCATTCATTTTGTGTATTTTTCTTTTAAATTATGTGAAACTTAACAATGTCAAACTAAGTCCCAATTTGTGTTCCTGATGCTGTGCTCTCAAGATCATGTGAGGCTTTTTGGACTGCTTTATGCGTGTGTGAGCTCTGTATTCCTTAACTGCCACACAGAATTTGCCCATTTTATTCTTGCTTTATTCAGTCCTCAGTTCCATTCCCAAACTGTTTTGTGTCCTTAAGGTATTCCTATTAGTCTTTCTCAGACTTGCAGGGTATGTTTACAAAGTGTTCCAGCACTTGTCTTTATTGTCTAAAAAATAGTCAAGGTATGTGATTCTTGACACAGATACTGAAATTTCAACAGCTTCTGTCAGACTTCTGTAAATAATGATTCAGACTGATATATTTGAGAACATAGGATTTCCAGATGCTTGTGTGAGGGAGTAAGTTAGCTATAACCTTTTAGATTTTAATGTGGTCAGTAACTAATCTGAGAGGTGTACTTGATAGCAAAAATTTAAACTTTACTTTTCATTTTCCCTTGTAGTTTATTTTTAAAGTCCAAGTAATCCAAGGGGGTGATGAAATCTATCTGCTAAAGAAACTATCATCTCTGGGGAAGAATAGTGAAATGCAAAACATGAATATAATTGTTACATAACAACCACCACCTGTTTTTTTAATTTCCTTTTTTATTTATCTTTTCCCATACCTTTTATTTCCTTCTCTCCAATTTATTTGTTCTTTGATATAATGTCCTCATAAGATCTTTTCCTTCTTTCTATTTTCTGTTATTTTGGCAATAATTCTTACTACTTCTTCCTGTTCTGATTTCTTTGTCAGAAAGCCAGCATCCGTTCTTACCCACATGTAGTTCTCTGTCCTTTCTACTATACAACTTCTTACAGAAAAATAAATACTTCATTTTAAAATATTTTTCTTTTGCACATAGCCTGTTTTCTTTGACTTACAAGTGCTTCAAAGTCAGACTAAATTTTACTCACTAGAATGGAAGAGGAAAGGCTTATGGCAGTAACTGCAATAAACAGTAGTTACCGGTGACTTGCTGACTCTCGTCTCAAATTGGAAGAATAATTTTCTTTCAAGATTTGAAGCTGTAAAAATCATAACATGTGGTAAAACTTAGTGATGATACAGTGTCATAGCTTTTTAAGGTCATGCTTCTCCCTCCCCATTTGGGGGACCAGTTTGTGTTTGTTCTGGAGTTTCAGTGTTACAGCCACGCACAGCCTAGAAATGCCTAGTTGGTTACACATGCAATTGGTACTTACATCCCTGTTTTGAGATCCTTTCTTATCTGTAAAAGGAGACGTTACAGTTCCAGAATAATTTGGGGGGTTTATTCTTCATGCTTCCAACAGGAACGGGATTCCAAAACCCATCTTGGACTTCAAAGAGTTCAGTGTGCCGCTGTGGTTGTTTGGACTTTTTCATTCATTTTTTTTGGTGCAGGAAGGTCGCTAGCAGTAGAAAGTTAAAAATACTTGAGGGGGGAAAAAAGGTAGTATCTATATATATGTGTGTGTGTGTGTATGTGCTCATGTGGCTATACAAATTTGAGTTTTATACTTATGCTCATGTGTGCCATCTGTGACTGAAAGTCTGGCAGAGGAAAATCTATCCATTTATATGGCTTTAACATACTCTTCTCAAGAAACTGAAATTCAGATAAATAGGAAATAATAATGCTCAGTTGTTAGCACAAAGACTCATCGTCACAGGTGACATTTTTCTTTCATAACCAAGAAAAGCTTTCCTGCTAGAAGGAGGTTACAATTATACTCAGACTTGAGGAGAGCTTAGCTGGTAATGCTGTTACGAAGACAAATGAAACTGAGGAGCTCATATACTTCTGTAATCATCTGTGCTCAGTGTGAGATGGCAGTTCTGTAGCATGGGTTAACAAAATGTCATTTCATACATTCAGTGGTATGCTAATTGACTCAGATTCCGCACACCCCCACACGCTTACTTAGTTACAAAATTAAGTAACTAACTCTTTAACAATACAGTATTGTCCCGATAATGAAGAAGGAGCTTGTTTTCAGTCAGGCAATGTAGCTATGATAGTGGAATGGATGTATATGTTGCAGCTATGAGCCTGTAGTCCTGTATGAGTTAGTCAGAGATAACTTAGCATATCAGCTGAGCAGACACAGATGGATTAGAGGGACACTTAATAAGGACAGCACTGATAAATGAAATCTCTATCCAGTACCTGGAAATAGACCTGTTTACAGTGTAGCAAAGTTCCAAATGCTGTGCTTGGGAGTAAAACCAGGCAGCTCACTTCAGATCTTTCCTGTTTTCCTTTGTTCTGCTTTTACTTCAAAAGAAATAGAAAAAAACAAAATATAGGTATCTTGTCTTTTGGAACAGACATTTCTGTGAAATTTTTTCTTTCATGTTTCTGAGGGGGTTTATTCTTCTATTCTTTTGACACTTGGGTCTGTTATTTCAGCAGAACATAGAGAATTATGATATTACTTCAGGCAGATTTGGCAGTAGGATTTGGCTCTAGGGAGACAGCATTCCCTAGAAAGAGTAGCACGTTTTGATGATGAAAACCTATAAAATAAATACGCTTATATAACCTTCCCTAAAAACCCAATGTGCATATTGTGGCATCCAGTAACAATGTGAATCCAATTCACCAATGAAATTTAATGGTAGCAGATCTAGCACCGGTATCTGCTGCATTACTTGATTTGTCCCTCTAACTTGGCAGTGAGCCATTGGATCTGCATTTTGCATGTGCATGACTTAGAGAAGTTTGATTTAGATCAGGCCTTCTTGGCCTACAAGACTTGGCTCACAGGAGAAGGTCTACAAAGCAGATTAGGTAGAAAAGCGCTGTTGGTATTTCAGAAGCTACTTGGACCAAATACTTAACCAGTTGAGATCTTGGGTTGAAAATAATATTGTTCTAGATTGCGTTTCTCTAGTCTGTGAATGAGTGATATATAACATATATTAAGCCCCAGGAAAATTATATTCTAATGTATATAAATTTTTGATGGTTGTAGTAGCTCGTGCTTGTTGAGAGAAAAATTTGTGCATGTTACGTTTTCCTTTACGCCAATATTTGAGTCTTGTGCCATGTTTACATAGTGTACTTGAATATGGTGGATTAGATGTTGGTTTACAACAACTCTACTTTTTAAAATTACTTTTTAAAAACATTTGTGTTTCAAGATCAGTTGTAACTGCTGGTGTAATGTTACTGATTTCAGAAAGTTTAAAAACTCTAAGTAGTAGAACTGCTTTATGCTGTAGAATAAAAACAACCAAAGAACTGTGTACTTTATTTTATGTGGTTAACCACATAAACCAGACTGTGATAACAAAACCTATTTACATATGAAACGATGTACAGTAAAGGTTTAAAATCTACCTCTGCAAGTATTTTGGTTGTGGCTGGGGTAGAGTTAATTTTCTTCGTAGTAGCTAGTATGGGGCTATGCTTTGCATTTGTGCTGGAAGCGGTGCTGAAAGTTCAGGGATGTTCTGTTATTGCTAAGCACTGCTTGCACAGAGTCAAGGCCTTTTCTGGTCCTCATGCTGCCCTGCTGACGAGTAGGCTGGGGGTGCACAAGAAGCTGGGAGTCTTGACACAGTCAGGACAGCTGGCCCCAGCCAACCAAAGGGATATTCCATACCGTGTAATGTCATGCTCACCAATCAAACTAGGCGGAAGGTGGGCCAGGGGGCCACAGCTCGGGGACCGGCTGGGCGTTGGTTGGTTGGTGGTGAGCAATTGTTTTCATTCGCATCACTTGGCTTTCTTGGGTGTTACTTCGCTGTTATTTTCCTTTTCGTTACAATTTATTATTGTTATTTTTGTTATTATATATTATTTGAATTATTAAACTGTTCTTATCTCAACCCATGAGTTTTCTCACTTTCACCCTTCCAATTCTGTTCCCCTCATCCTGCTGGAGGGGGAGTGAGTGAGTGGCTGTGTGGTGTGCTTAGTTGCCAGCTGGAGTTAAATCATGACAGCAAGCAACACTGTTTTTTCTCCAACCTAATCTGAAAAGCATTGTTTCTTACAGGCAGATATCTGGTCATTAGGCATAACAGCCATAGAACTTGCAAAAGGAGAGCCACCTCATTCAGAGTTACATCCAATGAAGGTTTTGTTCCTTATTCCTAAGAACAATCCACCAACGCTGGAAGGAAACTTCAGTAAATCCCTCAAAGAATTTGTTGAAGCCTGCTTAAACAAGGACCCAAGCTTCGTGAGTTTCATTTGTTTGTCAGTGTATAGTAGAGAACTTGACTGGTTTACACTAATTACATGAACAAGTGCAGTTCAGCTTTTCTAATATGGGGCAACATATTCACCAGCACTTTTTTTTTTTGAAGTTACTGTGTATATTTAAAATCTCATTTGTATCAAGACTGAAGTCTGGATTTCTTAGTCTTTTTATAGCGAGTCACTTAACACTCTCAAATGCAGTAAAATACCTTTTTCTTTTTTAAGAGACCTACTGCAAAAGAGCTCTTAAAACACAAATTTATTTTACGAAACTCAAAGAAAACTTCCTACCTGACTGACCTTATTGATAGGCACAAGAGATGGAAGTCTGAACAAAGTCATGATGACTCCAGTTCTGATGACTCAGATACGTAAGTTTGATGAGTTTGTGAAATATCCTTTCTAAATATAGGAGCTGAGTAGTTATTTTTAGAATGTATATTCCTGTGTTCTGTTATTTACAGCTTTTCAGCTTAGCAGCCTTGGTAAACTAATGAAATCTTGATTTCAGTATTGCAAGGGATTTCATGCAAATAACAGCCACTGAGAACAATTCTTCCGGCCCATATTTTATGCTACCTTGTCTTATGTAGGGTCTAGGGTCATTCCTAGACATAAGGCCAACTTACTCCTGTCGTGCAAGCAGAAGGTAGGCCTTACCCTGCACAGCCAAGTAGCAGTGTGCACGTGCGCTGTGCTGTGTGTGCATATGGCCACCAAAGGAGGGGAGTTGTCTCTTTGCTGGCAGGTTGTCCTTCAATTTGGCTATCAGAGTAAACGGGCAGCAGCATATCCTTGCATATAAGAGAGGGTTAGTGGACAATGCTTCCATGATAATGGGATTTTGGGTATAAGCTGTATTACCTAGTTTTTTTAATGAGAGGCGTTTTTTTTTTCCTATCCTTCCAGGAAGGGTGGGCCATTACAGCATAATAGTAATGAAATGTCAAGTTGAAAAAGTAGAAGTGTTGTAAATGTTTCCAGATTTCTTTCCTGTTTTTACTTCTCTCCATCAAATTTTGATGGAGCTGTTCGGTAAGTTCGTAAGTGTGTTTCCTTAGGAAACCAAGTTACAGATAGCTATGTCTCAGTAAAAAAGTTAACTTTTTTAGTCTAAAAGTGATTTTGAAAATAGTGTGTATCACCAGATTACATATTTCTGAAAATCAAGTGAAGGGATTGCCACAGTTTATTCACAAATGGATTAAATTCCTCATAATAAAGAAAACACAGCTATTTTTTGCAGTTCCAGTCTGTGTGCTAATGGTGAGCATTAGGCTTGTTATGATTACTTGGGTGCCATTACAGCTGTATATTTGTCCTACATTATTAATGGCTTCAGGCATTCCAATGATCACAGATCCAGCTCAAAACCAGATCTGATTTGGAAGGTAAATTACTAGTCTTAAAATTGGTCTCAGATCAGTTACAAACTGAACTTTGAGGTTAGAGTTCATTGTTCCTGTGAAGTGTCAGACCAGCTTTGATAGCTTGGCATAGGAGAGTAGTGGAACTAGAATGGTTATTGAGTGCTTGTGAGACAGTTTAATGTTATGTCTAAGCCTACTTTCCCCTTCTCTGCTTCCACAGCAGCCCTTGTATTAGATGTGATAAAAGGGTGAGTTGATTTGGCGTGCTGGAATACTAACTTTCCAAATTAATAAATATTTTTTTCTGTTGGATCAACTTACTAGAGCTTATGTATACAAGGAAAGTAGATCTGCGTCTTTCAGTGACAGCCGGAAGTTCTATGTGACTTCAAGCAGAAATCTTGGAGAATTTTCTTACGCTGATCACATGCTTTTAGACTTGGTAGGCTGTGCTAAATACTTTTTGTACAATGGCCACTAGATACCCTTTTAATTGATGGTTTTCTTGCAAGTCACTCTTAATTCACAGATCAGAAATAAATGAACTTAGAGAAGGATGTTTATGGTAGCAAGAGGAGAAATGTAACGCAGTGATTGATTAGTGTCAGCATAAATCTTTTTGTTCTTTTAATCAGCAGGAGTCACAGGAAAAAATTACTATGCCAGCCACAAAAAATGAGCCTTATGGTGATGCAGTTTCTTAAACCCATGCTGTATCTGTACTTTTTTAGCCAATTTTTTTGAAGTGGGAAACATACCTTGCTAACAAGCTGGGGGTGAACTGTCTTCTTTAGAAGTATTCTAAGCTAGTGTCTTAGCTGTTTTTCTAGGTTAAAAAAGAGAATTAAAACTTCTAGTTTTTTCCCCTTCCCTAATGATTTGAAGTAGTCTGCTAAAGCCAGTTTTCAGACAGCAATAAAACACTTTGTTACTTGTGTATGTAGTTCGGGAAAATGTTTTCAATCTGTAATGCCTCTCTTTTTGAAGTTAAATTTAATATTTAGTGAAGTATCTTGGTTTCATTTTTTTAATTTTCCCCCAAAATAAATCACATTACTTTTAATACTTGTCTTTATACTTACTGGCTTGCACAATAGAATCCTCGTTTTGGTCTTGACTGTAGTTTTTAAGTTTCCTCATGTATATTCAATGAACGTGGACAGTAATTTTTAGGTCATAAAATTTTTTCAATTTTTTTTTTCCCCTCCCTTGAAGTGAACCAGATGGCCAGGCTTCAGGTGGGAGTGACTCAGGAGAGTGGATCTTTACAATAAGAGAAAAAGATCCCAAGAGTCTAGAGAATGGAGCAGCCCAGCCTTTGGAGCTGCAAAGAAATAAGGTACTCAAAATATTGACTGCATTACACAAGGAGATAATTCTTGCTTTAATAATGTAGTGGGGTGATTTTTATTTTATACCTTTAAAAGCATTAAATTGTAAAACTCGCAGAACTTTTGCTAAAAATGTGTATTCTACAGTTGCCTTTCACAAAACATCTTGAAGTTTTGGTATTCTGTAAAGGAGTCCTTTTTCTTTAGTTTGTGAAGTATGTACTGAAGTATTTCCATAGTTTGTGAAATATTACCACTGGAGGAAGACCAGGCAATATTTTGTTTTAAAAATCTTCCTTCTGTAAATTGAACTTAAACCAGTACAGTACAAAGCTGGCCTGTGGTTTTGGGGAAGGCACTCTGGTCTTTTAGGAGAAAGGTCTACAATGGAGCAAAGAATAGAATGTGCATGTGTGCAAAAAACCCCACCAAACAACCCAGAATAAGGTAGGTTTAGGAGCTGCTGCATTGTATTTTCTGCAGCCTGTGTGGCTAGGGCAGGTGGTTGCTACCCTTGCTCTGAAAATTCAGTGTGTGTGCTCTTATCAGAACTGGAGAAATGCAAGAAAAGTATTATAGCATGTGGGAGGAACCTAGCAAATATCAGCATGTCTATGATTTAGTAGATGCTCAGTAGGATTGTGGGGTTTTGAAGGTTTTTTTGGTTTTGTGTTTTTTGTTGTGTTTTTTTATTTCATTTTTTAATCTTGAGCTTGCATGTATTTGAGATGCTGCAGCCTCAAATTTTAATTCAGCCTCCATTTTCCACAGTGCTTTGGAATAGTCTGTTTTAGAACATTTCACATATTTGTATGTACATAGAAACAGGTTCTTCATAAAGTGTAGTGTGTTGGAACTATTTTTTCTTTAATTAGAAACAGAATACTATGAGAATGCCTTTTCTTAGAAATAAAATTGTTCAGAATTTTGTTTTCTTTAAAGGAAAAGGATATGCCAGTGAGGCCTCTATCCCAATGCCTGTCTACAATTATATCCCCTTTATTTGCAGAGGTAAGTTATTGCTTTAAAACTTAACAATTCCAGTATTTATGTGTCTGAAGAATAGAAAAATATGATGAATGACATCTAAGGTTTCTACAACCCATTTGGAACTTAATGTGTTAACAGCTTTAGCTGTACCCTTTGATTTCAAGCATGTCTGCTTTTGAGATCTTCATTTTGCTTCTAAAAAATACTTCATATGGATGTTAGCAACATCAACCATGCTAGCCTAAAGCAATGAACATGAAAAACAAAAAGGTATGTAAATGTTTGGATTGTAGCGTTCCATTTTTTTGACACTGCTTTTTCTCTTTGTGTGTCACTTTTACCTGTTACAAATCTCAAGTTCTTCAGTGTTCCAAGATACGGCTGTGGACCAGATCAGTAAGAACTTACCTTTTGAATTTCAGTGTTGAAAACTGTATTTTGTTCCCATTCTGAATTCTATAATTTTTATATTTGCTTTTTTCCAAATACTTAAAAATAACTTAAAAAATCACATGAAGGGGAAGCCAGATATTTGTGAAGATGTGATTATTTTAAAAAGTTGACAGAACTCTAAGAAACAAAAACTCCCCTTTCACCCTTGCTTTGATATGAAAATGTTTTATTTAAGTTATGATTTCAATCATTGTAATTGTTACAGAAATAAAGTTAGAGAAATTGTTCTAATAAAAGATTGTTGTCTTAATTTTGTTCTATTGCATGGAGTCCTGCTTCAGAGGATTATCATGGAAGTTTGCATGGTCCTTATTAAGAATATTGAGTGCAGTAAAACAATTAAACTTCTTCAGAAGGGGATGACCTCTGTATTGGTTATTCAGACTCCAGAATTAAGTCAGCCTGTCATTCTCCTATGTAAAGCGGAAAACCACTTTGAATAGGGATATTTTGGCATTTTCCATTGCAATTCTTTATGTATTACCCACTTGCTTGCCTCTGAGAATTTTCTTTTCATTCCCCACCCTTCCATCTCCCAAACATTTTTCTGGTTGCTGTGCATCTCCTTTAGGTCTCCTTCCCCTTTTCCAATACCAAGCATGATACGGGTCCTGCATCCACTGTCTTCCACATTCCATCCATGTTTATCCTTTCTTTATTTTTAATTTTCTTTCCACCATGCCCTTTATTACCTGTCTTCTAGATATATCTGCTCTGGCTGGGTTCTTCCTTCACATGGTATTGCTGACTAGTTGCTGTGTCATTCTTTGCCTTTCTTGCTTCCCATTTTCATTGTCGAGGCCATTCTTTTAATTGCCACTCACTGATCCCTGCGGATATATGATTCCCTTAGCACTGCTACAGCAGCGCAAACATTTTTCACTGCAGTCCCTAAGACTGCCATTTTCTTTCATCTCTGTAGTATGTAGAGGCTACAGAAATTTTTTTCCTCACATACTTATTTGTATAATTTCATGCTATGGGGGAAGACTTTTGGTCTGGTATCTGCTGTTCGGTTCATACTTCAAACTCCTCTTTCACGCAACTTTCTGGTAGATAGCCACAACTTTCCCAAATTGTTCCAGAATCTCATTGTAGGGTTTCCTTTTTCTTATGGGCATGGCTACTGTTTCTTCTGTCTGGAGGAAGCCTTATGTTCCATTTGTTTAGCATTCGATCCACAGATATCTGCACCTTCAGGAATTATTGCGAGCATGGAACTCCTCCAAAAAGAACAAAGCTGGCCATTCAGCACCTTTTGTCATCATGGAGGCTTCAAAGCTTTTGGCGCAGGACACAGGTGTAAAAACCAACTGCTGTCCCTAAGTAATCTTACAGGGGAAGACTGTGCTCTGCATCCTTCTCCTTCAGTTGAACACTGATACAACTTAGGAGCCTTGGCTGAAGAGGCTTGGCTCAGATATGGGCCCTTCCGCTCTGTGTTGCTGGTAGTAATCTGAAGCTTTCTAAGCCATTAAAAGAACAAACAGAACACTCAACCCCAAACAAAACAAAACCAACCCCCCCAAACAACAGAAAACAAAACATACCCTGAAAATGAACAAAGTTGTCATGCTTGTCAGTAATTTGTGATCTTCAGTGACCAGCTACCACCCTGATGTGGTTTCTTTCTCCTGGCTTTCTACTGGCTGAGTACTGCATGCGGTGGTTCATGCTGGGTTCCTTTTTGAAGGCAGGAGATCTGGTGGTGTCATTTGTTGTGATGTTCCCACTATTGTCTACTTGTATCATCTTGTCGTCAAGCTGTGACTTCCAAGCTTAGACTAAGAAAGTGTTAGTTATTACTGGGAAAAGGCATTTATGTCATCCTTTTACCTATGCTTTGTATGCAAATTCTGTTTTGAGCATCCTGGATGTAACAAAAAGAGAACACAAGCAGCAGCCAAAGAAGAGTGCAGAAGCCTTTCTACTTCTGTGGTTGTACCTCAGCTGTGGTACACACACACACGCAGTCCTCTTGATTTCCTTTTGTTGAGACCTGAGTTACTCTCAGGAGGGTGCCTCAACATACCTATAAGGCATCATTAAATGTGGAACTAGAACAGCAATTATTTCCTTTTATATCTTCCCCTGCAAGACTCAGATTCCTTTTTAAAGAAAAATGTTTACTCAATGCTGACAGAAACTCTTGGGCTGTAGCTCCTGACACCTGTTGAAAGTCGACTTCAGAAAGTACTGAAGTACTTTCTGTGCTTGGTGCTTGGACATATCTGAAGAACTTCACTGCCCCTTTGTTCCCTCCAGAATGTCTTGTACTACACTGAACTCAAAATTGACTTAGTCTATTAATTCTGCTTTCTGCTGATTTCTGGGGATCGTGCTTATTCTGTGTGATGATATTGCACTGTTCTTCAGTTCTGTGTAAACAACTCAAACTCTTTGGTCCAAAGCACTCGTAAGTCCAGTCAGCTTCCAACTGGAGTGTTTTTTTCACCAGTTCTGGTTTGTTTTTTCTCCCCTTGAGAAATGAGTTTGATTCCATCCTGATTAAGAGGATGCTGCAAAGCAGCTCTTGACAACAGCTGTAGTGATAAATGTGTAGAGAAACTTGTAAATGCAAACATCCAACCTCCTGGGCAAAGTCCAGTCCCTGAAAGGTGCCCATGCCTTCACCCTTGCTACTAGTAACATGACATTTTCTTCCAAGGAGGACCAGACCCCGATGAAATTCTTGAATGTTCTGTGGTGCATTCGGAGAAAGAAAGCATTTTACCAGCATACTTAGCAGGTTATACCAACTCCTACATAAGCAAAGCACTGAGACCTTCCCTCTCAGCTCTCAGTTCCTGCCTAATTGTGGTGGAATCCTTTGCCTCGGGGCAGATGAGGGACGCTCAGGGTACTCTGTTGATGGGATTGATAGAGCAAAAAAATTTCCTAACAGTGCTTGCACAAGTGCACCTGCAGCGTATATGTATAAGCTGTAGGTGTACAAGCAGGTATACTAAAGTAAGCATGTATAAGCAGCACATCTTCAAACAGAACAGCTACAGGTAAATAGTGCACCTTTCTTTGGAATCTTTGTTGTAATTTTTGACTGTGAGCGTGCTGAAAAGGATATGCGAATGATTGAAGACTTGTGAAGATGAATGACATCCTGCTAACTACTGCGAAGACTTAACTTCAGGATGAAAAAAGTCTTCAGGATGTGAGGGTGTATAATGAAAGTCAAATCCTGACACTGTGAACACTGGCAGTGACTTCCGATCAAGCTTTTGCATTATGTTATTTATAGAAAAAAATTATGAATATCTTATTAATATATCTTTTCCTGTTTTTCTTTCAGTTGAAAGAGAAGAGTGAAGTGTGTGGTGGTAACACAGATTCCATAGAAGACCTGAGAAAGGCTATTTATTTAGCTGAAGAGGCTTGTCCGGGCATTGCAGATAACATGGTGTCACACCTTGTGCAGAGGCTTCAAAGGTAATGAAACTCTTTCACTAAAGAGTTACAGAAAATTGCAGATATGATTCTACAAATATTTGACTAGTGTAAAATTGAAAGATTTATTTATAATAGAGGAAGAAACACTTGTGCTTAGTTTGTTCAGTTGTGTTTGCTTAGTAGAAAAAAGCTAATCATATCAGCAGTTCTAATTTCTGGCTTCAGGTGATAGCCCATACGTACATTAATCCCGTTGGTGTGCATATTGTGTGTCAGATGAGACGAGACAGCCTTCTCCTTTTGCAGTTCCTATAAGGGATTTTCATGTTTTCTTGGTGCCTCTGTGTATGTTGTAGAGGATGCCCTGGGTCACTCTTGATTTCTTTTATCCACTTTGATAAGTGGACTGTGCAGTTGGTTTGTGTTTCTTTCAGTTACATAGTAAGTGGTTCTTTGTTCATTCGTTAAAGATGGTCTGTATGGCCTTTTGGTGGTAATTCCAAACCCAACATTTTATATTACTTCAAAAGGCCAAATTTCAGAAGGGATTTTCTAACTGCCTAGGTTAGGAATATATTCTTCACATTCAATTTGTTGTTCTTTTAAATGCTACAACAGAAAAGATCAGGGGTATAAATTTCAGCATTACTGCTTGAAGAGGCTTTAAATGCAACCTTGAATCTGGCCACAGTTGTTGTGGAACCTGTGGAATTGCACTGCTTAGTACTGGAAAAAACCTCACTGCAATGATTAATCATGGACTGCTACTTTGAAAAAAATCACCCCGAGCAGGTGTCTCCGTTATACTGTTTCAACCACAGCTTGATAATGTTAAAGAATTCACACCTCGAAGTTAAAGCAGAGGATTGCCAGGCTGACACTTTGTCATTCAGTAAAAATCAGTGCCAAGAAATCTGCAAGCAATCGTGTTTCTTGCTTTCTGGGCTGTTAAGCATGAAGCCTAGTCAGCATCTCTGGTGCTAGAAGGTCACTCCTTGATGCCAGATGTCCCAGTTCTCCTTTCAGTTGATCCTGGCAGGCTTGAAAGAGTTTCTGGAGCTTCTATCTCAGTTTGTTTCCATTAGGGGTTCCAAAATTGACCCCAGTCTTTCATCAGCACAGAATTTCAGCATCAAATTGCTATAAGCCTGGCACAGGGCCTTCCTGGAATTGGGAACCTCAAAGACTCGATGCCACAATTGAAGTTGAAGGTGACCATGTGGAGACAGGCTTTCCATGGGGCACGTCTTTTGTGGATGCTGGAGATGACCTTACTTGTTCCTGTCATGACAGCAACAGTCACTGTTTTTGTCCTAGGACACAGATTTCAGAACCCTTTATATACCTATTTAGCATTGTGTTTTCCTTCTGTTCTGCTTCCTTGGACTATTGCTGGTTTTCTTGGTTATAATGTCTTATAACAGTAGAGGCAGGCACTTAATTTTCTTTGAAGGAGAAAAAGAAATACTCATAGAGAATGTTTGTCAATGGGTCATACCTGGGTGAGCTTTCTCTTATTCCAGGGATGATACTCAGCTAGTATGTGATCACCACTAGCACTCCTTCCAGAAAGTGAGTGAAAGAAATGAACGGCAGGATCCTCCCTTAAGGAGTTTGAACCATTCCATAGCTTAGTAGGTATCCCTCATGGATAAAGCTATTTTTGGAGCTAGTCATCTTCTGAAAAGATAGTTCCTTCTTGTCTGAATGCTACAAGAAATATGCTTTGTTACATCATTAACTCATTCATTGTATCCACTTAAAATATCCTCTCAATTTGACAGCTAACTATGGAAGATGGCTCTTCAACCACATGTTTCTAATGAAATTTTCATTACCCTTATGATTGGTTGAATCCAGATTTCCCAAGTTTGTCTGAATGAGTTAGTTGGGACCTTCAGAATAGCTGCCCAATAACTTAAGTGAATCCATTTATCTTCCCTCTCCAGTTTTGATCTCTGATGTTTTATAATTGTAAGCTTAACATGAATAAAATATGTGCTTCTTTCTTTGGATGACTTAAGAATCTGCTTAAACTGAGAAATACAGGTTTCCTGACCCAGTAATATTTTGGAAAGGTCATGATGTAAACTTGCCAAGTAGGAAAGCTGGAACTGCTAAATGTTGCCCCCAGCATACAGAATTCTTGCATCATCACCTGCTTCTCAGTAACACAGTTGAATGTGCGTTGCTATTTGTTAGAAAAGCAGTGATATTCTAATAGGGTATATTCTACACGTTCAGCTCTACAGCTTTTAATGTGTGAAAGCAGTGGTGAGTGTCATTCTGCAAGGAAAAAGGCTGGAACTTCAGCAGCATGAAATGGAGTAATTTTTAGTTGCTGCTTGTTGTAGAATGCCTTTCTGAAAGTCACAACTATTTCTTTTCCTCCTCAGATACTCACTAGCTGGAGGAAGTACTTCATCCTACTGACGTACTTCTCCTGACCTTCCTAAGACAACAGAGATCCCATGGTGTCTGCACTGAAGGCGTGCACCCACATGTTGTTCTGCCCCCTCAGTCACTGGAATGTCCTTTGGTGGAAGGACGTGCCTAAGTGCGCAAGAGTGAAAATGAAGTCTCTCAGATGGAGGCAGTCTTTTTCAGCTCCTTAAAGCTATAACTTTTTTTAACGATAATGCACATATTCCAGGGAGGTGTCTTTTTTTAAAATCTGAAATGTATATTTAGGTTTGTGGTAGAGAAATTGAAGATATTGAGAAACCTCAGGTATTGCTTTAAGAATTCCACTGGGAGATGGAGTATGTTTGTTGGAATTGTGTACAGTTATGTATATAATGTCTTTTTTTAACTGAAAGCCTTTCAACGTGCATAAGGAATCACTGTGTACAAAATGGTAAAGTGCTTTTGTAGATAATGTTAGTGGGGTAAATATTTGACAGGCCATAACTGAGTATTGCCTTGCCTTTAGTACCTGTAAATTTTGAATTATGTGATAAGTGACTCTTGGTTTGAGTTTTGTATGTGAAGGATTTGCCATTGAAAGAGTTAATCCTGTACTATGGAACCTTCTATTCGTACCTCAGCAAAGACATAATTTTATTCTGTTTCTCTGGTATTTCTTCCTTTTTATCTATATTCTGAGTGTGACTTTCTAATTATGGTACTACTTCTGGTTGTTTTAAATTTAACACATATTGTCTCTCAAAGCTTTAAATTTAAATTATTGTTTTTCCTAAAGAATGAGCTCTTTCATATTTTCAGTTTTGAATTGTGCCAATGCAAATTCTGAACCCTATGTATTGTTCAGTTTTAGTAATAGATATTTGTGAAGCCTGTAGTGAAATTCAGATACAAACTTTTCCACCTGAATGTGTTTGAATGCTCACACAAATAAATCTTTATTACCTTCACTCATTCTGAAATATCTCATTAAGGTGTTGGCTTTGATACAGTGGCAAGTATTTCTTCATCATGCCTATTTTTATTATTAAAATGAATGTCTTGCAGCGTAAAGGAAAACTTATCCATAGAGTCAATATTCAGTCTTGATGCCTAAATCTGTGCATCTCTTTACTGAAAGTGATAGACGTTAGACAGAAAGATTGCAAAACTGTGCCCGAGTGGTGTATGTTATGTCCTATTGCTTGTCTCCCCAGAAAAAAGTTACTTCTGGAAAATTCTGAATTTTGAAATTTCCACTGTTCCTGTGAGTGCACCTAGATAGCTGACTTGAGGTTTTATAGTTCTTAGAAATAGTAACATTAGTTACACACACAGTTGATTGGGCGGCATTTTTTTTTTTTTCTCCACAGTATTACTCTGTAGTTTCCCTTGGTTTGTTTCACCAAGGCTATATTCAGGTGCTTCTTATTTTGGTAGCTAAGAGAGCATTTTTGCCTTCTTTTTAATGAAGAAATTGATGATTTTATGTTTTGCATGATAGTGAGGTAACTTATCTGTTTAATTTTTAAAATAATTTAAAAAAAAAAAAAGTTTTGGAGCAGAAAGGATTAAAATTTTAAAAGTATCTGCATATCTACCTGGCTTGGTACAAAAAGACCCAGGTTCTCTAACCATTCTGGAAGCTGGTGAGGTCTCTTTGCAGGACTTCATATCAACATTGTAGCCCTTATTCTATGCATTTTAAGAGCCTTAATTATTAATTATTAATTTAACAGTAAGAGGACACTATTGTGCTAACAGAGCTGTGAAACTTATGTCCAGGTTGAAACAACAGTTGAAACAGTTATATGTGCACTCATTCTTATAGCCATATTCTCAGACACCACGTTTGCCAGCATAATGAGGTAACAGTTTTCTTTTGTGGCTAAGTGAATTTAAGGTAAATTGAACAATGCATAAGTTTGAGCAATGGTTTAAAACTCCTTTTTTGATTAATGTCTTTAAATATGTTGTTTTCTGTGCTCTTCAACGTTAAGGATAGGCTTACCCTTGAGGAAACAAATGTAGCTGTGCTGTTGTGAAACGTGCATCTGAATACGGCGCAGCAGGGAATTGACTTCTTGACATCTCAGAACATTTCAGCTGTTCAGTAAATATATGCTGTCACAGTGTATGGAAATAAATAGATGTGTTTGCATTTGAAATATAAGTAGATTAATGGAAGGGTTTCCCCAGTCATTTGTTAATGTAAGGACTTGAAATTAAAGTGAGCTTACTTGGAGATGCACAGAACTCTGAGATTTAGTGGGGAAGTTGAGGTTCCAGCCAGCACTGTAAATTTAAGAATTTCTCAATCAGAAAATTAAATGAAATTTTAAAGTACGCTATTTTTGAACAATCATTTAAAAAGTTACACGTAGCTTTTTTTGAGTTGCATTTTTAGTTGTGTTCCAGGACTGTATGTTGAGGAAATACTTCTCTGAGTAGACTGTGGCAGAATTTGCTTGGTGAATGTGTCTTTTGGTTTAGGACCTTGGAATGAGTAAGACCTACAGCAAGGGCAACTGGCGAAAAGGCTAGGACATTTAGAAAAAGCCAAGACCTCATTTATGGTAGAGATGTGTATTTTTATATGTAATATATAGATTATTTAAATATAGACTATCTTAAACTGAGAGTCACTGAAAAGAGCGTGCTGTATCTTGAATGTGAAATTACAATAATTTGTTATTGGAGATGTATCAATGCTTTAGAAATCACATCTATATTGGTTACAGAAGAGCTTCGTTTGAAAGAAGCCTGGCCTGAGTTTCTGAAGTGTATTGGTATTTTTGAGAGGTTGTTTCATGCTAAAAATGTCTGTTATAATGTTGCACTGATGATTTTTCTGTGCAGGTAATACTTCTTCACTCAG
Source organism: Ibycter americanus (assembly GCA_035590275.1). NCBI lineage: Eukaryota > Metazoa > Chordata > Aves > Falconiformes > Falconidae > Ibycter > Ibycter americanus. The sequence continues at coordinate 56,648,124 of JAVJGI010000014.1, read as the reverse complement.
TCTTGCATATACTAAGCGACAAGCTATCCCTATTTATGCAAACATTTAAATTAGTGGAACTGCTTATTTGTCAGGGATTTTGAGATTAGGCAGTAAATAAACTCACTGTTTGAAATAAAATCAGTCATTTGAACTGAAGGCTTGCTTTTTCTAAGTATCAGATGTGTAATCTATTTTTTTAACTTAATTTTCCTTGCAGTTGCACTTTGTAGTTGATCGCCAGTTTATTAAAGGATGACGGCACAATCACTGTAGTACAGAATGCTTTTGGTGTAATAATGAAGCAGCTCTTTCTCTGAAGTTCCGCCGTTCCTTCGCAGCTCCAGGTATTTTGTGTATGTCCATGTGGGTATGGACAGGTGAACCAATTGCTGCGGAATGATTTCCCTGTGGTGTTCTGCCCTCGCTGCACAGGAGGGGTGGGTGGAGGGGGAAGGTAAGAGTGCGTGCAGTGGCACTTAACCGCAAAGTAGCTGGTGTGTGGTGAGGTCACGTCCTCCTTTATCCACTGTAACTCCTTCATCTGCCTGTGCTTTTCGTGTACTTGTGAAACATCTCGTTCAGCTCTTTATGTGGCATTTGGTATTACGTTTTTAAACAACATGGCACCAGTTTGTAACAGTTTTACATTAGCCTTACTTTTAAGGAAACATACTTTTGCCTTCAAAAATGTCCCTGTTGGAAGATTATCAGAAGAGCTAATAAGCACAGGTATAATGCAAGGATCGGTACAGTTGCATATTATTTTTGTAAGTTGCTGGGGAGGAGCTTAAACTATAGCACAAATCTGCAAGCTTGCTCTTTTTAACTGTGTTTTGCAGATGTGCTAATAATTGCACTGAGCATATGCAGTAGACAAATTGTATGTAATAGTTTTCTGCCTTCTTTCAAAGCATGATTACAGAGGACAATTAAAGTGTGTATCTTGTTTTCTGTAATATTGCTGCCTGTTTATAACTGTGTATTTAAATTTTACTTTTGTCACTCTACACCAAGACAACAAAACTCCTTGTAAACTAAATGACCTAGAAATAAAGAAGGAAAAGTTTAATGAAATTTTGCTATTCGAGTGGTCAGTAAGAGGAGATTCGGGGGTCTCCTCCCAGGAGGGGATGCTCTTGCGGGTTTCTAGCTTAGTTATTGCCCATGTGTCAGTAATGGTCAATACAAAGTTTATGAATTGGTGTTCAGTTTTTAATTTAAATAATCTCAGAATTTGTGCAAAAGAGAAAACTCTTGTTCAAACTCAAACACTTTCTGAGGAAGAACATTGGGAGAATTTTTTTTCTGTTGGGGAATTTAGTAAACTAATTTCTCACAGATGGCCTAACCACATGGAAAGTTTACTTCTTTTCTTGATTTTTTTTTTTTTTTAAAACTACACATACAAATGATTGATAGTGTACTGTTTTGGTTAAATATGTGCAGTTCTGTATTACAGTTTGTCCTATAGTAAGACAATGTGCCAATTTACAGATGGCAGCTATTTAAAACCTGCTTTGTATTCCCCATCCTGCCAGCCCAGTGAAACTGATGAAGTGCTTACATAGAGCAGCATGAGCTTAACCCCAAACATCACAGCCTTAATTACCCATATAACCAGTGACAAACCATGTGACAGCTGCACTCCTGTAATTGTATTTCATTACTATTTTCTGCTGTAAAAAACCTCTGTGTGTGCCATATTGCCTGTTTTTTTTTTTTTTCTCTGAACTTCTCTGTGCCCCTGGGGGGATGTTTGCGTGCTTTAGCAACTGGAGTTGTGTATCTGCACATCCATAGCTGTGTTCTGAGGGAGAAGACCATGTAACTGGTCCTGTATAAAAAAGAAAAATGGTCAAAATTGGAGTTTTCAGGTCTTGTCTCTGATTTGTTCTTGACTGATAGAATGGCTGCATATTGTGCCTGGTTTAGTCTCTAAGATGAGTTTTCCTTGCAAGAGCTCCTCTTTAGTCCAAGACCTTTATCAGTATTTCTGCAATCACAGCATGTTTTTTCCTGCCTACTAATTTGCCTCTCAGGCTGTCATTTCTAGCTGGTCTCAGCTGAATTTACAAAGGCATTGAGGTCTCAACAGTATTTGATTAAAATTTTGTGAAAATAGGTAGGCCTGAGATATATTAATAAATACTCACATCTTAATGAAAATTAAGTTAGCAGAGAAATGATGGAGGTGCTTAGTCTTGTGGGAAAAAAAGAGGCACAGCAGTCTAGGCTTTGCTGATCCCATTGCACGTGGTGCAACTTCCTATGGCAATAAAGTTCCTGTTTTGCTTTTATTTATTCATTATTTGAAGCTGGCAACTTTATTCATTCTTACCATGTTATTACTTAGCATTATTCATGCTAAGTAATAACAAGAGTAAATCTCTTAGAGTGACCAGTTTGAGGTTTTCCCACTGCTGAAACACAAGAATGGTGTATTTAGTCATGGCCACTAACCTGGCACATGGTGACCCTGCCTGTCTCCATGCCCTGCTCAGTTAGATGGACAGCAGTATGATGTGAATCAGGGTTAAAAATGAAGTGGTTATCTGTTACAGCTTTCTGGTAAACTATGAGTTTTATTCATGCACATAGACTTCAACTGATTGTATGATGTGACCAGCAAGAGAGTTGCTTTTATACTCTTACCATTATTTCAGTTTTGGAGTAACCTTCGGAATAAAACAAACTAGAAAAATGCTGACAGATGACAGAAGTTCAACTGGTTCCATTAAAAAAAAATATTTAAAAATCACACTGGTAAAGAAGGAAAAAAGAATTATTTTAAACCTGTTTTCACCTCAAAAAGGTGAAAATGCTGAACAATGAATCAGGTGGATACTCTGGAGCTGCATCCACAGACTAGCTAGTCTCTGCTGTCGTAATAAATAGAGCTGTATCTTGATCTGTGCCTTAGAAGTTACAGAAAAATTATTTTCCAAACTTACTTGGTATGAAAATGAAATACCTAGAAAAGGTGTTATCTGATTTCAGGAATGTAAATAAAAGCCTTTCTTTTGAGAGCTCAGAATAAGTTACTGCAGCAGATAACGGCAATGAAGATTGTATCCAACAAGCCCCAGTGATCAAAAATAAAATTCAATTTCAGCTGAATTAAGGGCATGGCCCTCAATAGAATGTCAATTTTAAGGGAAAAAAAAAAAAATCTTTTCAATGTTACCTATAACAATTGTAAAGGACAGATGTAGGGACCTAGCTTGTAAGGCTTTGCAGATATTATTTTACAGCTCAGTAATAATTTTTTTGGAGGATAAGGGCTGCAGCCCTTTACTGTACTTCATAGCAGCATCACCTGCTGTTGCTTCTTCAGCTTTGTTTTTCCAGGCCTGCAGGCTGCTGCCCAGCTGTTGTTAATCTATGCTGTGTTATTTTGCCTTTTCATCCCTGTATAGATCATTGTTCACATTCCTAGTCAGCCTTAAAGCACTGCAGTTCCTGTATGGTACTCGTTCACCGAGGTTGTTGAATTCACTTGCTTTGGCCCTACGGAGCAGGGTCGCAGGCCTGGAATAGACCAGCCAGCAGGACCTGCAACTGGGAATAAGGTCTTCTGGTTTTTCTACCTGCTTTCTAAGTTTGTCCTTCATAGTGTCAGAAACAGACAGAGGCGATGCTGTAGGCTAGATGTGACTATTATATCTGTACTGATATTCAGGGGGAATAGCTAAGGAAAAGAGCAACTGGAAGAAGTTAGTTGCCCAGGGATTTGAAAGTTTCCACACAGCTGAAGGAAAAATGCTGAAATACTTGTTTCCCTTTGTCAGGGTGGCTTGGATTTGTCCCTGGGGACTGCTGCTTGTTGTAAGGGGTTAGGAGCCCAAGCTTTTCTTGGATGGAGACACGCACAGATCTTTGTTTGGGGGGAGGAAGAGAAAGGCTTTACTGTCTTGAAACAGGAGTATGTATGATGGTATCATGAGGTATTTTATTCCCTTTTGTTGTGAGCAAAGCTGTAAGCCATTTTATACATCGCACACAGGTAAGCCATTAACAAAGTGAATAGCTAGACAAAGAAAAAGTAGGGGTAGAATTGTCCCAGCATTGTTTCCCATATCTATATTGACACCCCCTCTGCCTAGCACTGTGTTTCCTCAGCAGCCCGTAATGGTGACAGATGTGTTTCCACCATGTTGAACTCTTGTTAATGAAAGTTTTACGTCACCCTTGTGATGAAGTGTTTCTTAAACATAAGGAAAAGCATCTAAACGTAGTAGACTTAGTGCTGCCAACCTTCTGAATTGGGCCAGCAGCTCATCCAAAATAGGGTGCTGGCTAACGTTAAAGGCAGGTATGCAAAATGGGTATTTTGCTGCTGGCTGCACCTGTCGCTCTCTATACTGAGCACCAGGGGAGCGGGACAGACTGAAACTCCAACAAGAAACTGAAAGTCACGCTAGGATGCGTAGCAGGCAGGATGACAACTTGGGGCTTCAGTAGTACCCCCAACAATTCAGTTACTGAAACACTCTAGAAATTCATCACAAATAGCTGCGGTTGTTGTAGCATACAGGTTTTCTTTCAAGTTTGTAAAACGAACAGCAGAATGTCACCACAGCCTTTAATTTCTTCTTGTACATACCATTCACAGTACATTAACAGCCCAAATAATATTGCACTGGATTATGTTAAAAATTTTTCATCTTGCAAGTAGTATTCACTTTTCAAAGCCACCAGATGAACAATTTGGTCAACTTCCACTAAGAAAATGGTTAGATAAGAATCCTATACTTATACCACAAGGATTTGTAACCCCAAAGGGACATGAGAACAAGCTGTAAACTGTTTCCTTGTTAAAGATAGAAAATTAGTAATTTCTTGCTGATTAAATGTAGAAAGACTGGGAAAAAGAATGAAATCTGAAAGTTATCTCATTCCTGTGAGACTGCTTGCTGTATATATAATTATATTCTATACTGTGAAAGTCCATCTACATTTAAAAATCCAGCAGTCTACAGATTAACATGGTAAAAAAAAATAATATATTTTTAGGAAAAGAGAAGAAATAGTGTTTGCCTCAGAGGAGAAAGTTTTCAGATTGTGAAGTAATTTTTTTCTTTTAGGTGCAATCTTTGAGGCAACAAAATGTCTTTTGGCATTTGGCACTCTAATAAGGACAATATTTTAATACTGGCACAAGCTAAAAACAGCACAGAATGACAAAATACAAGACATGAAACAAACCGCAGCCACTGGGATGATGGTAAGCTAGTTCAAACATACAGAGAACTTAAACATTTTGCAGAGGAATTGTGAAAGTTTCTGCAAAACCATACTACTTTTTGTCTTTTACCAAATTGTAAGTTTCCCTAAACTTGGAGGGAGAAAAGAGTTTAAAATGTCCTCTAGAAAAATCAGCAGCTGCTGGACAATCAACACGGCGGCTTGTTTAGCCGTCAATAGGCATGAGGCTCTTTATGACTCAGAGCTCGAGTGCGTGAGGCAGAGCTGGTGGCACTTCGGATCACTTCCATCCATCTGTGAGGAGGCACGAGGAGAGACACAAACACAAGAACGGTCAGTTCCTAAGGAAAGGTTTCTTGAAAGACAGTCTGTGCTACTAGTTGTACACAGGTTTTTATCTCCAGTGCCTACAGCAGCATCCTGCTTGCTACTTTACTCCTAAGTCTATCTGAAGGCCAGAGGCTGTAGATCCAAATGCCTGCCAAACGCACGGATGAAAGGAGGTTTAGAGAGGATAAACAGGGGGTACAGGACCCAAAATTCATGAACTCGGTAGTGGTTTTACTTGTTCTGGAGACACCAAATCTGTTTTTTTCTGGATGGCCCAAGTCATGAGCAGTTGAGACCAACCACGCTTAATTCTAGAGTGAAAAAATGTAATTTAGCTGCAGTTCCTACTTCCTTTTACTAGAACTGAGAAAGGGCTTTTGTGTTTTTTTCCTATTCTACACATTTATTTAATCACCTCTTTTCCACAATTTGCCTTATTTATTGTTTTACACTGATGTGGCTAAAACTTAGTAACAGTTTTCTTCAATAAGAGAGGACATCAAGATTTTTGACATGTTCATGCTTCATATAAAAGAGCTAAATTGGTTCCCAGTACAAACCACCTCAAATCGCAATTTAAGAGGAGTGGTGCCTGTTTCCTGGCTCTCCATCTATCTGAAAATAAGTGGGAGGTGTAAAAATTACATGATGAAGTGGCACAAGTCGGTAGTATGAACAGCCGCTTCTGTGAAAAATTAGAATTCTATTTCAGGTATGGATTTACCATCCAGTTGTACTAGAGGGAGTGCAGTTACTCTGAAGAGCTACTGAAGAGTCCTGTGGTCTGTTTACATGCTTCCTGAAGTGTGAGACACGAAGCTCCCTGTACAGCCAGCCTGAGCAGTTTTGACTGGATGATTCCTGTACGTAACACAGGTTTTGTAGTGATTACTGTTACAGCGACCATATCATCGAAAACAACCACTTGGTTCTAGCATTATGAGGCTTAACATTTCTTTTAAAATTTTAAAGGGTTCTTTCTCCAGTTGTGCTAAACTACTTGCCTGTATTACTGAATCAATTCACTAACCTTGTTCAGAAAAAACCTGGAATTTTACAAAATGCTCTCTCACAGGAGACTGACTTACCTTTCAAATGTGTATTCACTTTCAGCCCTGAAGTAGTACACGTGGGATTTGAAATGCAGCTTGAACACATAATCTTTGTGAATGTTTTCAGATTCAGAAGGAATTGTAAGTGAATATCCCAGTAAAGGAAGGCTGGCTAAGGGATGATTGTCCTGAAAAGAAACGATGGAAAATGATGTGAGATCAAATGCCCTTAAGTAAAGAGAGCACAGAAGTAAAACGGAAGACAGATGAACACTCATTCAAAGGTCATCATCGCATTTCCACGCATGCATGGAAAAATACCAGCTTTATACAATCACAGTGAACTTAATTGTCTGGTAGTTTCAGCTTGCCCTATCTTTACTGACCCTTCTCGTAAGGATCTGCCACAGGCCTGTCCTATTGGTGTTTCCTCATAAGAAAGGTGTCCGAAATGTTGGACTTTCACTACTTTCAAATTGATGAACGTAAAACTCCATGATTTGGCATCGGCAGAGCACCATGTGTGTTCATCCTAGGCTTGCAAATAAATACCTGCTCCTTCAGAAATTTATCAGCCACTCTGCAGCATTTACTGCTTAAGTCCTTACACTTCTGGCACAGCATGTATGAGAAAATAATTTCTTTATCTTGCTTATGCGTAGAATATCCTACAATTCATTATTTCTTTTTAGTGCAGAAACTATCGTTAAGGATTTCTATAGCGATGAAAGCATGATACAGCAACTGGAATTATTTTGTGCGCATGGCTGCTCAAACACAGAGATTCAAAAGTCCAACAGATTCTAGATTCTAGACAAAAGAAATCCCCCTACTTTTGCAGTGGGATGTTGGCTGCTGTTCTCTCTTGTTTGACTTAAGCATCAGTAATGGTAAACAAAATTTGTAAGTCACTGGTGTGTTTTTAACTGCAACAATCTCAGGATTTGTACAAGAGAAACCTCTTGTTTAAACTTGTGCCACAATTTCTGAGCAGTAGCAACATCTGTTCTACTTTTAGGGATGATATGTACTGTTGAAAGTTTCAGGAAACAAGCACGTATTCTTCCATTGACAAGTGACCAGACAGAGAACAGGCTCTGCTCCATGTTCCAGTGGCAGTAAAGGCTGTGTAGGCATGACCAGTGCATACGCTTCTCTTGCCTGCAGCATCCGTGACTGGTGTCTGCTTTTCTCTCTCACTGCCTTAAAAAAACAAAAGGTCTTCTCCAGCCACACACACTTGTGCAGTCTGTTACCTGGTGCGATTTATAGAAGAACATACAGAAGTTGGTGAACACCACCCACAGCTTCTGCCACCCGTTGCTGTTTTTGAATTTTCTTAGGAGATTTCCAGACAGCTGGTTCTGAAACAGATCAAAAGTAGCCAAATGAAACAGTGAAAGATCCCTGCAGTTTAATTAACGTACAAAAAATTATCTGCTCTTAATCTGGTTGTATGTGACCTTCTTGTATGTGAAAATGTTGTGGTTGAATGGACATATTTTTCTTCTGCATTTTTCTATTACAAAGTAGTACTTTATGTAACATACTGTTTTGTTTGTACCTGGGTACTTCCAAAAACTTCAAGCTGCTACACTCATTTTTCTTAAATTGAGGTGGCTTTCAGTAATACGTTACTAAACATCAGTCTTGTTGTCCTAGTCTGTCTTTGTTCTTTTCAAATGATACTTAAATAGAATGAAAACAGAAAGTCTGACATGAATTTGTGATGTAAAGGAAAATTATGACATACTTCAGAATTGCAGATAGAGGCTGAGCGCTCAGTACCCAGTGAGTTCACATGGTAACTTTTCAAAGATTTCAAAAGCAAGGACTGTTAACCTTACTCTCAAGCCAGAGTTTGGGTATTTTAAACAAAAAGGAGGCGGCGGCCATAACCAAGTACAAGTATTTAATAGCTGGCTGAAGAAACTGCTCTTCACATAGTGAAGATGTAAAGTCCAGTATCATTGTGCCTTGCAAATGAAGGGGAGCTCTCAGTGAATTATTAATTACTTCCCATTCCTTGTTGACTGTAAGGGCTCTCACGTGGATCAAAATAGCTGTTTACATTATTCTCTTTATATACTGCAAAAGCTAATAATTTAACCTGTAAAGCTTAATAGTCAAAGTCTGGTGGTCCTGATGTATCTACTACAAATAAAGAAACATTCTGTTTTCACCAGTCTTGGATATACATTCAAGCCTTTGCTTTACATCATCCCATTCTCTGATATCTGGACTGCTGCCTCCTTGCCCTAAGTTACAGGTGTACTCCTTAATTTTCTGTTACCTCATTACTCTGGAGGATATCATAAAAGGACAGGCTTTGCATTCGGTACCAGCAGACATATGAAATGGAAACAGGCCGCTGATCACTGATCAGTCCAGCAGGTAGGGAAGTACAGTCACTGACAGAGAGAGGATCTTCTACCACGAGAGAGACAGAAAGGAGGGAGAGACACAAAGAAAATAAACGATAATGCTGAAGTGAGAGCCACCAACAGAATGATGTGAGCATGAGTGTAACCTGCCACGCATGGAAGAGCAGTGGAGCTGAAGATGTTTTCACAGAACAACGTATGTCTCCAGGGTGTGTTTGGTCTTTGCTGCTTTGGTTGCATTCACTTGAACAGAAATGGAGTGATGAGCACAGATCTCAGACCAAAAGATTTGCCTAACTAAATGTTTTCATTGTTTGCATTAGTCACTGGTTTAAGTTTAATATCTATTTATAGTAAGCTCTCTGCTTAAGTGAAAAATACAAGACCCTGTTCTGTGCTGAACTATTCCTCCCTTGCAGGATATGAGGGTATAAAGAGCAGAAAATCCACCTGCATGGGATCGAAATGAGGCTCTACAGTCAGTGTTTTCTAGTACAGAATAATTTTCTTCTGTGATATTTCAGCAAAAACCTCCTGTTTAAAAACAGAGGCAGTTACACAAGCTATGAATATGGTCTGTCCTTGCATCTCTACATTCTGCATCAGTACGTCTTCTCTAGAGCAGTGACGGCCTAATTAATGTCTGAGGGCTGCCTTGTGAGTGCAAGTTGAGTCGGCTTTAAGATGCCTTTAACTGTTTTCATTAACCATAAATTTCCATTTGATGAGTTCTGTGATAAAGTATTCCGAGCTCCCTGGAGACTCTCTTGGGTGAAGGAAGAGCACTAAGCAGGCTTACCACCTCGTCCTAAAACCTACACTGAACTAGGAGTCTCCTGTTTTAATCTTTGAAAAGTCAATGTCTGCATCTCATCTATGGAGTACAGAATTAATGAATGTATATAAAATTGGCTTAGCTGTGATCGGGGGGAAAAAGGATTTTTATTTTGAGGTGGAAAACGCAAATAAAGAAAAAGCAGATGAGACTGAGCAATGAGACAAGGTTCCAGAAAAGATGGCTAGGTAAAGAAGGTACGTTAGTAATACACATAATTAAAACTCTGGCTGCAGCAGCTAAAGACAATATCCTTTCAGCTCGAGCAATGACTTAATGCCTCTATAACTTAAAGCATTAAGACAGTTTGACCTGCTTTAAATTTTAAAGGGCATCAACATTTTTTTTGGACAGTTACTTTATGAAAATTACTGCTCGAACTGATTTTACAAAGATGCACTAAGGGAACAAATATATGTTTCTTGACTGATGATTTATGCCATCATTTGAGGATATGGGAGTCAGTTTAATAGGTGTGCCTGAAACTTCCTCAGAAGGAGACAATGGAATAGTGCGCTTATTAAGGAGGAGCAAAAAGGAAATTGTCATTCAAGAGCGAGTCTGGAAGCTGCAGTTCAGATTGTTCTGAGGCAGATACCTCCACAGCAATACTAAAGTCGATCATTGAAACACTGGTATTTCTGTGCCAGCAGACGTGCACCGTAGTGTTGCCACGGTGTGGTGACTGACGTTCGAGTGAGGTGCGGGATGCACTGAGGTCGTCCTCAGATTCCTGGTCTACAGTAGTTTCATCAGGAGACTCTATGAAATGCAGGGAAAAAGCATCTTTCTTCCTCTATGCAACAACATATATAATTGGAAAAATTAAACAAATCAATTCTGTCCACAATATTGTGAACTAATTTTAAAACACAATTTTAGAAATAATTTTGTGCAGATGTTAAGTAGAATTTTTTTTTCCCCATGTGTTTCTGAAAGTGTTAGAATCAAAGACTAACTACCGTGCTTTGTTGGTGCTTTTAATACCTTCCAAGGACAGGCACTGCTCAAATCTTGTTAAATATTTCCTGGAATCATTATGCTTAAGTCACTTCTCTATTCAGTGACATTTTCTGCTAACATCAACAAGAACATTAAAATGGCACATATATATATATATATGTATATAAATCAACTTCAAATGTATCAGTTTGACCTGTGGCCAGTGTTTTTCACCACTTTGCTTAGAAGCCATCACCAATCATACCGACAAAAGTGAGTAAAACCTACTCTCTAGCATTTACTTACTGTTGTCAGGCGGACTGCTAGCCAGTAACTCTGGGGCAGGGCCGCTGCTCTTCTCTGCCAGGTCTATTGCCATCTGAATGTCCTCAGTCCATTTGTCCATTTCAGCGCGGGTACTAACAATGAAAATTCAGGTTTTACTCACTTTCATACAGCCTGAAAGCAAACTCTAAGAATCAGTCACAAGCTGAGCTTACTTTTAATTTAAATAAATAAATTCAGACACAAGATGCTAGTTTTTTCTCCCTAATAACTTAGTTTTGGTTCCAGCTTGTGTAATTGCCACTATTTCGTCCCATTCACCTTTTTATTTATTTTTTTTTGTTTAGAAGTGGCTTTCACAGAAGAGTATACCTTTGAAATTGTTTTAGGAGCAAATCCAAACAAAATGATGCCTCTCTGCTTTTCTATCTGTTCCACTGTGAAATCTGCAGAGAAATACAGTTTACACATGTATGTTGTCTCTACTGAATTACCTTGCAGCAACAACGATGGACTGGTGTTGACCTCGTAGTGTTAGGCAATGAGGAACCCCCCATTCTTCTTCACTTTCTTCTATCTGAGAGATAAAGGCCCAAATGCAGTCAGATTGCAGAAAGTACGTATTTCTTAAGGTGAAACAGTGAACTGAACAAGCTCTTACTGTTGGGGAAAAGAAAACTAAGAGAAATGTTCACAAAGAACAGTTTCGAACTAGGTATTCAGAAAAAAGTGGTGGCTGTTGGAAAAACAGTTCTGCAAAACCCTCCTAAACCAAAAGCATGTCTTTGTCTACTTTGTGTCAAATATATATATAAAAAAAAAGGAAAATAGTGGTATTTTTATCAGAAGACTGATTCATCATACAAAAAGCTATGTTAAAGTCTGGCAGCGCTCTGGACACTGCAGCGTAACACGGTTCTGTTGTGAACAAGACCATGCCAAATGAACATCAATAACTGAGCAGATTCCTAAAAGTGCTAGATAAAACTTGAAGCCTTGCAGGTGTTTAGAGAAATTCAGTTACTGTGGTAGTGATTACCTAACTCCATTCTCAGGAAAGCAGTACGCAACATACAAACCCATGAGAAGTTCCAGTGAAAATAATAGGGGGAATGAAAGTGTTTTGAAACTAGCAAAAGTATTTTTGAAATCATATAAGAAGAGGTAAGTAGGTGCTATTGGCTTGAATTGGCTGTTTTCCAGAATTGCAACAAGAGCTCCAAACGACATATTGCTGCCAGTTTCCCACAACTTTGGCTTTAAGATACAGAGCTGAAAACATGAGGAAATGGTTTTTTTTAATAGAAATTTTAGATTGTTGCTACTGTTTACCTGCCTTGCACAGTGTGTCTATAAGCATTTGGTGATGGATTACTTGTAAGAATCATGGTTAAATTTATGGTTTAAAAAAAATAAAGAACCCATCTCATAAGAAGGTTTGCATTATGAGGAAGCTGCCCCCCAAAATGCCTCTTACCCACCTACCCCTCTTTTGCTATATAATCACCTTTGTGTAGAAGGCTGCATGAAGACGTACCGTACCCAACCGAGCCCGTTAGTGCAGAATGTAACCACAGCTTCTCTGAATCAGAGAACAGCCTTTTGCTGCTGCTTTCAGTCCAGCAGAAATTCATCAGGCAATTAATATGGGAACATAAACAGCCAGTTAAGCATGAATCCCTGAAGCTCTCACAATACTTACTGTCATGCTGTATAGTGGAAGATGCCCATGGACTTTAAACTGATTTGATGCTGTCAGGCCTCTACTTGTGTACAACAAGATATCATTAAACTAAAAAGCAAGAATAAGCATTATTAGAATGATGTCAACATGTATGTATGTAAAAAAAACCAAAAAAACTCAGGATGGTAAATATGGGAAAGCTAGCCAGTACTGGCTATTTATATGGCAGTTCTAATGCATGAATCCAAAATACTGGCTTCCACAATAATATTCCGGTACCTAGTATTAACACCTGTTATTTTCCCTGCCTGCCTTCCCAGCTAGTCGCAGTCACGTTCCCACAATTTTCCACTGTCTTATCTTCTGGTGCCTTCTAATGTTCCCTTTTGTGATCTCTGTGTCAGAACTAACAAGCCACAACAGCGGTGAAACCAAGTAGTACGTTTCACACTCTGATGCACTTTGAAGCTATGGAAGATAAGTGTGTTTCACCAACATTTTCTTCTGATTTTTGTGGAAAGATAAGCTAGTATGCCCAAGAGAGATGCGTATAACTTAACTCTTCCAAAGTAAGTGGATATCTATTACTCCCCGTATTCAGAAGGAAGCTGGGAGACCTGTTTTAAGGTAGATAGCTTTAGGTTAGAAATATCAAGGTTAAGAGACTGAGTATCTCAGTTTGTAGAGCTTCCTGCATGTAACAGCAGTTGTCGAAAGGATGTCAAATGACCACCTGCATTTTGTTGCCATGTATTTTCACTGTACCACCTGGGTCAAAGGATGTTTTTCTCAAACCAGACAGTTGCATCAAGAAAATAACACTGCGGTATGAAACAGAGCTCTTGCAGAGACTTCTACAATCCAGTAGCAATAGTTCATGAAGCTATGTGGATCAGCCACTAGAGGGGGATTTAATTTTGCCGATGATCATGCATGTATTTGGAGTCCCAGAACATTGACCCGGGATTTTATTTCCAAAACGATTTTGGTGCTTCAGATGGACCACCGACTTCTTTGACAGCTCGAGCAACTGACTTGAGAGTCTAGTCTCAACTTTTTAATGTTTTATACAGATGTAATATCGAGGCATCACCTGGTAACAAGTATTGTGGTATGGGAGAAAATACGCACCATATTCATTAGGCTTCCTCTTTAGTGCCTTTAAAGGCAGAGGATAATCCTACCCTTTAGGTTTAGATTTAGTGGTTGTATCTTAGGCTCATTTGAAAGATTAAATGTCAAACATCTTGTAAAACCTAGCACACTCAACAAGCTTTTCTACAGGCCCACTGTGTTCATGTTCTGCATACAACAAGCCAAGGAAGTCTTTTCCTGCCACACTGTACTGACTCTTTAATGTTTAACATTAAGTGCAACTCTTTAAAAGTATGTCTAATAGTTGCCTATAGGCACACTTCATTATATAAAGAAAAACTGTCTTCTTGCTTACCAGAAAGAACATCCGTTGCTGTAAACCTTTTCCAGACAACTTACTAAGACTGCCCAGTCTAATGAACTCCTGTGGGAAACAAATACAAGACAAATACGTATCTTCTGCAAAAATTATGACCATTTTTTATTATGCAAACATAAATAGGACTACTTTGTCACAGGACTGGCTTGACTATCAGTCACTGAGACCTTTTGTTTTCTTTATTAAATATGTTAAAAACCTTATTTATAGGATAATTTCTTTCTACTCATAACTGTCTTTTGTGATAAACTCCTTCATAGTCTTTCATTCTAAGGAAATTCAGCTAAGCAACATTGATTCCTGCAGACAGCTCCCTCTCTCATCAGTTTTGAACGAGTATTTTTCATAGTACAAATGAGGGAAAAACTAGTGGTAAGTTGGCCTTTATGTTATTGGTTAGCCACTGGTAAGTTTCTGTTGTGCATGTGGCATACATAGGTCTTCACTGAGGTATAAAATCAGCTACGCAAATCAACATCGCCATCGGCAGCAGAAAAAGGAGGAAATTTGTCTGGCAGTGTGAGTTATCCTAGTACCATCCATGGCATATATTACAGTACGTTAATTCAGATCAAACTGTTTAAGAATGCTTAGCAATGGAATTATAGGAAAAGTAACACATCTGAAGCTTTCAAAATGCTGGATTTTCTAGGTTTACTGTGAACTATACTGTAACTGACCCTTCCACTTACCTGAAACCTGTGAAAAACCCATTTTTCAGTCACTCCCTCCATCTTCCACAAAGAGGTTTATATTTATTTATTACATTCTTTCTAAGGCCATTCTACTCATAATTGCACATGTAAAAGGCGTATAAAGCATCAGAATCACCTGCAGCTTTGGAATAAACTGGCTGTCTTAAGATTAATCTGTTCAGAGGGACAGTTTGGTCGCCTTAGTGTTGCTGTGATGTATCCAGTACCCCTACCTGCATTGCACAGGGGCTAAGGGGTGGAAAAAAGTGGCTAGAGGTTCTCTCTATATCATGGTAGGCTCATGTTACCGGAGAGGTCACTGGAAGCTGTTGTTGGCCACCAAAGAATATTAATCATAATTACTATTTATACGGCACTGCCTAATAGTCACTAGCAGGCTTAGCACCACCATGGCAAGCGCTGTGCAAACACATGAATCAAGAGCTGCACTCGCTGTGCTCTGCAAGGACGGCCGACTACAGGATGTTTTAACATCCAATATAGGAACCAGCTCGGTGGCAGCAGAGACCCCACTGAAGAGGATGGCTGCCTACAGCCTCCTTTAGCACAGTTGAATCACCAGCCTAACACGAGACTTCTCCTTCGAGACATGGAGTTCAGCCACCTTCGGGTAACCCAGTTCACCGCTGACAGTGGCATTTGCCTCCCTGCCTGGTGTGCACTGGGTCAGGGACTTCAGTCAGAGCCAGGAGAGTGGCCAAACAGCTGCAAGCAGCAACATTCTGGGCATGTGCCAGAGCGTGGTGGCCAATGACTTCTGCCTTTGGCAGGCAAACACCCTCTGCCCCCCAACTGCCTTTTTCTTGAACTTCCTCGGACAGGAAGACTGCTTGGGCTTTAAATAGAATAGGGTGGCAGAAACACCCGATGACAGCATTGAATTTCATGTGATAGAGAGATGCACAGGCTGTGAAATATCCTAAGGGGCTTGCCAAGGAAGTGAATGCTCTGTGTGGATCACTGGAAGGAGGCATGAGCCGTGGCAGCTGCTTGGGAGACAGGGAAGAGGCAAAGTGAGGCAGCGGGGAACAGCCACAAATCCAGAAATAATTGTGCTCGGCACTGCCTGCCCAACGGCACATCACCTTCAACCCCCTTTTTCTAAATGTTTGAATCCTTAAAACGAACTACACCCTAGAGAGCTCGGCCAGCTGCCTCTCTGTCATGACCCTGCGGTGGCACTAGACACGGCTGTGGCATGGCAAGCAGACCCCAAGCTGTGGCTCTCACCGAGCCGTGCTCCGGCCATCCCGCAGGAGTGTGTCAGGGCTGGATGGCCGGGCTGCAGGGCAAGTTCAAGTGCTGCCATATTTGCAGTTCAATGCAAAACTAGTCTTTTTTTCCAGGCTGTAAGGGGCAAGTGATGCATTTTCCCTGGCATTTCAGTTGCTGCAAGTACTGTTTTTCTGTATTACGCACAAAAGTCAGGGGAGTGGGGAGGAAATTACTTCAACAACAGACAGCTCTTAACTTTGCACACACAAATAAGTGTGCCTAGGAAAGTAAAAAAAAGCTACAAATATTACACCGAGGCTCGTTTATTCTGAAATAAGCCTCACTTTTGAAAAAAAAAACCAAACATGACAAATGAGAAAGAGATGTTGGTATTTTTATACCACAATTAAGAGTATTTAAGGCAACGCTGGCTCAAAAATTATCGCCTAACATTACCTGTAGACTAAAAAGACTGCTTATATCCAGGGCTATCTATAAGTTTCAAAGCTAGGCATCATGAAAGGGCTGAAGGTCCTCCAGCGCGGATTTCTTTCCTTCCTTTAATTTACCATGCTCTAGCATTGAAGGTTGAAAAAAAAGGGCAGCAAGAAATGGAGTGTGCAATTGCTCAAGCTCTGAACGCTGTAATAAATGCTACATTTTTTACCATCTCTATTGTAACAGATGCTTGTAATTGCCTACAACCATCCAAACCTATACATAAGATAAACCTAATAAAATCAGTAAAAAGGTAATAAAGATGATTGCCTCTTCCCACTTTAAAGGCTGCCGTGTTCTATGGTATTGTTATATTTACATTTGAGAGTTTTTGGTGAGAAAAAAAGGTTCATATGAGGAAACTCAGTTTCACAGCTGCTCCTAATAAATAGCTTTATAAAACATACCTAATGCTTTGAAATAGTATCAGACTTTGATCACAGCTCTGCTACTTACCCTTCCTGGGATCACCAGATTGTCTATGCCTATCAAGTCTTTCTTGAGTTCATGCAGCTTCTGGAAGTTCTCCATCTTTATCATATTGCCATGGAGCTGAGCCACCATTTCAGAAATCTCAGCCAAAGCAGCTAGATGGACAAAACCATAAAATGCTTATTAAAAATTTACAAGAATGTTCAAAAGAAAGATGGCTTTTGTCTGCAGCACCCAGCTCATGAACATCACCTTTCTTGTGTTAGTCTTCTCCTTCACAGTGTAAAGCTACTCAGGCAGACTGAAAACGATAGACTCTGGACATCATCTTATGGAGGGGAGGGGAGAGGGTGGAGTGTTATAATGAGGCGACAGTCTATTTCCCCAACAAAAAGTTCGCTCTGTTTTAGCCACAGGAACTTTGTAGGAATAATCAAGTCAACTCAGAACACCAATGAATGGGTTCTCCTAAATGACCTTATTTCTTACCTCTCCAATTAATTTAGGGATCTTCTCTATGCTTGAAAAAAACAAAAAAGCATTCCCCCCTGTGCCTGCAGCGCACTGGGTCAGGTCCCTATTTGAAAACACCAGGAAATGGCAGTGTCCTTTACTGTTACCATCTCAGATGGTAAACACAGGAATCTTGGGGGTTTGTCCTCAGTCCCAGGAATGAGAACAACTAAAAGGGCTACATGTCACTGAGTTGCATCACAGCTCTACTTCATTCTCTCCAAAGACATTACCAACAATGAGTGACCTAACACCTGGGAGTGATTTTCCTAAGGAAAAATCTTCGTTGTTGAGGGGGATTTTTGCTGTGTGAAGAAGGATCAGGTGGACCACAGGAGAAAGCAGACACCACAAAGCCCCACTCTGTGGCAGCAGAAGCCAAATCAAGTGCAGGCTGCTTCCAACCTGCTTCCCACGTCCTGTCTTTTTGCTGTGCGAACGATGGAATAAGTCATTCAGAGAACTAAGCTGAAAATCACTTCACAACGTGATCTTTTCTGGGGGACCAGCTCATGGACTGCCTCCCTGTGCCACCATGTATGTGAACATCAGCCTTGATACTCCTGAATGGACAAGCAGTTTCTGAATGGGCCAAACCACCTGACTGAATTCAGTGCTAGAGGTGCAGTTACAGCCATCTGTGTTTAAAAATACAGTCAGGGGAACAGTAACAGTGGTTCTTCCTTCTTACATCATTGCTCAGTGCACAGGTCATCCACCTGCTAGTGGGAGACTTCTGCTCTGCTGGGATTTGAATCCACACCTACCCCCCACCCCCACCCCCACCCCCAACCTTGTTTGTTTGTTTTTTGCTTCCTTTATACTCTGACCTTTAACAAAAATCTGCAAACACCTTAGTAAAAGACTGATGCCAGAGTGAGGGTGTCCGAGTCACGCTGTTGTTCTCATGCTCTCTTATTTTCACCCCTGAATCCTGTATTTGTATCCATTTCAACAGTGGATCAGGAATCAAACCCTGATGGCTACTGCACTGTCTGGGGAGGTGGGAACGGACACATCATCCTCATCACCTTGCCTTGGCTAAAAGCAATGAAGGCACCACTTGCTGCATTCCTTGAGATCATTCAGGCAGTATCTACATTTTGGCAAACATCTGTGTCACACAGCACTTCAGTGCCACAGACCTCTGTGGCATTTCCTACTGCTACAGGTCAAGTTACCTCTGTATTTTGTGCATTGCCTACTATGGGTCTCCTCACGTGGCATCTAAGGGACCTTAGCCAGCTAACTCAGCTAACACCGTGCAGCTGGGAGCAGTCATACCGAGCACTGCTCCCTGTCCAAGTCCTTCCATGGATCTGCACCAAGTGCTAACCGTATAGATATCACAGTTACCCTTAAATGCAGATAGCTTACAATGTGGGACAGGGGTAAGAAAGGAGGAAAACAAATCAGCAGAAAGAAATAGCAGGCAGTGAGTTCAGACTACAAGAGGAAAATTTCTTCACATTTGGAAAAAAACATGTTGGCAGCTTTGAGTTCCTGAAACAAATCATGAAAATGGTAACAGAGCAAACTGCATGCCTGGGGAAAAAACCCAAATAACACTTAAAGATGTAATAACAGCAGCCATACTGGGTCAGACCTAGAGTTCACCTGGGCCAACATTCTGTGTTCCCAGCAGATCTCTAGGGAAAGCTAGGAACAAGACAAGCACTCATGGTTTGTTCCCTGTGCTCTCTCCTAACCTCCCAACTGTTTTCAGTTCAAGCAACTTCCTGAACTGCGTGTCATTTCTGTGTGTTTAATAACCCCCAGCAGATTTCTCTTCCAAGTACTTGCCCAGCCTGTGACATAATGCATATACAAGAGCAACCTCAATCCTACCATTTCTGGTCTTCTGAGTGCTGGATTTTGCAGCTCAATCCTCTTTCAATGTAGGCTTAAAACAAAAAGGTTGGGTTTTTTGTCCAGCCATGCACCTCTAATGGATTTGGATGCCATTCCCCAGCTCCAGGAAGTGGTGTCTTTTCTCTTACTTACCTCTTGAATCCCTGAAGTCTACGTGGCTTGGTGGGTAGTGTTTGCAAAGCCTCTCCATTATCTGCTTGTAGTGCATAAGCCTGTGTAAAGGTCTGAGAAGGAAGGTATTGAGAGGCAAGTAGCAGACTTTCTGTAGCTCAAAATCTCTGCAAAAGGTCTCCAGCTTGCGAGAGTTCTTGATCTCATTCTCCAACTCCATTAAAATCTCATTGTGCTTCCGCAGGTGAATTGTCAGTTGCTTACATGCACAAAGAAAAGAGCATGTGGTAGAGCTCTTAGCAATCACTGTGAGACATGACTCAGCCCAAACCTATTCCAATAAAAAAATCCAACTAGCACAGCAGTTGGGATCTTGCAAACAAAATCACTGTACAACACAATGGCTCTGATACTCACTTGAAGAGATGGCATTACTCATTTGAAGTACACCCCCACCCACCCCCTCTGCATTCTCTGTGAAAGTACACGAGTAAACAAAAGTAAGTCTCCGATCAGTGAGAAATCCAAAGGCAAGGAGACGACATGAACATAGCTCATGCAAGGAGGTGCAATAGGGAGAGAGCCAGACAACGCAAATGCAGAGCAAGGAAACAAAATGGGATTTTCTAGGAGGATGAAGGGATTTAGCTGCCCCAGTTCCCTTAGGTGCTTCTGGGGAACTGAGATGGGGGCAAACGGACTTCTAACTTCTGCTCCCCTGTTATTAAGGAGAAGTTGCATCTCCTGGAAATCCAAACAAACACAGAGATAGAGGCACCGTCCGACAGAAATGGGTATGTTAGAGTTCTCCATCCTTGGATTACATCCTCTTCTCCTTAGTGCAGCCTCTGAGATGATCCCACTGGCAGCATGCGACTTACGCACCAACAAGTGAATGAGGTTTGCATGAAACAACTTCATTTAGGTCTCAGTATCACGGACATTCACAAGTCCCATTTAAACAATGGTACAGTATTTTTTTGAACAATTAACACAGGGGCTTCATTTGCGTTTTGCAAAAGGTCAACTGGTTCTTCAGGATGCACAGAGCTTCTCTGAGCAGCCAAATAATGTCTCCCAGTACCTGGCAGATACTAACCAGGAACAAAAAGAAATTCAATGTGTATGTTGAATGGACTTCAGAAGACATTTTGGCTTAATCTAAAGCTTGTGCTTTCTGACACATTTCCAATCAACTCCCTCTCTCCTGTGATTTGTGACATCTCTACCAGAAACATACATTCCCTACAGCCAAGCTGCTTCCTCCATACACTGCATATTCATTTTACAAACCTGCAACTCAGGCAAAGACACAGCAGACCCTCTGGACTACTACAGATGCTGCCCATTAATTACTTGCTCTTAATTCCTTTCCTATGTTAATTAAACAAGCAGCGTCACTTTTCAGGTCTTTTAACAGGTCTCATGATAAATATGCAGAGTTTTAACTAACTTCATTGTTTCCTGTACAGTTCAAGTCAAACTGGGTTTTGCCTCCTTCCTCCCTGTATCTGTGCTTATCAGTGGTGGTGGATCTCAAAGCAAATGAAGAAGATCCTCTAATGGCTTTAGACTAGTGCCACAGAAGGACCTGCATACAGCGAAGGACAGACAATTTAATGTTGTAAGGTACCAAGAGCAGAAGCAGCATCTGTCAGAGGCTTTCTGGGATTCCAAAAACTGTTTGTGAAAAGGTGCGTACTTCTTGAGAGCAGGGATGGAGGTGGAAAAGCCCCCTCTGTATTTCTTCCCATGCATCTGAACTGTGGCTTGAGAGGAAAAAGCAGTTCTCGCTAAGTACACTGCAGAAAGGGTAAGGCTGCCTTGCTGGTGACAAAGCTGTCTATGCTAGGACTGTAGATCAAGATCTCTGTGCTCCCTTTTTCTGATTTGTTGTATAATCACTTGCACGTCACCTAATTTCTTTGCATCTCTCTCTGTCTTTCTGAAAGATAAGCCTAGTACTAACTAACATCTCAGGAGAGCTGTAAAGATTAAACTGCCCTTTCCTCCAGCCAAGGACTCAAGGCTGCTCCACTTACTAACTGCAGAATGCCAAAGTGGCACTCACCAAGGAAAGATTTATTGGATAGTTTTGAAAGCACTTGAGATCCACGTGCCGAAGATGCAGTGCCATGTTTTGCCACACACTGACTGGGATGCATAGTGACATTATAATAAGGTGAGCTGTGAGTTACCCATCCATACTGTAAAAGTCCATAGGCTTTTCATAGGTTCCCATGGCTGTCATGCTGTTTGTTCAGTAACACAGAGCATCAGAAATGCTAGTCTGGCCAGACTAAGAACAGATGCAAAGTCTGCATTACACCTAGATTTACAGTTCATACACGTATTTTTGCTTTTAGCTTTAATGGGATCAAAGGCAATTATTTGCATTTATTAAAAAAGTCTTCCATCTAACTTGTCATCCTAGTGCACAAATTTAAGTTTCCCAAATCAAATCAATATCCAGGTTATGGTCACTATTCCTGCAATAACTTAACACTTATATTTGCACGAACAAGTAGGTACACTTGGCGTTTGAACAGCCTCTTCAGCCGTACAAATCCTGACATTTTGCCCTCTTATTTGAAAGAAAAAAGAAAAAAAGAACTGGAAATGAAACGTTCCTGAGCTTTTGTTTTCATTGTTCCTGTATTTGGAGACTGAACTAAGGAAAAGGGCTGGACAATTTAAAATCAGCTTGCAGTTCTGGAATCTCAGGGCTCACCAAACACTTGCTATGTCATCAAAGGAAACTCTTACAGCATAAGCCTTGATTACGATTGGCAAAAACCAGCACCAGAGGCAACATCATACGAAAGTGAAACACATGCTAATGTTAATCCGTGTCAAAGCTTAATAGCTATATAGGATCATTCCTACCTTCATACTCTGAATGTTCTTTAGCATAACATCTCCGATTCTTTGGTAATCTCCTTTCATGTGAGCATTAGAGCGGCCTTCCCTGTCAGCAACAGAAATATCACACTCTTCAGTCATGCAAGAAAACCACATAATCACTTGTAAGCACAGAAAGGAACTCAACAGCTCATTTCTTCTAAAATCCTGATCCCCAGGCTCCTTTGCTCAGGAGTGTGCAAGGAATCTTCCTGATGGACATGTAATTCCCAGGTACAATAAACCTTTCACTCAGCCTGGCTTGCACTCCTAACAACAGAGAGGGCAGGCACTAAACAGAAGGATTAGACTTTTAAAGAAAATTGTTAGCATTTTTAAACACACCAGAGAAGGCTGGAA
This sequence comes from Ibycter americanus, assembly GCA_035590275.1. Lineage (NCBI taxonomy): Eukaryota > Metazoa > Chordata > Aves > Falconiformes > Falconidae > Ibycter > Ibycter americanus. Next base: position 56,625,333 of record JAVJGI010000014.1, on the reverse strand, counting down.
AAGGCTTAAGAAAAAGGCAGACATCAAAATCCCATGACAATATGTGGGTTTGGAGCAGAAGAATAATTCTGTCCAGAAACAAGGGCTGCACCACAGAACAGGATCCGCAGGTGTTCCTCCTCTGAAAAACTTTCTGCTTGTGCAAGGGAAAGTGGGACAAAAAAATATATCCATCCAGCATCTAGGTTTGACTCATAAGTGTTACATACTGTCAGAAATTTCCTTTCAGTGTGTCACTTCTGGTATTAAAAATGCAAACTGCTCCATCCCATCCAGACAGCTGCACTTGGGCAAGTGCTCCATTTGGGAGAAACCCAGCTCCTGATGAAAAAGACATTCTTGCTTCTAAACCCATGTGTGAGACAGGCGGGGATACCACACTCTGAATCCAAACACATCTTTCAAAAAACACCGGAGGAAAAATCATGAGTATAAGAACCTAACTGTTACAGATCTGTTCCAACTGAGTTAGGTTTTCAAAAGAAAATCACCGGGGGGGGATGTGGAGAGAGGCACTGTCTCCCCTTTCCAACTTCTAATATTGCATCCAAGTTTCCCACAGTGTGGCTTTCCATGTGCTGTTGTCAATTTTTAAAATTTAGTTCAACTCCCACATCTAGGTATTGGGAGACAGATCCAGTCCTGGTGTGAGCAGCTGCAATTCAGCGAAAGAAATGCACTGCCTTGGAAGAGGACAGAAATATAATCAAGCTCTAAATAAACTCACGGGTAACAGGACCTCTGCTTTGTGTTACTGCTAAATGGATGCATTGTTTTTCACCCACTTGCAGTGGTTTACACTTTTAAGAAAATTCTGTGTGCAGTGAAGGAGTAAGTGGACAACCAGGTGATAAATCTCTGCATTCTTTAGTACCAGCAATTTAGCCGGAGAGGTCCCATGCTCATCAAATCATAGAGGACGCCCACCGGAGTTATGAATATACTTCCACTGGTAAGACAGACAGAATTGTTTGTTTGTTTAAAAACCCATGTTATTGCATGAATAGACTCATATTCAGACATATGTTTTGTTTTGTGAAGTTAAACATGATAATGCTTTGTGCCGGCTAATCTCTCTGCATGCTCTTCTAACTGGGAAACATGGAAGGAACAGCTCATGAATACTACACAGTAATATCTCCTATTTTATCCTTCAACAGACAAATAGACAAATCAACTCAGCTGATAAACAAGGGATTACTCCATGTTCATTTGAACAATATCCAGTTTCATAGGCTGTCTTTAATTATTTCCTATTGTGTTCAGTCTCCCAGGCACTCACATGCCTATTTAAGCAAGAAAATACAGTTCTCAATGGGATTTTCTAATGTTTTTTTCTGAGCCCAAAGATTACACCAGGCAAGGAAGTTGGGTTGTGTCAATGGTAACTTTAATTAGCATAGCCAGTTTTGCAAAAGCACTACATTATATAAACACTGCCACAGTCAAAACATGCCCCAGAAATGGTCTATGTTGCAAGGGACAGTAGAGGTATGTATGGACATTACAAGACTACAGGCTCCACATTACCTGAGGATAAAAGTCCAGTTTCTCTTTCCAGGAAGCCTGTGTCTGTCAAGTCATCTCTCTGCTGTACTGTTCCCTGCCCTTCCCTTCCCCCATGCCCTACCCATCCAGCAGCTCTCCCCACTGAAATTTCCTCTGAGAGGCTGCAAATAAAACTTTCCAGCCACTAAAGCACTGCTCCAAGTGGCGCATATCAAAGTGCCCCCGACTGAAAACCACAACCATTTGAAGTCCAAGGCAGTAGCACCGCACTGGCAGGAAGCAAAGGAAAGTCACCCCCCACCCGTGCAGCCAGCATGCAGCATCCCATCCCAAATGGTTCATGCTGTGCCGCTGCATACAATCCCAGAAATGTCAAAGCCAGACGAGTTTGTGCTGCTGCCAGTAATGACATGGTATTTTGTAATTATCTCTAGAAGAATTCTTGCTTTTTGTGTTATTCTCTAACTCTCTGGCACTGCCAGAGTTCTTTTTTAATGTCTCTACATTTGATTTAATCTAATGGACTTCAGCAGTTTGATACCTTTCTGATTTACTGCCAAGACAAATATTAAGTACTTCATTACAGACTGCTATTTCTAAACAGAAGTTGCTTTTCTGATCTCCCAGCTACAGTATAGGTTGGCTAGAACCCTCATTGCAAATTTCTTATCTACTAGCTATAGCTACTCGAAGGCTGACCCCAAGTGTACTGAAGTCACAGTGAGTGCTTCCACTGACTTTGTGAACTTCAGCTAATATTTAGTGCAGTTGTTCATTGAACAGTCAGGTCCTTATTTCCTAAAAGTTGACCCCCTGGCCCCTCTTCAGCCCAGCCAACACTGACTGCTTGCACAGCATCTCATCACATCAGTCACACACAAAGCATCAGGAACATTCCCCTTCATCGGCTTTGGCTACAGACTCGTCTGAGGCTTTTTTCTTTTTTTTTTTTAAACAGTTTGAGGGCTTTCAGATCTTACTTTGCATCTTGGCAGAGTGACAAAGAGGGAGAGAAAGGGGTTCTCCAAAAGCAACAGCCTCTCTCCAGCAGCTGGCTGAACAGCGAAGAGCTGAATCGTTCCAGACCCCTCAGCCTGGGCCAACAGAGCTAACCTGTGCTGCAGGCAGACATGTACTGCTGGAGAAAATAAAACCCTAAGAAAATCCAGAAATGTGGTGGCTAGGTATTGCTCCTTGTCCCAGCCATTCTCCTTGCTTTGCTTATTTATTTCCACGCAAATGCTGTCTCTTGCAACAGGGATGATTCTCCCACGTAGGCTGTGATATGGAGCAGAGGGGCAGGAAAAGCTGAAGCCAGGCATGGGGGAACATGATGGCTTCACGTCTGCCTCCTAAAACCCATCCTCCACTCCAACCCAGTTCTCTGCTGGGACTCCACAGTATTTCCTGCACTATGCTGCCTTCTTCCCCAGCTTCTCAACATGCAAATTCCACATAAACCAGAATAAAAGAAACCCCAAGAAAAATGCATCCAAATCCACAGCATATTAAAAGAAAAATGAAGCACCCGACCTATCAGATGATGTCTTACTGCTTCAACAGCCCAAAGCACAGCAGCAGAGAAGAGCTCTCCCTGCGGTGTATGTTTTGAATAACAACACTCAGCTTGCTGCCGGGGAAGAAGCTGCTCATTTGTTGTGCATCAATGACTAAATTGTTCTTCTTACTCCTTGTTTTCATGGGTCACTGTTTGAACATGGTATCTACCTGACAGTGACAAGGGACAGAGATCAGGGACTAGGTTCTTACAAATTTTCATCAGCAGCTGATTTATGACCCGACTCCCAGCTTCATAGAAGGTGAGAAGCTGCTTTCCCCACACATAATGTGCCCTCACTCCACTGACGTTGTGTGGGGAGGTCTAAAGCCACTGAAAATCATGCTGAAGAGTAGAGATATTATTCTACAATAAGCTCATTTACCATTTTTTTCCAAATAGTCCCTTTCTTTTTATAGTAATGCAAGTGTACAACTGCAAGCAAAGAGAAGGAGACCGACTTTTATACCCGATAAGAAGCTCAGACACTAGCTTACATATTACTAAAAACAGCCACTAGCTCAACTTACAAGGACTACACAAGCAGCTATGTTGGATTTTGGAATTACATAAACTTGTCAGTGTACATAATTGAAAAATGAATGTAAAAAAATCTCAAGTCAGCCCATACTATCCTCGGTCATCCAGGAATGGTAGTAGAAGGCACAGAGGTTTGATGGGGATAGCAGGAAGGCAAAGAAGGAGAGAAAGGTCTCTCAGAGATTTTTTTTCCCAGGTGAACACGAAAGACTTCGATTACAGCCCTTCAAGTGCAGCAAAAAAACAACAACAACCCCCCCCCAACACAACAACAACAACAAAATCAATTGCAGCAAATTATATTTACAGCTTGTGACCTTCTGATACATGCTCAGGAACAGCATCTCCCTCCTGGATCCTATAGTTTTTGTCTTTGGGCACTTAAGACACTTTTGACTTTTTAAGAGCATTATTAACTGAAGTTCTAATATTAAGAAATACCTTAAACATTCCCTGTTACAAGTGCCTTTTAAACAAGAGGAACATTTTGTAACTTGAAGAGTCGATAAAAGCAAAACACCCTCTTCCTTGCTCACACCCTGCTATTACTCAGCGCCTCTTACTGCCCTGCCCATTCCATCTGATGCTGCAGCTGTTCTTTCTGCAGCAAGCAGTGCACAAAACGCTGCTCAGAGCCTAAGAAATGTACTGCTGAAGCCACCAGTTTCCCAGAGCCCCATCAAGCCTTTGGGGAGTGTGCACACATTTAAAGACTTTGGGCTGGCTATCCCTGTTGTGGGAGAAACCCAATCTACAGCAAGCACGCATCAGTAATGCTTTTGAACGGTAAGAGATCAGAGCAAGTAACACCATCGCGTGGAAATATACTGAAAACACATTTCATGCCTTGCTGTGGCACATCCTCAGAGGCGATCCTGGCCACATCCTGCTGGTAGAGCCACAGAGATGAACATAACATGGCTTTGGGTGTGACTAATGGATCCTGGACAAGCTATTTCTCTCCCACTATTTCAGATTCACTTGAGTGTAGCGTGGCTCTAATCCCCAGAAGTACCCAGAAGTGACTTTAGCAATGCAAACTGTCCTCTCAGAAGCAAGCCCAAGACACTGGCACCGGGCCCCTCTTAATATCTTTGTCTCAGGAATCCACCACACTGCATAAGTCTGAGGTTTGTACTACAATACATACCTCATTTCCATACATAGAACACTTCTGAAACTGTTCTCTTCATTTCTCTTCTCCAGACATGCAAAACCAGCTGAACAGTCGGCACTCGTGCCTTTAAGAAGGCAGACGAGGATTGCTGCCTTGTTTATATAAACTGTTCATCAGGCTGTTCTTCCTGATCGCAAGTACTACTTCCCAAACAAAAAATGGTTAATAAATCCACGTTCAGCTCATCTTCCTACACCTCCCTTAGTGCTTTTTATTACCGGTTTTCAAACTGACTTCCACGAATCCTGATTGAGCCCTCTCCTTTCATATGCTAAGATCTAAGAGCTTTTTTTTGCAAATTACCAGCCACACATTTCTCAGCCACATCTGGTGGTACTGAGTAGCAGCTTTCCTCAGAAGTGCCTGTGAACTGGGAGACAAACTACTGGCTTCCCTGGGAGAGTCTGCCTGCATTTCTGGGAAGTACATAATGCTTTTTCTTCCCAGCACATGGATAAGGTCCAACATGCAGATTCATACTACCTGACAGGGCTTCCTAGAGCAGAAATGGCTATCCTGGCTTGCCCTAGCATTGCTCTTTGCAGTGCTTAGTGGTTGACCAAGGAGGGAAACTTACAGTTCTTCATTTGCTATCTTCTGTCAGAATTTACAGAAACCAGTATGGAAACTTGTAATACAAACACGTAAAGGGAGGGTGTGGGAAAATGAGCTCAATTTTTTTGGCTGGAGAATGGTGCTTGTGTCCCAAATGAACAGCCTATTAAACAGCTTAGATAAATGAAGGAGCAAAACCTAACTGACTTCTCGGATTCAACTGGCCAAATGCTAATGAAGCATGTCACGCTCTGCCTGCACTGCCCACACCTTTTCCTGGGAAATAGGAGCCAGTTTTAAGCCACTGAGACACGTCTCCCATATTTCCTCCCAGCAAAAAGGGTTGGGAACTCCTGGCCTTGCACCCAAAGCCTTGCTGAGGAGCATCTTGGCCGAGTCCTGGTAGCCAGGACCAGGACCTGGGTGCCCAGATACCAGATGCAGCTTTCCTGGCACTCGCTAACAGGACAGCCTGATGTGTGCTGTTCCCTCTCCCACCTCAGGCAGCTCCCTGCTCTTTTTTCTTCCTTCTCTCTTGCTGTACGAGAGGGCAGAGCCCCATAACAGCCTGCAACTACCAAAGGTCATCCTTCCTCTCCTCAAACCACAGGGTGTCTAGTGGGGTATTTTCACTTGGTCCCAGGAACATAGTCAGTCTTGCGAACAGAGGGCTCAGCACAGTTGGGGCAACTGAAGGGATTCACAGGCTGTTTCACTGGCCCTGCAACAGCACAGGCAGGGCAGAAAACATCACCCAGAGTATGGTATGACTGATCTTAGGAGGCTGTGCAATAAAACCACCAGGAATCTGCTCAGTTTCATGGCTAGAAAGAAACCCTGGCTGTGAAAAATGCAGCCATTTCCCATATTCTGCAGGTGGCTCTTGGTGTCAGGATCAGCTCGCATCTTGTTAATAACTTTATCACTATGCACTAGGTACTGAGATGTGCTGCTCTTAGGAAATGCAGTACTAAAGAGAAAAATGGGTGAATTGTGTAAAGAAACAAATCAGACCTGCCAGAATCTATAACTTGGTCAACAAGAAATCAGCCCTTATATGTTCAGTAGCAAATAGCCTGCCTCTGACCAGTTTCAAACGGTTCAGAAGCCTTAGAGCAAGCCAGAAATGCTTTTAATAATGTTCACAACCCGAGCTGCTTGGAGCCAAACACTAAAAGTCTATAGATGTTTTAACAAATTAACAGCACAGAGCCATCTAACAATCGTTACACACGATCCTCCCCTGGCCTTGCTCTCCTCACAGCTCTCCTCACACCATCAGTTTCAACATGATCCCAGTCCTAAAAGATCAGGGAATGGCCTCCCATAAGAGCTTCCAAAAGGCAGCACAAAGGTTTCAAACAAACCTTAGACAAACACATGTCTAGGCAGAGCAGGCAGGCTAAACTGCACTTTAAGTTGATAAAACCCATCATCCTACTCACAAGGGGAATGAAAATGACTGGTTACAGGAGGCTCTTCCTCTCAGACAAGCTCCCACATCACATCTGGGTAGCTAGGGGCTTCCAGTAGCTTGATGAAGTCCACCACCTTTCCTTCCATTCAAAGGCCCTTTTCTCGTAGGACACACCACCCTCTGACAAATGCAGAGCACGCTCATGCCTCAGGATGAGCATCCTGCATTCCTCCCCGCTTCACCTGCCTGGAAATACAAGAGCTGACATAGAAGAGTCAGATTTAAATGAGTTGGCTTGAATCCTGCCCGAATGTGCCTGCAGCAGTGCCGTCGGCTCAGCCAGGCCCAAGAGAAGCTCTGCAGCTGGTGTAGAGGCTGGGCAGCACTCTGCACTGCCACGGTGAACACGGTCAAAGCTGGCTGGCTTCAAATCATGTGGGGCCAAAGACAGAGTCTTTGCTAAAATCATGGCAGTGCAGACATTGAGCTAAGTGACCTTGACCACACTGCTGAAGAAATTCCCTACCACGTTGCCACCAGCTGCTGCTTCTACATGCTGAGGGGCTGTTTATTTTTGTCACTCACCGTTTAATTAAACGGTAATCTCTACAGGATAGAGTTTATTGCTTGCAGCTTATCTTGGTATCTGTGGCATTAAATAAAAAAACACCACTTCCAAAATCACACCTGCCAGCAAATCCGCCTCTCTTCCTAAGGCACATATTCAAATCTTCCAGAACTTTAAAAACAAACACTGTCTACAACAGTAGTATTATGTTAGGCAAACTTCTGCTGTTGGTTGCAAACTGGATGCAGACCAGCGGCAGGAACAGGACTGCTTTTCTGTCAAGTGAATCACAGCAGCTCACAGAAATCCCAGTGGCTTTATGCTAACTGTGGAAGGACTTGCAATAGCTGAGCTGACAAAGTCAGAATGAGGTGCCCAGCCTGGGACAAAGTTACCTCAGCAGAATATTTCTGAGCAATTTGGATTGCAAAGTCACTTCATAGCAGATAAGCACTTTATATCATAGAGTAACTGCAGTTTAAATATGACATTAGGAGCCTTAAACTGTGGTTTACCGCTCTGTGAAACCATAGCCTTAGGACACAAGGAAAAGCTGGAAAACGAAAAGCTTACTCAGCTCTAAAAGAAGCTAACTAAAACAAAAAAAACCCCAAAATTAAATGATGGAAAGCCTAAAAGCCTAAATATTCCTTCTTTCTTTTAAAATACCTCCCCCCACTTACTACAATGTCACCTTTCCACAGCAGGCTATTAGTGCATCATCATCCCAGTTCTGAAAAACATCACATCTGGACAGGAGGTTGACATCCCCTTGTAATGCCACCAGCAACCAGAAGGATATAGAAGGAATCTCTGTTTCAACATGCCCCAGGAATCAGCACCCAGCAAGCTCACTAGATTAGACTGGTCTGATAGAGAGCAGAACTTGGCCCTTTATTATACAAATTTTCCTTTTCTTACCATGTACCCTTAACCCCAACTAGTTGGGGATTAACCCCAACTACTGTTAATTCTATACCATGATTGGAGAAACAACAATATTTCATAACATTTGAAAGAGCCTCCCTGGGGTACCTGCAATAAACATTCCTTACTGAAAAGCAATTAACACCAGTAAGAATCCTGACTAGATTAAAACGGTGGCAGCCCAATGGAAAAAAAAGGGAGATATGGGCAGAGTTGCTGTGTAGCACATGCCTTAGGAGTAACCTTATGTCAAGTGTCAGCCACAGAGTCCTGGGTGAGGATGTCAGCTCTAAGAGGCAGCATCACATTCCCCTCCTCACAGAAAATACCCACTAATTCTGGAACAGAGCAGGGTGGGTTTGGATAGCACTCCTCTGCAACGTGTTGTGCTCTCGTTCAATGACCTTGCTCATCACATCACAAGAGCTAAACTCACACACTCCAAGACTGTGTTTTGCTTTTGTTTTGATTAATTAGTTAAAGAGGCATTAAACTGATTAGCACTCATCAAGTCTTCCTGCTCTGCTTTCACATGATTTTTCATTGTCACTTTTCTAACTGAGAAGAAAAAGCTAGGCTCCCAGCACAGAAGATAAACTAACAAAAAATGCCTACACAGAGCAAGACAATGCAGCTCAGAAAGGTCTAATGAGAGCAAGGAGAGGGCTTCTGTGTGCTGCCTTTGCTCAGATATCAGTGGTCAAATGAACTGAGTTAAGAGTCCTGCCAGGGAAGAATTACTCACTTCATAGCTCTTTCATAAAAATGCCATGTTTTACTGTCACTATTATGCTAAGGATAGATAATTTTTAAGTCCAGTGTCCTCTTCCAACACTGTCAATTTGTAGAGCGCACTGTAGACCCCGAGATTGTCAAAGCCGTGGTGCTGCAGAATGGGAAGCTGGACTCTGACCACCCCCGCAGCCTACACCTATTTGACTGAAACAGGACTTGGTCCTTCGCCGCTCCCTGTTTATTACTGATAAATCTTACTTGCAACATGTTTTTCAGAAGAGCTGCCATATAGAAACACTGACACTTGGCAAGAGAAAGCTTCATCCAGAATTATGATCTCATTTGCAAACGTCTGTACCTGACTGAGATATCCGAACACAGAGTTTGTCGAGTACACATGAACAAGGCATGATTCAATATACCCCGTCTGTTAATAACCAATACCTGTGACTTTCACAAATGAATCATGACAGTAGATCACAAAGAGTTAGCAAAAAGGGAATGCAAAGATGCTAAACTGCATGAAATAACACAGCTAAATAACAAACAACAATCTTACCACAGAGCAAGTCTCTGCTCAATTTCCTTGAGAAAACCAGTATGAAATTTGTGCAAAGGTTCGAAGTTGGAGAAAATGAGATTTTTCAGTGTTTCGGGCATGCAATCCTCTTTACTCACTGCACTCTGAAACCACTACAAAGAAAAAAGAAGCAAAATTATCGTGAGGTAGATGGAATGCAGCAGGTATGATCATTTGCTGTCTTTATACACCTAACCCAGTAAGGACCTCATTTAGCTGGCACTAGGAATATCACCCAGGCTACCCCTAGCACTCCTACATGCTAAACTGGTGCTCTTGCCAGCAGTCAGGCCCTGCATAGTTAAAAAAGAAACTCCCTTCCCCTTTGCCATCACTGATCGAATCTTGAAAATTCTTTTCAAGCCCAAACCGGTTTGTCAACACAAACTGAACTTGCAGATGCTGTAGGTGCAAGAGAAAGAGTATCGCAATACTTGCAAGCATTCCAGTAAAAACAACAAAAAAAAATAATGCTCTGTACTTTCTTTTGCCAAGTTCTGTTTGAAATTCCTTTGACAGGAGCTGGTACAGTAAGCACTCAAGACCACGCTGCTGTGTGCAGATAGAGAACATCATGCACTTTGCGAACTGAACAAACAGAGGGACAGCCCTTCCAAGACAAGGCACTAGTAGCAGAAAACAGAGGAGAGTCAGTGCCAAATGCGGTTAAGACTGCAACAGGCCCCTGCTCATTTTCGCTCCGTATTCTCTTTATTTCACCCTAATAGACCTACGGGTGATGTAAAGCCATAGGACTAGGGGTCTTGCCAAGGTCGCACAGATTATTATCTGCAACATGATAATGTTACTCTCTCGTCGCTGCCCTGAGGGGTTCCAACTACCTATGGTTGACTTCCAGCAGGAAGCCTAGAAGGCCGCTGGGACCACAGAAGGTTGTTACAGCAGTCTTGACTGACGCTGCATCAGCTGGAGCTGACCCAGACCTGGGATAAAGAGAGCTCCCTCCCAAGCCTCCCTCTCCCCTGCTTTATCTCCGCGCTGAGCACAGCTAAGGCTGAAGAACTGCACACCAACCAAGTCTCAAAATGAATGCATAACACTTGTTCCTTCTACCTTTTCCAATGAGACTGGCTACTTGTTCACTCTTGGTGGCCTCCTGATGGGCCTCATGATTAGCTTAGAGCCAGCTGTATGCCTTTTGGTGGCACACCAAATTCAAATTTGCCTACCAAAAGAATAACGGCGAGGGTGGGAAATGGGGTTTAGCTCTGAAGAGCTACAACTTTCTGTTTCTGCAGCCACTGGGTGAAATAGAAGATGAAAGCAACGTATCTAGTGTTGAGACTGCAGCAATGACCAGTGTCCAACAGAACCTGGCCTCTTCCCTCGTTGGCCTGGCTTCCCAGAAAGCCAGGGTAAGTAGGCAGTGGAGCCACAGCTACCTTCCTGCCTGTTACAACCATGCTATTCCAGCCTACAGTGGCTATGTTTAATCTGGTGTCAGATCAGCTGCATCTGCCACGTGGGCTCCCGGAACAGCTGAGAAGCTGGGAAGAAGGTGTCTCTCCCTGGTTCCCACCTGGCACAGACTCTTCCATGTAGCACGTCCTCCTTACCACAACACTCAACGCAGGAGGGGGCCACGCACCTCACAGAGCTTCACACACTGGGTGATTAAAGACCTGGAAAGTCTGGAGCTGGAGGCCCTGCTGAAATACTATGAGGGATTTTGGATCCAGTGCCCTTTTGCAGACAAATGTTATTTAAGGCCAAACCTTGCGCACATTACTCTTGGAAGTTAAACAAGTGTTGGTGTGTGTGCAAAGAAGGCACATATTTCCCTTGGTGATTTTACAATCACACTCTGATCTGATGCTACAGACTAATGAACAGGCAGTTTCACTTACCGAAAAATCAGAATCATTCAAATAGGTACTGCACAATATTTCATGTTAAATGGAGGGCATTTAATCCAGGAGAAAACATTTATATGTCCCCCCAGGGAGCTACTTCAGTTTTAAGAGGTCATTGAGAACCCACAGGCATTTTTAGTAATTACAACCACAAAGTATGAGAGCATGAAAAAAAATAACTGAACTGTGTCCCAAGTTCCTCAACCTGATACAGTTACGTAGTGTGTGTTACTAACCGCAGTGCAAATCTCTACTTTCTGCTTTTTGTGTGATTTCCTCCCTAGAGCTGTACTCCTGGGCACTGCAGAGAATACCTACAGTACAGAATATAAAAGCAGCATGGAACAGCGAAGATGTTAAATGGAGCAGATGAAATACTACTGCTGACTAGAGCTTCACATGTTTCATGAGTAATGCTCAAGTAAACATACCGATGTGATGACTTCAAGGTCCTTCAGGTATGTTCGTTCTGTGGTCGCTACTTCTTTAGCAATGAAGTAAGCTTTCTCAGTTGGGAATCTCTGTAAATTGCAAACATATTAAGTTTTCATCTGCTTTTATGGAACTGCTTTCTATAGGAAAAAACTGCAGACAACAATCACCAGGAGAGTTACAAACTAGTGACCTTTGTTTGTGGTTACTGTGACTCATGCCTGAATGTTTCTAAGCCCTGAAGCCCTGAAAACAATCCTTCCTTGTAAACACAGGAGAACAAGCACTTTCTATGGGTTCCTGAGAGACTTTTTTCTGCCCAGGTGATTTCTACAGCTTTGGGGTGCTGATGTTCCTTTCAGCTTATTCCACACATCTGGAGCAGGACATATTCTGAAGTTCACAAAGAAATCCTTTCCAGGCTAGATAGATAGCCATTTGAATCAAATTTGACAATTTGTAAAATTGACAAAATGACAAAAATTTGCATTTGATTGTTGTAAGTTTCATCAGCAGGGTAAGAATCCACAGTAAAAATACTCTTAAAAAAATCAAATCTGTAAGATTTTTCCAGAGCAGGTAGACAACCTAACAGTGGGAGAACAGAAGGATTTTAGGGTAAGCTACAGATTTCAAATTTCAGGAAAAAAACAACCCAAATCCTCCTATGTTATCCAAGAGGCAAAAGTGGTTTTGACCTCTTAATTCTGAACAGCCAGAAGATCCCAATTGATCTTGCTCTGTGTTGCTCAGGAAGCAAAAAGGAAAAGCAAAACATCCATAGATCTTTTGCTTCTATATTTCCTCCCTGAAGATCAATGATGCAAAGGATGCACTAGAAAGGGATGCAAGGGGAGACTGTGTGGGCATTTCCTAGTCAGTAGACAACCCCATAGGAACCATCATCCGCTGGCATACACAGCAGTCACTGGCTGCTGTAACTTGGACTGACACAGGGAATCCTGAGTCTATTAACTGATCCTTGGCTTTTCTTCTCAAATATCTTGCTAACTGTGCACAGTGGGAAAAGGGATCTTCCTTACACAGGTTCCCACTTTCCAGCAAAGCCATCTGAGTTCCTACCTTCTTCCTCCTGCGATGCTTCAAGCTCAGGAGAAAAAGTAGGCGAGGGAAGGACAAGAGCAACCCCCTCTCACCCTGCAGCACAGGAGGGACAAGCCAGCAGGCACCTAGAACACCCTGGCTCCGACACAATCCCTTCTATCTTCAAAAGGCAGTTTTGGATGTGATGTTCCCTTATGGCTTTGCTGCAATGATGGAGCTGAGCCAAACACTCCCAGCTGAACGCTGCAGGCTGTGGCTCGAAGAAAGCACTTTGTGCTCCCACAACCAAATGCTCCCAGTGGTGCTCCCAGCAGAGGCAGACTGGAGAGTCTGTGCTGGACACTCCTGAACAGGCTCAACGCTCTTCCTTTTCCTTCTGTTACAACAAACTACCAAACTGCACTCCTTAGAACCAAGCTAGATTTATAGGAGACCCTGTCAAAAAAGCTCTTAAGTTTGCAACCCAGATTTATCCCACATTAACCTTAGGGACACAGAGCCACCTATCTTTTCTCCGCTGCTGAAAGAGGAGCTGGGGCCCCTAACTTCTGAACCTCTGTTAAGGGGAATGAATCCAGGGCACGGAGCTCCCAGTTACAGCAGTTCTGTGGTTCTGGCCTGACCGGCTCCAAACCATGAGCTTGGCCTCAGGAGCACAGGGATGCTCTTGGACATGCTGTGTGGCTGAGGACAGCAGATACCAAGTGACCCAACTCAAGTTATCTGTGTGGATCTACGGAGGTCTAGATATTAGTCGCTTTGACAAACAGCAGTAGTCACAACACAGAGAAGATGGCAAAGGCCAACTGCCTCTGCCTTACCTTTCTTTTGACCTCTTCCTCATCATCAGTCCTGATGCACGATGGGTCATTCAGCAAAGGGCTGATCAAGGGAGATGACTGCTTGGCATCAGGGCTCAAGTTTGGAGATAAAGACATATTTGCCACTGACGGTCCTCCTTGGGAATTGATGGAAAGCTCTGAAAGGTGAGGGCTGCCAGTCAGAGAACCTGCTAAAAAAAATGGTAAAAGAGAAATCAGTTAGGACAGGTTCTCTCTAGAAAGTATCAAAAGGAGTTAGAACCTTAAGTTGCAGCGTGTGAAATTACACTACAAGAAACAGCCATCAGGGTCCTCAAACTAGTCCAAACGGACTTGTAGCCAGAGGAACTGCATCCACTTGCATTAACCAAGGGACTGGAGCGTTCTTTTAGCTGATGCACTGTCTGAAATTAGTGTCTCTGTAGGGAAGGGATCGAGGCATACATGACTGAGCTGCAATATTTACTGCTACATCAAATTAATACAAATTTTTTCACCATTGTAACCACTCTATGGAAGAGAATAAACAACAATAAGGGGGTCACCCTACGAGTGCCATTCTTTCTAGCAAAACAGAGCTTCAAAGACTCAAATCAGTACTTCATAGGGAGCTACAGGACACAAGTTAGAACAAATGTATCTAGTGGAAGTCTAGAGAAAAAGAAACTATGACTCTCTACAGCAGTGTTGCTGTTAAGACCAGTCAGATCTAACATGAAGGGAGAAAACTACTAGTTCCCCAATTTCTACACACAACACAAGTATGTATATTATACCTTGTAGGTCTTTCCATGCTCCTCTGATTGTTTGGGATGGAAATGCTAGCATTACATTTACATAAGAAAAGCAATACTTTTAATGCACAAAGCATAACAACTTTAGATTATCACAGATATAAAGCCCCGTTTAATTTTGGATTAAAATGTTAAAAGAATGAGACAATTAATTACACTTCCATGAATTCACACACACTACGTTAAATAAATATTACTGAAATTAGCCTTTTGTCTTCTGGGAGGCAGCCAGACTACTCTCTGCACAAAGGAAAGACTTTGCCAAAAATGCCCAGTGTTCTCCCAGCTATCCCCTCCTCCAAACCTCTGAAAATCTAAACCTGTTTTAGAAATTGGATCTGTCATGTGGAAGAACATTTACAGTCTGTACCGTTTTGGCATCATACATTAAAATCCAACCAAAAAACGTGACAAGCTCTTGATTACCACAGCTAACAGCCTGTCTAGGATTAAATGTAAAACACATACATTGCCATATATAATTAAGGTCAAATACATTTTACTATCATGTTTATGTCCTCCCTAGATTATGATAGGTAAGTGTTCCTGTTGCTACAACACAGCTGAGATACTCCAGTAAACAAAGGCACCAATAAATGTAATTAGGCCAGTAGTAAAACCTATTTATTTTCTGGAAGAACTCAAGATTTATTGCTAGAATATGAATGTTTTCCAATTCCACACCAGTTCATGTTTGTATGTCATTCCTTTGACAAGAGAAGGAAAAAAACAATACAGTTATCAGTTTACGTAATCATGACAGTTATGTAGCCTATTATAAATCAAACTCAAAGCAGTATTTGTCTGAAATAAAGGTCTGTATTGTTACAGCTAGCAAGAAAGGATTTACGAACAGTTTCACACTAAATCAATGTTCAGTGAAATTTGAGAAAATGCCACAGCTTGTTACACAAATGTCAATTTTATTGACACTAGCACACAACTGTATACAGTGTTTTCAAAAGAAATGGAATTAATCATTGAGAAATAGTGAAACAGATTAATAGCAAGGTTGTAAGGTTAAAAGTACTTAACTACATTACAAAAGACATAAGAAAAGTGGTATCACCTCAAACGCAGAAACAAAGAAATTCTGGCACTATGCCTGTCGTACGACAGTGAATAAATGATTTGCACCTCTGTGAGAAGTTCACAGGCATTACAGTCTAGAAGTTAAATAGCACCTATCTGTGATAGAATAATATAGATATATCGACATATCTACCTACCTATTTATAATCCTAGGTCTAACTTCTGATGTACTGGAATTTTTATCAGTACAACTCAAGTGTTTCAAACTATAAAGTACCAAATGGACAATGAATTAAAAAGACTTCCTAACCTACACTTGGAAGACACGACTTAGGAGAAGTATTATGGAAAGTATCACCAAAAAACATGCCTGGTGGCTCACCGCATTGAGTATACAGCCCATTGATTAAAGACTTGCACATCAATACATCACTGACATTCTCAAAGTTATTCTGCTGCAAGTTGAAATGCTACATCCTCCTTTTTGGTATCAATGTGGACATAAGCAGTGACCAAATCCAACCACCACCACCTACAAGCAACAGCTCAGCTAGACCCCATCCACCAATATTTCACTGAACCAGTGAAAATTAAAGCTAGGTATAAGAGAGTGGCTATATGACAAAAATGTCTCAAAATGCTGTTACATTAGCACATTCTGGGGCCTAATTACAACCAACACAGCCATAAAGATCAACACATTGGATGCTGTCCTGGTAAAGGTGGAAAACAAACTCGTTATGCTGTGAGAAAGTCAGTATGTCATGAAGAAATGAAAATGGAAACGGAAGGTCTTCTCTCCCCCATCGCCAATCAGTCAGGACATGTATCGTGCTGATGGGTCACGGCAATGCTGCAAAGTGACTTTCTCTTTTCACAGAGGTGAGGAGGAACAAATAACCTGCATTAACCAAACAGTCTTTTCTTTGTGTTTCATCTGACCTTCTGCCACAGAAGAGTGTATTCATACAGGACTTAATCATCAACTACATACTGCAGAATATAAACAGAAGCAGAAGGGAGAAGACCAATCTTATTTACAAGGTACTGAAATTCCTCACATTTTACCCTAAAGGATTCATTGATTGACAGGCTATTATTAGCATGTCAGTTGCCAGCTATCAAGTGGTACTGCACAACACATTGGAGGCCTAGAAGGTTGGCAGCTGGTAACATGGAATTGTCTTTGCTGGTACTTCAAATGATTTTTATTTAGATTCAGACTTGGGCCATCTTTCAAATATAATGGAGCCAGCTATATATATGTAAACCAAGAGACAAGTACAAAAGGACGTTTATCTAAGGATTGCTTAAGCACACATTAAAATTACATCCTTGGTGGAATGGGTAGGAATTAAGCATGTACTTCAACTCCTTTCTCAGCTTGGTTTTAAGAACAGAAACAAACACTGGTTGATGAGAGTGGCAAATAATGAGAACGCACTTTACCACAGCATGCCAGATTAGCCCATCGATACCAAAATACCTGCTGTGGTTCTTAGTTTCACTGAGCTAGTTTACTCTCCAGACATTGAGGAAAGGTGCTGCAGTAGGGAAGGTGAGAGAAAAGATAAACCTTGACTGAAATCTAACTTGAAAAAAAATCTACAAAATGACAAAGGCATTTACACAGCCATAGAACATGAAACCATGGGTTAATTGTCGTAGCTGTACACGTGACTCAAATCACCCCCCATCCACATACATGTTCCACATGCTATGCTAAGCAAAATGAAGCCAGTGGCTAAAATCGATTAATAGCTGATACCTCTGTCAAAACACACATCACAGTTGCCTGCTGTGGTTTGGGGGTGGGAATGCATGGGAGTGCTGGCAAGCTGTGGGTGCCTAGCCGGAGAGGGACAGGCTGGGCTCTGTGCTTGGCTGGCCAGCCGTGATCCATCCCACTGGCAGCACCTGCTCTACTCCAGGCTCCTGTCACGCACAGATGTTAACCCATAGGGACTGGTGCTGAGGCTGGAGCCCACAGAGCCTTGGGCTGGCTGAGCTACACCACTTTAGAACATGGCTAGTACCAGGGGAAAAACAGTTCAAATCCGTACTTTTCAGCTGAAGAAGAAAGTCTCTCCCAGAGGTCAATTCAAGTCATAGGTGAGCTGAACTGCCTGCTGCCCCTTTCTTTGTTCACTGCATAGACAGCATCAGACTATCTGAAATCCCTGGTTAGAGACAAACCTAACATGGGAAGGCTCCCCTCTTTGTGAGGAAGACAAATGGGGCTCAGTGTACCCTGAAGATACTCCTCCTCTATTCCTTTTCTCCTGAAACTGCTGAATAACAAACTCAGGCCATTTAGTGTTCTGCATCTGCTTCAAAAGAAACAGTTCCCACCCCTACACACTGTGTTTTGACAGCAAGAAGAGTACAGCAGTGTTAAGATGCTCCTGGGTATGTTCCTCCTCTGTGGAGTGTCAAGAAGTGAAAACGACTCAATTGTGGAAACTGAGTGGAGACATCAACCATTACCGAAGGTGATGGAAATTCTGCTGGAAAACCTCATGTACAGCTACAGTGCTCATAACTCAATTGTTAAGGGTTATATTGTTCTCAAGGTTTATAGGTTTGTTATTAGAAATTAAAACATGTTAAGAGCCAGAAAAGTACCTTTCTCAATACCTGGAACGCTGCAGGGCTTATTGTCTCTTAGGCCTGTTCCACAGCCTGCTCTGCAGTCAGGGGAATCTTGTGACATCCAGACACCAGTTACTCTGCTTTAATGGCCCATTAGTGTTTTCTAAACTCCAGTCTGGTAGATGAAACCCAAGTTGTTGCCCCTTTGTCCTGTGCGTTACTGAACATACCACTTACAAAGGCTCTTTAGTAAGAAAGTATCTGGCAGAGCTGCCACTGCTGTGGCCACACAGTTAGGTCTAGCTTAATTTTCCCATGGTCACAGTGGTTGCATACCTCTAACTTCTACCTGAAAGTTTTGGTCAGAGAAAGATGCATAGTACTAAATGACATGGCGACGGATAGCACCAGATGAAGTGGCAGGAGTTCTCAGATGCATTTCACCAATGGCTAGAGTATCTTATATCGGAGAAGAGTTTAATAAGGGTGTCCATCCCTTCTGTCCTCAGCTGTGAACCACGCACAGCCACGCTCGCTGAACTAACAGAGTTACGGGATGGACATTCTGCTCTGCTCTCCCTCAATGCAAGAACAAAATCCCACCTACTTCCATGAAAGCTTGAGGGGGACCAGTTCATCAAGCTGGACATCTCTTCCCCATTAAACAAAACAAGCTGGAGTGCTGGATACAGTTTGTCAGAATTAAAGATCTTGAAAAGTAGTTATACATCAGCCATAAATTTGCATACAAACATCCCTGAATGCAGTACCAAAGAATTTGAGGAGGAACAGGAATTAAAAACAACTCAGGAAGAGATCCCATATCACACATAACCAGTAACTGCCTGGCTTGAAGAGGAACATGACAGGGAAAAAGGTTCACTTGGACTTCACAGCTTCAAAATGCATGCCCACGGCAGGAGTGGCAGGGATTCGGGAGAATGGTGCACCTTCTCAATGAACCTATTTCCCCATATTCAGGACAAAGCATCAGCCAGCAAATGGACAGAACAATTAAACCAGTGACAGTTTTACAGCAAAATACCAGTTAGAATGAGTAAAAGCCTTCAGTACAGGTAAAACTAAAAATAATAATAAAAAAAAGAAACTAATTCCATGCATACACAGTTAAATGGCTTGACATGCTTATAGTCTCATCAAGCTTGGTGTTGGTTTAGTAGCCAGGAACCTCTCCAGTTGGTAAAGGTCCATGCTTTATTGGTATACTGCAGTATTAGGCAGCAGTGAGTGTGAAATCAGACAGTAACTGCTGTTGGCCTACATCAGGGTCTACTCGCATCTTAAGAACAAAGAATGAACATTACAGCCTGGGAAGATCAGAAGGTCACTGGGCATCAGTCCTTTGTCTAGCCTTTATCTTTCCAGACAGAAATAGAGCAACTGATAGAAGGATTTCCTGCTGTATCCAGGGTTAGGATTAGTTTGCTTTTGTTTGTCTTCAGACCGACACCACACGGTGCTACAACAGAATTGCAAATGTTCAGCCCTCATGTAAGCTTATGCCACAGATACTGTCCATTTCAACAAGACATCTCCCCAAGACTGCAGTGATCCTGCTTATGAGCTACGGCAGACAGACTTGATCATCACTGGGTGCAGCCTTCATTAGGGAATGAAGGGCAGTCCAATTGTGCTCAATGGAGCCCACATGCCCTGGAAAACAGACCTCCTTCCCCCCTCCCTCCATTCTTCAGCTCCTCAACATGGTATGGTTTCTCAGCCTGAGACTCACGACCTGGTGGGGGTTTTCTCCAATTCTGAGAAGTGCTCTATGAGACAGGATCACTGTAATAAGAGGAATTAGATACTCCCAATACAAATAGGTATTTCTGCAGTAAAAGGACATTGAGACAGTGCTTCCGAACAATGCAAGGAACAGAAGATACACCATGCTTTGAGGATAGACAGAACGTTGAAAAGGCTTTTTCTCCCAGAGAGGTACATGCTGACAAAACAGTGCATACAATGAAACAAAAAATGTTTCTCATTAAACGGTATTAAACAAATGACAAAAATGAGAATGAAGTCCCCAGCATTTTCAATTTTAAAAATTAATTTTGAATATTGAGATTTATTAAAAAAAAATCTATGCATGTGCACACACAGAAATCAGGAAAGGGCTGAATAAGTGAAACACTGCCAAGCTTATGAACTTTTGTTAGTGGGTCCAGGTGAGTTTTTTAGCAGGAAAGGGAAAAAAAAGGATTCAGCTAATCAAAGATTTTTAACTGCCTCATGGAAAAGCAACAGGCATGAGCTCTAACATTCACTGAACTAAACAGAAAGACCTACCTCTGATCTTGCTGTAAACCATCAAAGGCAAAAACCTGTTTTCTTCTCAAAACAGGATTTGCAGCATTTTAAAGAAAGCATCTAATCTAATTTTAACAAGCTTGAAAGCTCTTGAATCAGAGAGCATTCATTTTCCTTCAGCCTTCCATGTTCAATCAGTGACAGCTGTATCATTACTGGCTTTAGAGCTAATTTTTATTAGTAGGAACTGTGGATTTTTATGATTCTCAGGGGCCAAAACTTTACCAAAAAATAAATCAATAGAAATCATATCTTAGAACTCTTATCATTCTAGAGCAAACTAAGTATTTACCATCATGTCATGCAGATTTATGATCCTAAGGTCTTTACCCTTTTTACTGTAATAACACCACCATTATTTACACTCATGAAAAACATGCCTGTGAATACACAGTTCAGCCAGGCATACAGGCTTTCCAGATCTCATAGCATTTAAAAGAAAGTGCTCACTGCTTTTAATAACAAACAACATAAAATAAGCTTAATTCTACATGCTCTTTATAGACCACAGAATCAGAACAGAAGACTAGATACTCTAAAGAACTGCTACATATCACCCAGCTAGGCTTTTTATTCGTACGATGCCTTCAACTTTTAAGTAGAAAATCTGTATTTTAACATATCAATGGCACCACACAGCCTAACCATAGGGAGGAATGTAGAAGATGCCTTTGCTCAGGATACACATGTTGCACAAGAATTATTTGCCTTATAAATAAGTAAATAAGATATGTGCCCTTGTCTAGGCATGTTTCAGCAACTATAGAAATTACTGAAATACAAGAAGAAAGATTTTGTTAATTTCCTAGGATTTAAATTTCCTTCTTTTCTAGAACCTGACAGCATGGGCAACAATTTTTCCTAACGTAGCTTGACTGAAACCAGAGTCTGCTGCTACCCACTCATTTGAGAAAACTTACACATCAGTCTAATCTTTGGAACCTCCTGATGTCAACAATGTGTATCAGCCACTTACAATCAAAAACCCCAAAGCCATTAGCATCAAGTAGGAGGCACCAACATGCACCTGGGTTTCTGATAAAAGGACTGTTCTCCCTACCACTTGTGCCTCACAGCATCTAATAAAAGAAAGATGTATATATTAAAAGTTGTTCCAGAAGATTCAATTTCCCTCATATATTTAGGGTCTCTCTTACTTGGTATAGAGAAGAGGACTGATCCCCTAAATGAAGAGGAAAGAGATGTGCTAAAATGCACAGAAGCTACCTTAAGAAACTACGTTGTTGAAAGACAGAAGTGTTATCGGAAGACTCAAGGGGACTTTGGCTTCCTTCACTTTATAAATGCCTGCACAGAGAACCTCTTCCCTTCACACTCACTGCTCTTCCAAGCCGGTAACAACCACGCTGCTAAATGAGGTGGATCTCCAGTGGTCCACATCCTGGTGCACAAAGGTAAGTGACACCCAACTCCTTCATGCACGTGGAAGGTCACGAAAAACTTGGATTGTTAATTTTTCATCATTAGAAGCTAAACTGCAGCAATTAAAATTTCATTCTAAAGTCACCTCTGACAGCAGTCTAATGCCTCATTATGACAAATGAGACTAGTTAAACAAACATGGTATTTGACAGAATTTGTAGGTCAGATGTCCTTTCCTCTGTTGAAGAACTGTTCCAGAAATAGCCACAATTCATGCTAATTGCATATAAATCATGCTGACGAGATCTGAATCACTGGTTTTCAATATTCAAAATCAGGTCTGTTTCATCAGTTCTCTCAACTAATCAGTTCAACATAATTCTTGCTCTCCAAGTATCCTAAGAAACTACTGGGGCTTTAAACTCTCAGGAAAAGAGTGGAAAGCACACTATGCCAAAGGAAACTGTAAATAAATAAGGCTAAACATTTTTAGTCTGCTTAAGATACTTCCTATTCTTCTCCTTTCCTTTGTCTTCCCAACCCTGGAGCCCCCCAGAAGACAATTCTAGTTGATTATGAAGACTCTGCATGTGTGTGCATTTATTGTGGGACCGAAGAAGACAGAATTTAAAACATCTCTGCTTCTTAGTGAAGAAAAGTAGGAGCTATAAACAGGTTGTAGATCTGTCTAACCCATTTTCCATTTGACCTTCTCTGGTCACCACCAAGTAATTGCATGTACAGATAGAGAGAGGCCAGACAGGAACTTCTGGCATGAATGCTACTGCTTCAGAATGAATACAGCTGCTTCAACTAATAAAAGCTGCTCTGCAAACATCTGTGCAAACAGAAACCTACCCTACAAATATTCAAGGGGGGAAATACAGGTCCTGAAGCAGTATTTTCTAATAATACTAGCCCCAGTTAGTGAACTAGTTCACAAACCATTGTTTTTTCACCCTTTGCTGGGTTCTAATGATTACATTCAGCATTGCCAATGCTGCTCAATTGAGAAAATGCTGTCTAATTTTGCATGCCCTTTGATCTTGAAGCAAACTGGTAAATTAATTTAGTTTTTCAGATGACTAACATGCAACACTCATTATGCTCATCCATCTACTTTATAACTGATCTCAGCTCCACCTAGCTCACACAATGTACATGCAAATACAGCAAACCTAAGAACTTTCAGTTACTTGTTGACATTTTCCAGCTACAGAAATTTATTTTCCAGTTTTAAGTTGATAATTTTGTATTTAGTGTGCACTACAATGGTTAATGGGATGGTACCTGTTAGGCAGGCCTTATGAGCTATGGGTGATTTGAGATGATGGCAGCACTAGGTGCAAATCATCTTCAGAGAACACCCCTCTCTGTCGTGCACAAGGAATATATTTGCTAGGGGATATGGACTTAAACTGAAAACAGTGCAGTCTAGACTATTTAGATATCAATTATTCAAAACTCCATATCTGCAACATCCTTTGTAGGTCCTGGCTCCTACATCAACTTGCCACTACCCATGTTTCCTTCATCTAGTCAAATTTATTCCCAAATGTTATATTCCAGGTCACTGAGGAAAAATAGATTCTAGGAAAGGCTGATATCAGAAAAAAACCCCCACCTCCAGGAGAAGATTTCAAAAGGACATAGCAAGTCTGAGCTGCTGCTGGGCTGGAGAAAACTTAAAATTGTCTGACATGACTTTCCTGCTGTCATTGTAGAAGAAGATGACTGAATGTGGTCAAGTAGCTGGAATAGCAAAGAAAAAATCAGAGTGCCTTTTATCCATAGACTAACTACATCTGCACATTATTTCCAGACAAACCCCTAAATTGATTTGAAACTAGTCTCCATACTCATCCAACTACGTGGACAGAGTTAGTTCAGCACAGTGATAAGCTGCCTGGACAGCCCAGCAAGAGGTTTCTTCCACATCCTCTGGAAAGACAGGAGATGGGTGGCTCAGGACTACTCATTCAGAGTAGATGCTGCTGCTCAATCTTCCTGGGATTCAGCTCCCTCATTTGTAGCAACTGCCTAAGGATATCTGGTCACTTGATGAGTATGGGATTTAGAAGCAAATTATTGAGAATAAAAAATTTAGAACAGTGAATAAAAATACCATCAGCCACACTTCAAAATCTACTGGAATTGGTGGGAGAATCAAATCTTTTACTTAGTCTATAACTACCTCTGTTAGACCAAAGACACAGGTATGCTTAGACTAGCGCTATTGACCAGTGTATGCAACTCAATCAACACTTGCAATGACTCCCTTGAACTGACAGGCCCCTCTTCCCACATGTGCTTTGTGAACCAGAACAAGAATTCCCTCATCTCACCTCAGCTGCAGTCTTGCCCCAAAGGTTTCTTCCCTGCAAGGTCTTTCTGTATCTGTCCCACAGAAACAAACTCCCAGATGAATTCTATGGGACCTGATCCTACGTGAAAACGTCAATTTAAAACTGCTCTCTCACTTACCATTCTTGGCAAGCACTCAGATATGAACCACGTGTCTGGCAGAGGAATTTGGCCCACAGACTGTTTTTAATTAAATGCTTGTCTGCTGATATTAAATGGAACTTCAGTGGCACAAGAATGCTGCAAAAATGATTCATCCTAAATGAAATTATTTCCTATGTAATATACAAACTTTCTTTCTTCAAACTGGAAAAATTCCCGATGCATTAAAATGACAATCAGTTAAACATTTAAAGTTGAAAAAATGCCAGATGACAGAAAATAGACAGAGAAATATCCTCATATTTCATTTTTGAGGATAATATTCAAAATGGAAAAGAAAAGCTGTTGAGATACTTTATTAGCAACTAGGCTAACTCCAGCTACCAGCAGGTCTGTTCTTATAAAATTATAAATCCATTATCTTTGTAGGCATATGAGAGAAGAAATCAGGCCTGAAAACAGTATCTGAAAGGATGCAAGATAGTAAACACCACTTACCAGATTTTATATTCACTTAAATCCAAACAATATGAAATCTATTCACTTTTCTTAAGTAGCAGAAACAACTGCAAATCCTTTTGTTGAAAATCCATTACTTGAACTCTAATTTTACTGGCTAACAAAGCAATTAATTCATCTGTACAGATTGCTATTACTTTACTGTATAATGTAACTACTGATCCTTTTGCTGCGCAAGCAGCAGAAAAAAACCAACAACAAAAAAGGAGACTCATGCACCCACTCCCCATGCTCACGCTATCTTCTACTTGATATATCATCTTAAATATTGAGACGTTCAAGGCAATTATTTTACAGCTATTCTAAATCCAAAACACAAACCACCTTCTTTTAGAATAATATATAAGCAAGCTTTTCTCTAATTATCAATCTCACCGTTTCTAGATTCATGCTTTAAGCTACAGGAGCAAATGAGAGCATTCCCTGTCACCAAAATATCACTGTCTAAAGAGATGCTTTAAGTCATTCCTGTTCAGAAATGAGGTATCTAATCTTTAAGAAAACCAACACGCTAAAGGAGATGAGTGGGTTAAAACTTGTATTTACACAAAGATACATTTTACTGCAAAAAAGTAACGTATATAACAAGACATGCCTAACTACTGTAGGTATCTTTCTAAATAACCCTCACTCAGATTAAACTCTGTTAAAGTGTGCATAGACCAAGGCATTAGAAAAATTAAAAAGACTTCTTACTTTATTATTTTGTAAAAACGATCTTGAAAATTTTATATTGTTTAGATTTACGAAGTCCTGTAACATGTTCATCAGTACTTATGTGGGTGGATTCATCACTGCTGCATGCATGTACTGTGTGATGCACATCACTGCAAGTGACCTGCAGTTCAGTCAGTGCTGTTGTTCACCACTTAAAATTCTCAGATTTAGTTTTCTTCCCCCACAAGAAAAATACATAAAAGTTAAAATTAAGGCCAGCGTTAAAGAGCACATCTTGTCTCCCAGCTCTAATAACTGTAGGAGACCTTTCATCTGGATTTTCTTAATTAACTCTAAGAAACTAGATTCAGATTTTAATAGGACGCAGCCTTAATTCTCAATTCTTTTAGTCTGTGAAAAGGAAGTTTACAAAGAATTAGTATCTCTGTCCTTCTGCACATGTGCCAAAATCTCGCTACTCTATGTACAGCACAGAAGACAATCAGCCTGGACCACAGTTAGTCCTATCATTCTCTGTGTCAGGGGATGAAAATTTTATGAGGTGGCACTATTAAAAAAAATAGCCTATGATAGACTAATTGGATCCTGTACAGATAAAGATTCTTCATGATCAAAGCAAAAAATAAAATTAAACAGCCACCATCTCAAGCCCCCCACCAAAAATCACCCACAACAGAACTTTGATGTCTCCATAATAATTCTACTGAAAGAATAAGGAGAAAAAAAATCTCTTGCAATTAATCTTTATACCACACTGATAAAGGATAGAAAGGATTGCCTTGCAAGTAATACTCATACCACTCTTCACTAGAACTGTTTCAATCTAAGTTTTTTTCACTTCAATTGTATTTTTCATCTTGTCCTCTTTCTTGCCCAAGGAAGAGTTTGGAGTTTCAAAATCTCCATCACCAAATCAGCCTGTTGAACCTAATGAAGAAAAAGCCAATATTGTCATTGTTCCTATATATAAGACTAATTTGTATCCTCAGCTCATCAGTTAAGATTATAAAATGAGTTATGAAGATGAGTAGACCAAATACATTCTTGCTATGAAAAAAATTTCCAGCATATTTCAAGATTTCAACAAGTCTTGGTCTTGAATATCAAGCTGCCTGCATTTGGCCGTAAGTTTAATTTTTTTCCCCTATCTCTGTTGAGGCACTCATAAGCTCTCCTTATATCGGAGAGAAAAAAAATTGTAATAGACATACAAAAGAGCACAACGTACCTACTTAATTTCATTTTTGTTTGTTTTGTCAAAATAACTAGTCAAGTGTCAAAGAAGCTACAATACATACCTAAAATACGACTTCATACAAAGAACAGGTGAGTGTATAAAGTCTTACAAAGATACCTAAATCAGTAATAATTTTCCTCTCCTCCTGCCTTTCAGAGGAGATGCGCTACTGTTAAGCTTCACTGACACTTATCCTTATTACTGTATTTCTAGCATCCCTTCCCTCTGGCTGGTCAGTACAATGATAACATCTGAAATAGTCCACATGCTGAAATTACTACCAGCCACTCTTCACACACCCCAGAAGATACAACCACTCTAATGAGCAATCACAGTATCCACTGGTCTCATACGCACTGGTCCCTAGCAGCTGAAGACCTGCATACCATCTTCATCACTGAGGCCAACAGACATATCCTCCTCTACCTCCTCATCAAGCTGAAGGCTTCCAAAGGAGTATTTATTTCTAGGCATGGGAGAGGAACTCAGCACAATGGGATTTCCAAACACCAGGGGGTGAGTGAAGGGGTTAATGATTTCTGAGTCGGAATCACTAGATTCTGTCCCACTGCTGGTGGAGCCCTCCATAATCTGGATTGCAGCCATGTGATCCATCACGCCACTGGCATGCAGCGACTGCATGACTGGGCTCTGCTTTGACTGTGCCCCAGCTGGCACACCATTGGCCATCATCTTGCCTTCTGGAGAAGACATCTTAGCCACCCTGCCTCCTTTACAATATCTCTCTGATCTGTACTCCTGCCTAGGGGTTGAGGATATCTGGCTTAGGATAAATGGATCTGTAACCGATTTATTGCAGAGATTTGGAATTTTCTGTGCATGAGGTGGCTGAGAATCTGGAGAATATCTGCAATACCCATGGCAGCTACTGGCATGGCTATCCTCCTCCCCAGTCCTCACCCTGCAGTCATGCCCATTTTCTGAGACATAACCTTGAGAGCCAGTTCTGCTCAGGCTCATGTTAGGGCTTGACCCTTTGCTACTGGGAGGCAATGGAGTGGCCAGTGGACTACGGCTCCCTGGCCCTCTAAACATTTCGTCAACCAGTGAGCTGTGCCTTGGCATCCTGGGGCTTCCCCCAGTGTAGAAGGAGAGATTAGCTGGGTTATCATCAAGGTACTCTTCAGAGAGATACTGGGAAGACTTTATAGAGGCTGAGGAATCCCTATATCTAGTTCTATTGCGATTTTCATCTCTGTAGTGAATATAGGCACCACTGGTCAAATCACCCTCATAATTGTCATTTGTTTGGGAATATGACCGGGTTATTTGTCCTCTGAGGAGATCATACTCGCTATCTACGTCACTGCAGTCAATGAAAGGAATGGAGGTGCTACTGCCATGAGCAGCCCTGGAAGCTGGACCTGTGCTTGGTTGCTGTGACTGAGGTCTGTTCTGCTGCATCCTGTCCTTAGCAGCCTCCTCTTCTTCCTCCACTGTTGACACCACTGCTCCATCCACCTTGCTGCCTTCCTTTGGGCTCTTCTTCAAGGAAGGGCTCTTGTGCTGTCCAGTGTCTTCTGCTGAAGCTTTCAATTCCTTTCCTTGTCGGCAGCTCTGCACTGCTGCAGCGTCATTGTCATCTCCATAGGCAAAGCTAGAGCTCTGGAAAGATAAAAGAGGGAAGGCAAGGGGGAGACACAGGGGGAGGGAAGGGTGAAAGGGTGGGAGGGGAAAGGTTTGGGAGGGAAGGGAGTCAGAGGGAAAAGGCTACTTGTAATTACGCACCAGAATTTTGCACTGCATCTGCAGCAACATAGGAGCCTCTTGAAAGCAGAAGAGGTAACCCGAGCTTCAAAACGAATTAGAATTTTAAAAAAAGAGGTCTCTGATCTTGAAGAACAGAAAAATATATAAGCTAAGCAAGGGAAGAGAAAGCAGACAGAATGTGGTGATAGGTAAAAATGGGTATTTGAGGTGTTTCCATGCCCTAAGGCAGCCATCAACACTCTTAAGAACATCAACCTGTTCACACTACTCTGAGAAGCTGGAGGAAAAGAAACATGTAAGACAAATTCTGCACAGCCTACTTGTATACAATAAAAAAAGCCATGTGTGGGCTTTCGAGCACCCCACATTCAATCCCTGGAGCATACCTGCCACTAGTTCATGGACTGGCTTTTCTGCACACATAAATGTGTTTAATCTGCCCAGTAGCCATACTCCATCTACCTGAGCTTTTCTTAACAATATTAGTATGCTAAAAGATATTTGAAACAGGCTGCATTTATAACAGAATTCTCTGAAGTTCTTAGATTTGCAGAAATGAGAGCCTGTGAATATCAAAAGGAAACAATGCAAGGAAGGCGAAGGTTTGGATGGCATTTTAAAATACATTAATCTAGTATCTTGCTCCTGCCATTTAAGCTCTACCTAACATAAGGTTATGTGATCAAAGGTTCGCCTCCACAAACAGAGAGAAACACTGGCAGGTGTAGGAACCCCAATAATCTAACCAGGAAAATGGAGCCTGACCTGGCTCCTCTGGGGCTTGCCCCAGGAAAGCCATCAGCCCATGGTCTGGGTGCGTTTGGGATGCCAGCAACTGGAGAGACCAGAGCACATGCATATTGGGTGGGTGGGTAGGTCAATGTGTAATTGCTAGAAAACATTACATTGGACTAGTTGATGAGTAAGATAAGAGAGTTGAAAGCCAAGTACTGGAGCAACCATAAGTCAGGCCAGACACTGCAAAGACCATGGAGACTGGGGTCCAATTACTGGCAACGTCCTACGCCTGTACCTCTGTGTAAGGTAACCAGGAACCAGAGGATATGAGTGTCAGTTATTGGATAGGCTGAGTGTCTAAGATGAATTACTGGAGGAACATGGGTTCCTCCCATACATAGTGTGTGTGTATGTGCACATGTGTGTGTCTGTAGATCTGAGTACTAGCAATTAGAGACAGGCTGTGAGCTTCAGGGGCTTGCATCTCCAGATACCAGTCACTGGGAGATCTGGGGATCTAGGGACCTGCTACTGGATAGACTGAGTGTCTAAGACCAGTTGCAGGAGGGATCCACATCGTATGTATACATATCTTCCACCAATGAACTTCCATCCTGATCAGCCAAAGAGCAGAACAGTGTGAGGCCACTGGCACTGTTTGTGCTTGTGGGAGTGCTGTTTTCTGCTTGTGTTTACCTGTGTGGCTGGCTGTGTGTATATGTGTATTTATCCGGGTGTCTGTAGTGAATACATGCTCAGTCTTACTACTAGCTGGACCCGGAAACATACAGCTGCTGCAACCTTGCCACTACTCTGCAAACTCCTAACTCATAACAGCTACTTATGTAAGATAATTACATTAGTTATCTGCCACAGATAATGGCTTAGAAGTCCAGAGCTGTAATTTTTCTGAGGAAATAATTCTTCTCCTCCCTGGTTAATACAACAAAACACCTTGTCATGGGCAACCAAGACAAGTGAAAGAAAAGAATTAAGTTTTTCCCAGATGCAATAACCAGCTACAACCTAGGACACCAGCAGTAACACTGTGGATTGCAATTTTTCAGATGGTCATTAGCACAGGTCAGACAAGCTCACTATTTACATTTGTCTGGTTGTCTGGAAGCAATGCTGTTCCACAATGGAAATGAACCTGTTCCACTTGCAGAACCTAAAATTTAATGGCACCCAGGGCTCCTCAGCTCCCAGTTAAATGGTAAGTGAGCAGAAAACTATGCTCCTAGAGTTTTAAAATAGCAATCAATGAAGGGTAATCTAACAAGAAATGTTTAAAAGGCACGATCCAGGGTTTCATCAACATCACTGACTTGTTTTGGCACCTCTGTATGCTGTTCTGAAGGCTGTGCAGTCAGACTCCTGATGGAATGAATCTTGCTGTGTTTCCTGGAGATAAAAGGAAAATCACAGTAAGAAGCCATTTCAGTTTTTTCTACAAATAGGAATCAAGAGACATGCCTCTTAAAACAAAACCTTTGAAGAGCAGCTTTCATAAAATTTTGCTCCAGAACAGATTAACATTCCTCCTTTCTGTAAAATTTTAATGTGCTATGTGTTGCAAACATACAATTATAAGAAAAGGGAAAGGCACTGAAGCAAAAATGGTCTGTCATGTGAACACAAGTCATAAGCAATGAATTGTTCCCATGGTCTTTGGGGCATTTTGGCCATTACTTCCAGTTTACCATGAGCAAAATGAGTTCAGACAGAACTGGCTCTAGCAAGATGGAAGCTTTCTCTGGAGACCTCTCCCCTTGAGGTTGGCTGTTATCTATTCCTGTTAACTTTCAGTTTTATTATGAGCTGAACATGCCTGTTTACATACATTAATAACATACCACCAAAGAGGATGCAAATCAATATGGGAGGAAGTTACCTGTGATGGTAGGACACTCACTGCTGAAAAACAGATTGAAAACTATTGATTTTAAGTAAACTATAGGTTATGTCAACTTCTCTCAAAACATTCAGGGCCAAGGGGATATTATACAAGTGATAAACTGTCAAATCAGCAAAGAAAGAACTTTTTACTTGGACTGGTGCCAAGACTTTAGACTATAACTAACTAAATCATTACTTTTCTTTGATTAAAACATATTGGAATAGTTAATTTATTTCCTCTCACCTTTCAAACTGCACTTTTTTGTGCCCTCCTTCTTTAACATAGTCAAGAACTTGCTTCTGAGTTCGACCACTGGAAGGAAACCACAGGTAAAATATTTAACACAGTATACCACCTGGTCATCATAAACATGTATGTGGCCTGCCTATGAAGCCAAAGGAACCCAAAAAATATTTGTCACTGTCAGCAGAAACTCATGTAAGATCATAAGGAAGGGGACCTGGCCAGATACACATAGACTTTTACCATGTTGCATGCTACTTGCGTCTTTTTTCTGCTATGGAGCTACTTTTTGATGCCATTTCAGAACGGATTAAATTCAGCTGTGTGCCCTTCATAGTGTACTACATTACTGGGAAGTCACCACAACAGAAAGCGAAGAAGGGGTTAAGTTTGCCTCTCAGGAACAAAAAAAATTCTTTAATCCTTTTGAGTCAAATACCAGCCTTCCCTAGTATCAGTAAACCCTGGAACCAAGATAAAAATTGCTGAAGTGCATTTCATGACTCAGTTGCTACTATTGTATACATCAACTAAGCATATACACATTTTATGCAGAGATTTAGGCTGTAAATCCTTTTCTCTCCTTCTGCTACAGGCCGTGAAATAGTAAGAAAGCCCAGCACTTCCTACTGTGCAAAGTTATAAAGTCCAAAGGGAACCGAGAGCAGTAAAGGAAACCCACACCTCAAGAATGCTCAACAGAGAACCAAATCCTTCCCACTCATATAGAACCTTTCAACTAAGTGAATAATGACAGGCCTGGAAAAAGTTACTGAATGCATGTAGCACAGATCACAGTGAGCGGAGGATGCAGCCAAAACCCACTCTCCAAATCAGGAGGCAAGCTGAACGCACCTACAATCTTCTATTTACTCAGGCAGAAATGTAACAAGTTATAGCTTGTTTACCCTAACATAGGTCCTTCCATCTTAATTAATTTACTTTGCAGGCAGGAAACAAAGTGGGAAGAGAGTTAGAATGGCTATATCTCCTATGTTCTTACGCAAGGCAACTAGAGCATACAGTTTATCTCAGCAAAGAGGGTTTCTGGCTATTCAGCTTCTATCAGGTCTGCAACAAAATAAACTGTATGAATAAAAGGATTTCCCCCCGTCATACACAATGCAATATCTACAATGAGGCTTCTGCCAGTGTAAGAAAAAAACCCAATAACTCAACTATTAAAAACTTTTCTACAGCTCTAACAATACTGCAGGTAGACTTGGTCTTAACATAGATGGCCATGTCACATAAATCCTTTGCAAGCATAAAGGTCTCAGCATAAAGACAAGCCATTGCTTTTAACTGCATAGAAATGGGTTTAACCACAGAGACATGCAATGAAAATAGAAATCTCTACTCTGATACGGAGGAAGGAACCCATCCTAGAATCACAGGATCCAAAGAGTGCCAAAAAGTTGCTAGCTACCGTTGCTTAGGATACAGGTGGATTTTCTTATGCGAAACCAGCTGGAACCTATACACTTCATATCTTACCTCCAGAAAGTTACTTTGCAACAGTTACTACAAAATTAATGCAGGCTTTTTCCCTGCAGTGTTCTTTGCACTGTTCTGGCTGACAAGATGCAATAGAAAATACAAAGGAGCAAACTACAATGTAAAAAGGGGAGCTGAAAATAATAGGTTTAATTCTAGATCATTATAGATTTTATTTTGAATTGGGGAGGCAACAAAGGTGGAAAGAAAAATGCAGGTCTTACCTGAACCTAAATGACGAACCTCTAGAAAAAAGAACAGGTTTAGGCTTTGGCTTAGGTTCCTCAAAAAGCCTGAAAAAGGCATGATGCTCCACACAGATCTTCCAGAAAGACTTGCAAAAATCTCGACTGGCCATAAGGAATTCCAGGGTGTCCTGGAATGAACTCTGAAAATTGAGACAGTATTTGCAATGTAAGCAAGCAAGCAACATACATTACAGAGATGCATTGACAAAGCAGGTGCTATGCTACAATAAAAAGCTTTTCCCCCAACTCATTGGCTTTCAGGCTTAAGCGGCCCTTCTCACTTTGAAACATCGCTGATCTGCCTGACAGCATCACAGCTATTGCTCGAACTTCCTTTCATTGACAAATATGACAGAGATAAAGCAGTGGTCTTAACATTAATGAGAAGAGGTGGTTTACATGTTATAACCTAAGAATTGATGATATAGTACCAGAGTTACAGCCAGAAGATGAAGATGTGACATTCAGTTTACGTTTTCTTTGCTAGGACTGCTCACCTGAGATGGCAGGTTGATGCGTGCAGTAACAACAGTGAACATAAGCAATTAATTAAAACAAGTAAAATAAAATCTTCTTGAGGCGATAAAAACATATGTTTGATCTGTGAGCAGAGGTTTACTAAACAACCTTTTGTCAACTTCATCAGTTCCTGACAAGGACTTACATTCACATCAGGCCGTAGTTTGATAAGAAAACGTTTCCTCTTGAAGCTCAGCTTTCGAACCTTAGCCCAGTTGAAGGCATTGATCTTCGTGTGACCCTACAGAGAACAAAGCCAGCAGAGTTTAAGCGTCCCAGCTCTGAATGGAGAAATCTAAACCACTAAAGAAAGCTTGTCATAAATTAATTGTGAAATGTATTCACCTGATTCGTGTCAGTATGAAACAATGCTGGGGCCGCATGGTGAAATATCGACCCTCTTTGTTCATGTAACTATTCTGTCCCTTGTCTAGCCGAACATTCTAGTATACCAGCTTAAACCGGTTTTGTTGCTAACTGCATAGTGTTAAGC
>JAVJGI010000014.1:56552580-56591071 GCA_035590275.1 Ibycter americanus | reverse complement strand
TTTGCTTGCCTCTATTCATTTAATAAATTGTAAACTTTAATTGTAATCCTATTTGGGACTCAGTCATTTATCACAATCATCCATTGACTTCACTTGAAATAATGGTACTTCTTACCATTCATCCTCTGATAATGCAAACCATAAGCATCTGGTGCTGTGACTGAAGGCAATTAAACTCCTGCACACAAGCCTAGGTATACTGAGGTGATGTGGAAGTATACCACCCAGTACCACTGCACAAACCAGGGCAGCCCAGCTTTTGCCCAGATGATGTTATCCTGCTCCACTACGCAGACTCAGATTTTCAGTGGACTGTCACCTCCCAGAGATGCCTCCTCCTCTTTCCACCAGCTACACAGAATGCAGGGAATCCAGACACATAATGTGTTACC
Source organism: Ibycter americanus (assembly GCA_035590275.1). Taxonomy (NCBI): domain Eukaryota; kingdom Metazoa; phylum Chordata; class Aves; order Falconiformes; family Falconidae; genus Ibycter; species Ibycter americanus. Next base: position 56,590,679 of record JAVJGI010000014.1, on the reverse strand, counting down.
TTGCTATGACAGGGCAGACTGCCTTCCCTTTTGTCTGTCCACAGGGCAAAATAAACACCCCTTTAAATATTACTTCACTGGGGGAAAAAAACCAGCTACTGAAAGTTTTGTATTGGAAGTACAAAATACTGGGAGTATTCCGACCTTTTAAAGGGAACAACAGAAGTGAAAGGAACTTAAATAAATTACTTGTATCTGAAGAGGCACAAAATGCTTTTGCAAAAAAAGGGCAACCAAAAACCAGAAGCAAAGAGCAAGCTGGAGAGAAATTATCTTCAAAATACTACAATTCCCAGCCACTGTATCATTAGCTCCTATACCCCAGAAGTCTCATTCTTAATTTACGTTAGAACATATTGAAGGTATTACTTTAAAATATTCATTACAGCCATTTATTCAGTAAAGACTTCAATATAAGCATGCCTACAGCACAGTACAGAAGCTTCAGAGAGCTACTACAGGACTGCTAAATGCAGAAACCCACACTGATTTGGGCGCCATCACCAGATGGATGTAGGAGTAATGACAGTGTGATGCTCTCTGCCAAGTCTACCTGCTGTCTAAGAATCACATAATTAATCTCCCTTAAACTATTCAGCAGCACTGATGCTGATTTCTAATCAAATGGCAGGCTTTAAAAAAAGTCTGTCTGACTACTGCTTATGCCATTTGTGAGTGAACCTTTATTTTTCTTGAGGTCTTCATATTTCAATTTCTATCAGTTATATACGAAATAAAACTTAAGGCTCCTGTCCTATGAAGTGCTTGAAGGAAGTCCTAAGCCTACTGCCAGGCACCAAGTGCTGGGCAGACTCCGGCAGGTCTGAGCCTGACTCCCTCCTCAGTGTGCAGTCTTGGGTCTTGATCCAGCAAAACTTCCAATCTTTTCTGAAAGTTCCAAAAAGTCCTGTTTTGGAAGTCCCAAACACGTTAGGGCAAGAAGACGTCACTGAGTTTTGGAGCTTTACAAAATCAGGCCCTGGACCTTGAACCAGCAGCTGCATCTTTACAGAAGGATCCCAGCTGTCTGCTGGGACTCAGTGAATGCCATGCTGTTTTGTGGGGACACATACTTTCAGTTGTAAGACAGTCTTAATTTACAAGGCTTTGCAATTCATTAATTCAGCTGATGAAAATACTGTGGGGAAGCAGGGGAAGGGCCTGAACATACAGCTATTTGAGTTATGTGCATTTCTAAGAACATCCTGGTGTTCTCACTTTTCAACCTATGCTTCAATTTGGGAGTTTTACTAGCAACCCATTTAGATGATCAAGGTTTTTTTCTAAGGATTTTTTGTTTGTTTGTTTAATTTAGATCTCAGAGCAGCGTTTGGGTCAGACATTTCTGGGTTGGTTTGTTGCTGTTGTTTATAAAAGGACTCAAATTACTTCATAAGGTTGGAAACACTAGTATTTTAACTACAGTCAACAGTTAAAATGAATAGTCTTTTTCGACAGTTGTAAGAATGGATATTTTAAAGAACAGCTTACTGTTTTTAACACGGAGTGAGGTAAGTAGCATTTTGGATGCTATCTGAAATGAAAATAGTTTATACCAGTTGACTATCTGTACAAGCCCCATTTGTTATTTACCTAAGGGGAACTGCAGAACAAGAATTTGATAAATTTACTAATGATGCCTCAAGAACATTTACTAGGCTGACTGGGGTAGGAGAGGAAAGAAATCTAAAGAAAACACTTTAGATCTTTTAGGGAAAGAAGTAAGATTCATGGATTCAGAAAAGGTAGAGTGGCCAAGGCTGATCAAGAAAACTGTAAAGACTCTGACAAAGGAACACTACAAAGAGGTTACATTCACTACCTACATCCTTCTCCATGTACTCCAGTTGTCTGTTGTTCTATTTGTCCCTGCTTCACACCCATTTAGTATGCACCATGCCTGCAAGACCTACCCGATCCTATACGTATGAGGTGTCAGCATGACCAACTTCCAAATTGTGAGCTGTGGATCAGTTTGCATCTTGAACAGCACATTGTTGCTGCAGATGGAGTTCTACCCCGTACATGCAAATTAGGTAAGAGTCCCTGCAAATGAAGGACCTTATGTGGCTATAAAAGGTTTAAGGTCACTGTTAGAAAAAAATTTGAAAGACATGGCTGAGGTCCTGAATTCTTATCACTGTAAAAAATCTCCCTCCTTTATAAAGGACAAAGTCATGTCCTGAGCAGCTCTAACCTGAAACACCAGAATGCCTGTGTTGGCAACAGCCAGGTTGATTTTTGTCCCTTCCCTGTCCTTGGCTGGATGCAAGCGTATTCCATACATCTCCAGCCGACGGGCAATCTCCAAAAGCTGGAAGTCAGACTCTGCTGGTGTTTGTCCCCTTAAGAAAGAAAACAGAGAAGACACACAAATTCATCACACCTTTTAACAGAGATCAACAGGTCCTCCAGAGAACAGAGACATTTCATCAAAGAGACTGAAACCTTTCAGAGGTATAATATCTGTATGGTTTTTCCATGTCTCCAGATTTATATCAGCTAGAACAACATCTTTTTCATAGTCTAAACCAATACCAAAGAATCCACAGATTTCACAGTCTACTAGAAATTTTGATTGCTCTGATTCTGAGACACCTGATACAGCAAGATTTTGAACCATTAACTTTTAACAGAATTCACTACCTCTCTTCATATTTTCCGTGCTGTATTCCTAACAGAAAAAAATAAATCATGTCAGGATGTTGTTCACTGTAAAAGTGAACGCAATACCAAAACAAAGTAAAACAGAAGACAAAAACCTTAACATAAATGCTGGGAACCCATAAGCACTAAATTAATCATGATGAAACTGTGCAAAAGTTTTGATTATTACTGCTACAGAACTCCCCACCAGTCATACCTAAGTCAATCTAGCTCAAAAGGAAACCGTTCAAATCTTGAAGTGTTCTCGACAGCAAAAAAATACCTTTATATGCTTTATCTGTAATACTTTTAACCATCTTCTTACTAACAGTCTTTTCTTCAGATCTCGGGATACCAATCTGCATCATCATCTTGAATCCTATTCCCCCAAACCCCTAATTCTGCAAGAATTTTGTGCTTTTCCTAGAACTATGATTAAACCCGTTCTTCACCCATCTCTAAATACAGCATACAAAGGTGAAAAGGCAACTTTCAATGTCCTTGAAATCAAAAAGACTGCTGTCAGAAGTGCCTGACTGATCAGTCATCATTCGCAATCATACTTGTATGCACAAAATCAGCAGTGAAGCATTTTGTATGAAATAGACTGTAAAATAATGGCATGCTTGAATGAATATCAAAATCAATTGCTCCTTAAACATCTTGTTATGACGACAGAAGAAAGGCAGGAGTAACCTTCAAGAAATGTATAGGCTTGAACATTTTTTGAGAAGTAACCTTTGAGAAAAGTCCAAACCTCTTTTGTACCTATGATCTAGCATATATTTACAGTTAGAACCACTCTAAAGGAAAAGGAGGCAAATAACAAGAACAAAAAAAGCCTTACATGTGGCTACGGTGAAATTCCATGATTTTGTCTTCTAGTGCTTCTTGCTGAGGTATGTACTTGTTCTTCGCTAAGTGTTCACGATCTATGGTTTCATCAAAATCCCCAATCTCAGCTATGGAGAATTTTAAGAAAACTCTATTAAAACACTATATTAAAACTGAATTATTCAGGCAATCCAAAAGGTGCAGACAGCTGGGAAGAGGGCAGAGAAACAAACAGTTTCCTGCAAGCGGTGTCATGGTTTATGATTCAGATTCCCACTATGTTATCTTCCACACATTCTTCCCGTCTCTGTGTTAGAATCTGGTATGTGAGAAGAAGCTTAAGGATTCCTTCCATCCACCACAACCAAGTAGCTTTTTGATGTCAACTGAACAAATGAAGCCATGAGAGGGCTACCTTGACTTGTGTGAGGGATAAGGGTGGGGGTGACAGGGTGGACAGCACTAATTCAGCAGAGCTCATCCATCTCTCTTGCACGCATTATTGTGTTCAGGTGCCTTTCCCTGGAGCAGCTAAGCACAGCCTTTCTCCCCTACTCCATGCCTCAACACTGTAATCTTTGGGGGAAAATCTGAAAGATGGTTTTGTTTGCTTGTTTGAACGCAGGCATGTATTCCACCTCATGGGGTTATGAAACATTCGTCTTCCTCTAATTTTGCAGCAGTTTGAGATGCATTCTGTCTTCCACCTCCCCAAAGTTGCTCCCATCTGCTGCAGTTATTCAATACCATGTGTGCAACAGTATGTCACACCCACCTCCCATTTTGCAGCCCATTCAGTGAGATTTCCTTTTTTTGGCGGGGGCGGGGAGAGGGTAGGCAATCTATGTGTGGGTGTCATAGTACTATCTTGTTGCCTGCTATTCTTGGAATGCCTCTGAAAATCTCGCTATTAGCTTTTTCACTGAACAGCGTAGCAGCTTCTGCCTGCAAACCTGCTGAAATAATAGCAGCGTCACTACCATAAAGACTGCTACCTTAATAATGTCAGTGAAATTAAAATGCAGTGCCTTCAAATTAAATCCAGATTGCAGTCAGACACATTGTTGCACAGTTGACCTAGGATATCACAGATTGGGTCAGATACTTGCCTCAGCCTCACCTCAGTTCTGCCCGTGTAAATGAACCCTTAATCCAGTTCTATCCAAATTAAGCTGGTTTAGAAAAAAGAAAGATTTCACATATTTACAATACTGCAAGTGATTTCTGACAGAAGTTTGCCTGGGATCAGATGTACCTGCAGATGTGGAGGGGGAGGAATAACCTTGCGTAGGCAGAGAAGATGAGGACCAAAGCATCTTATGAATGACAGAGCAGTAACCTTTCAACCCAAATTGCCTGCAGCCACAAGTTGACCTTTTATACTTCGGAGCTCAGAGGTAGAAACGAGTTGATAACTGAGACTGTCCGATTTCCACCCTCTCTCTCATCCAATCTGCTCTGAATCATTCCTTGAGACAGCAGAAATACTACAGAATCTTTGAGAATCCTCCTTTGTAAAATGTCCCTTTTGTCCCTATCTCAGAAACAGCTCACTCACTCCAGTTTTACTCACCCCAGCATCACAAATCTTTAGGGTCCATTTTTAACCCTAACTCAATGAAAGGCAAGTTTCTCTTCTTTAGTGAAGCCATAAGCCCATCCACGTTTGCAACACCTCAAATAACATGGGCCTCGATTCATTAAAATGCAGTTCGCACCCTGTACGTCCTTGTACACGGATGGACTTAAACCACCTTCTGTAGGGCTTTCTTCAGAGCCATGAGTACAGAAGACTCTTATTTAACTTCTACATGACTTCTATAATGTTCTCTGCATTTGTCAACTGCAAATCCATTATCAAAATTGTCCTCCTGGCTTTCAAGTTACTTCTGAATTTGTTCTCTGACCTCGTACTCAACAGCTTTTACTTCTCTCCTTAGCCATCCTTTTCTACCCTAAATGCCTTTCTAGTAGCACTCCCTCTAGAATGAGAGGGAGTTATAATTGAATATTGTCAGCCTCACATACAACTCTTCTTTAAAATCTTCTCATGTGTTTTACCCAAGACTGATTTCCACTGATGCTCCCTTTTCTCTTATCTTGCAAGTGCATTACGCCATGCTGTATTCTGTCTGCATTAGCACTTCCGATACGTAATGCTTTGTATTTCAGCTCTTCTCCTTTAATCATTCCATCTTCTTACTTCACACACTCACTTTACTGCATCGTTTGCAGTATCAAAGTGTCCTCTCACTTCTAACACTTTCTACAATGCTTTTAAGGTATTTTTAAATAGAATCTTTCAAATATAAATTTCATTCTGTAATATACATGCTAATTTAACAGAAACCTATTTGCTGTTGCATTATGATTTCATATAAATAACAGTCTATAACACTGACATAAGCTTGTATACATAATGTAAGGGCCTGTTGGAATCAGATATCCCTGATGGAAACTGCTTGTAGGCACAGCACTGATAAGACATAAGATACCTAACCTGCATTCTCAATCCACTTTGCTATCATTACTCATCAGCTGTCTAGTTTGAGGTTTTTCTCTGTTGCAGACAAATACATATTTTTTTTTTTTGCTACTGAATAATAAGCTAGAGAGAATACAAACAAAAAAGGCAGCCATGTAGTTGAGATAGAGCTATAGACTCTTAACACAGAAAATTTTCACAGAAAAATGTTCATTAGACACAAGATGGATAAATAAATGGGACAGTTGCAAACCTCTAGCAGAGGTTTCTAGCAAACACTGTTACACAAAAAAGGGACAGGGGAAAAATCATAAACAGTAAAAAAAAAAGGTTCAGCTTCCAGTCAGATGGCAGTGAGGGGAAGCAGCACCGCAGGTGGACAACTGCAGGAGGCATGATAACCCTCTGCCCAAAATGGCAGTTCAGATTCTGTGAATACTGTCTCACTTCTGCATGATGAAACTCTCTCCTCCTGACACAATGGAAAACCGCAGTTTTTCAATACAGAAGTATCCTACCTTACTCACCCCATAAGGAGAGTACTACTCAATTCCTAAAAATCCCAGTGCAGAGTCAATCTGCACCTCAAGCTCACAGGTGAAGGGACAAAGAACTAGAACGATTTCAAATGCATCATGATGATTTCCAGCAACTGAGAAAAAGTATTTTATCCAGCAGTATAATGCATCTCAGCAGCATAAGAGCGATGTGGTGATTTGCCATTTTTGCATACTTTGAAGTGAATGCTTCTTGACAGCCCGTATAGGTGTGTCAGGGGCAATGGCCAGGTGTGTAATGGAGGAATTCTGAAAAAAACCCACTGAATTAAATTTGAGTTTGTGGGGACAAGGGAAAGGGACAGCTTATAAAAGTGAAAGGACATCCTGTATTTTATCCTCTTATGCTGTTGCTTTATGAAAACAAGCTAGCAGTTGCAATCTGAGCTGTTCAGACACCAGAGCTGTAGATGGTTCAGTGAGGAACTTAATTGAGTAATCAATGAATAAGACATGAAATAGGATCTAAGTAGAAATCATAAGGAAAATAATGCATATAAAGTATAAGAGCTCAAGAGAGGATGATCTTGAGGCAATACCTCAAATGAAGAGGGACACATGAATTACAGTGCCCTCTCCCCAACATCTTTCTTTGGTGCACAGCCATTTAGTAGGAGAAGTCACCCTTGTAGAAAGCAGTGTAACAAATGGAACTCAATTTCCCTCAAACGATCAAGACTTTTTTTTTTCTGAGATGAAAGGAAGTTAGAACTAGCTTAAGTGAGGGAAGAACTACAGTTGGCATGCCGGACACCATAATGGGAAAAACTAAAAGACACAAAAACCTCGCTAGCCAAGGATTTTATTTTTTTAATCTGTGCTGCAAAAATACTCAGTTTTAAAACAGTATGAGGACTACAGATTTCACAGAGGCTGCTGTACAGCTTCTTATTGCTACTCAGCCACACTGGGCAATGACGACCATGGCAAATAGAAAACCATGCAATACCTGCCTTTCGGGCAGCAATTGATGAGAAACTGCCCTAACACTCAAACGGACTGTGACGAAAGATCATGAGATTTATCTATTCATCACTAAAGAGCTTCTGAATGTCTTTGTTGACTGTAATTTTCATAGAACATCATTTCAGTGCAAATACGCAATACTGAATTTTACAATGACCATTCAAAAACAATGGTCTATTATGACCGTTATACATGCTACTAAGTGGTTTTTCCTAATGTTATTCCTAAGACCAGCATCCATAAAGTCTTGAAATGGGAAACATACACTGCCTTTCAAGTGATCTGGAAACTAAAAGAAGCTTTAATGTGATGAACAAAGTTAATGCATTATTCTACTAAACAATCTTATTGTGCATACTTTGCAATTTAAAAAAAAAAAAATTAAAAATCTGTTGCTTTTTTCTTCCCTATCATTTTCCTCTTAGGACTGTGATTTAGTCTGGCATGCTAAGCATGTTTATTTACTACATTCTCTAGACAGCATACAGATCTCCAGGAATTTGAATGCTCTGCTGACATGATATGAAGTATAATAAAACAGGAATTCAGAAGAATTCAACCTGTTTGCCACTGCCTGCAAAGTTTGCTGTTTAGGTGATCCTGGGCAGATTAAATGCAGTGCTTTAAAAATGCAAATCCAGTGCTCAGAAGCTCTTTATTTGAAAGAGTAAATTATCTGTATTTGAATGCCATTATACAGAAATACAGTAAATTGTCCATATGGCTTAAACCTGTCCCTATGGCAGGTACTAACAGGTAACCCTGCAAAGCATGTCATTAATCAACCTCTTTATCCTCCTGTAAAGAACTAAAAAGGGAACTTACACTGTACTATGTGTGAGATTAAGAGGGCAGTGCTGGTATCATTACATGTTAGCCTTCCCTGTGCCAGGTCCTGCTTCACTTGCAATGCAAATAGGTACCTGCAAAACAAAAGTGCACAGTTACACAAAGCGTGAGGGAAAGAGGGAAAAGTATTTCAAAGCCAACTCTGATTTTCACTGCATGTTCCTTTCACTTTTTGGAATCTACAGAAGTGATTTGAATTTTCTAAGTTTAGAACCTAAATAAAACATAACAGATAGTGTATTACAGCCATTAGTCTTACATGGTGGCTGCTTTGCAGAACCAAAATCTCTCCACCCCCGCCCCCCCCCTTCTCTCCCTTGGAACCAGAGCAATGAGGTATAACAGTGAAAACAAATGTGACAGCTATTAAGTGCTCAGCAACTGCACAGCAAGCAGCACTATTCAATGGAGCTGCTTCTAACTATGAAGAAATTCCAGATAAACCAGTGATTTAGAGTTATCAGTTAGCTCTTGTAGGATGCAAGGAGAACTCTAAATTTCTACCTTGGCACTCACCTAGAAATGAGGAGCAAGACCGTGATCAAGCAACTGCAGCTAGCTCTGATACTTTTGTGGCCCCAATACCTGCACCGCCTGTGCACCAGCCATTTTTAACATTGCCTCCAAACCATCTCAGCTGCGTAGGGCAATTTACATCGACAGTTTAAGTGTAGAGACAACATAGGTACATGACATTATTTCAACACTTAAATTTCTTCTAGCTTCAACAGGAATTGAAATCGCTTAGTTCCACACAGCATCAAATATTTCCCTAGAAAAAAAATGAGCTAGTAGTGGCCATTTCTCCTACAGCTGGTATGAACCTGATCCTTAACAAGCCTTCCAAAGACTGCAGCTCCTCTGGAGAACCCACACTAGGATCCCAATAGTTTTTAATAAGACTTGATTTTAAGAGGTTCAGTGAAAATCTCTCATTTGAACAGTAAGTTTCTGAATGAGGAGATGTAGGTAAATTAAATGAAAAGCACAAGCTGATTTGAAGAGTATGGAAACATACACAGCACATGAAATAATACAGCAGATCTAAACAATGCCCTTTTGAAACCTGCAGACACCTGCCTACCCATACGAAATTCACCCTAGTAGAAAAACATAGCACAAAAGTGTTGTATTCTCTGCTTCTTGAAGTGATGAAGCTGTTCCCTGTGGATTTGCTTTCACATCCTACACACTGCTGTGTGCATATATTCAAGTTCCCTAGCATACACATTTAAAATCTAACTGAAAAAGTCATTAGGATTCAGAAACACATCTCCAGGTGCAGAGGGATATCACCAAAAATCAGTTTACAGTTTACATACTAAACAACTGATCTGTAGGATATCTATTTGGAAACAGAAATGTTTCATCAGGAACATCACATTGTGAGTTTTCACTCAGCCCTTTATTGTTTTTACTTGGTCTTTCAAGTAAATATGCCTTCTTCCTACACAACTTTTCTACTTTTCTCTGTCCAGGCCAGCAAGAGATAACAATATTTTTTTTTTTCCCATTCCATTGCTCTATTACCAAAATAAAAGAAGACAGAATATCACAAAGGTGGACTTGTTCTTTATAAAGCAGGTCATAAGGACAAAAGAACTCTCTGTAAAAAAGACCTTCATCTTGTGGGAAGATTGAAAATAAAAATTAATATTGAAAATATTGAATCAGAATGGAAAAATGAATAAAAAAATAGTAATATTGTGGATCAGAAAGAGTTGAAAAGTTGCAGTGAAGAAATACTAGAAGACGACATTTCTGACCATACGAAAAGGACCTTTTAATAAGGAAGAACCTTATAGGTCCCTCATATAGATATTTACTCACAGAGAAATATGACTTTCTATGCCAATGCAGTGTGAAATTCAGACCTCAAATGAACTTTTTAAAATGTGCTGAAAATAAAAGCACCTTTAAGGTACTCTTTCTGCATATGTGTGTAGTTTTCTCTACCTTCCTCTTACCTTTCATTTTATTCCCTCTCCTTTCCATTTCTCCATCTCCAAAGTCACACTTCCATCTTTGTGCAAACCTTTGGCATTTGAGTTAGGTATACAAATAAGAGTCCAACACTGCTGCAACTCAGCAATTCATGCAAAACAATTCTCTCCCAAATGGGGCTGCAGAGTTGTACATGTTCCTCAGCAGAGGAGCGCCCTAGAGTACTAATACATGCTTTAGTCACAGAATCACAGAATGGTTGGGGTTGGAAGGGATCTCTGGAGATCATGTAGTCCAACCCCCTGCTAAAGCAGGTTCTCCTAAAGCAGGTTGCACAGAATCACGTCCAGGCGGGTTTTGAATGTCTTCAGAGAAGGAGACTCCACAGCCTCCCTGGGCAGCCTGTTCCAGTGCTGTGTCATCCTCAAGGTAAAGAAGTTCTTCCTCATCAGGTGGGACTTCGTGTGTCTCAGTTTGTGCCCACTGACCCTTAATACTAAGAGGCAACCATCAATCCTCACCCTATTATCTCAGATTCCATATTCTCCCCTCTGTCCACCAGAGATTTAGTAAGAAAACAGAGTCATGCAGCTACTAACCTTGTCAGTTCCTCCTGCAGCTGAGCGTGGTCAGGTGGGAAGAATTTTACCACAAATTTTACAACAACATGCTTCGGTCCTAGCGGAAATGTCAAAGGAAGTTAGTGAACATCAGTAACATGCTGGCCAAATTTTATTATGCAGAATGATATACAGATGATTCATGGAACCCACAGTGCATACTTACATGCTAACCTGTCTTTTGTTAGTATTCAGGTTACTTAGAGATTGCACAATAAAATTTACACACAGTAAAAGAGAACAGGAACTGGTCAAGGGATACTCTGCCAAAACTGACTCTGTTTTTAGTAATTATATCAGTTGATACAATAAAATGTATTATGTCTGTCTATTTTCCTTGCTTCAGGACAGGAGTGAACTAAAATAGACTCTATTTTTCAAGTCCCGTAGCAAATTATTATTTCTGTTTTAACAGCAGGACATTTGTTCTGACTCTCACAAGTACAACCAGTAACAAAAGGACCAATGCATCTCTTTCGTGAGGGAGACGTGCTAGAGCATACACTCAAGACTAATATGAACAGAGAGGCACCTAGGAAAACTTAAGCTCAATGGCAAAGCTCAATAAATGAAGAACTTTGCTGATATTTGACAGAGAAACAAAATTACCAAAATCTTTCCTGTTCACTTCTACTTTTCCCAAAGCTGATGGCTATTTACAGTTTCCTGTCCTTTCCCACCACCCACTACAAGTTTCCCTGATGGCCTTATCCCAACTCTTTCCTCCTCTTGGTCTCAGACAGTTCCAAGTTCTGCAGCAATGGCCCACACAGTTGTAATATATTTGCTGGCTTCTTCCCAGTAATAACGTCTTTCTGCTCATTTTCGTTTATCCTGATTACTGCTACCTGTTGGCAATGTATGCTTCCTTTAGTCCTTCTTTTACTGCACTCTTTTTCTCCTCGAAAAATTGTTCCCTCCATTACCACCACTGTCTCTTCTAGTGACTGACTAAAGCCCCGCCTCCTACTGGGTCCGCCCCTTCATATGTTCATGTGACTTAATTCCACAGAATGCACAGTACATCTTTCAAGCATTGACCAGAAATTAAAAATAATGCAAACAAAATTCAACAAAGTTGAAAAGATAAAGACCCTGACTGACAGAGCCCTAACTTACTCCAGTACTCTCAGAGTGACAAAATAAATGACAGCAAGTAAGTACTTACTTCTTATCTGCTTCATAATAGGCTTCAAAAGATCAAGCCACACCTGAAAGCAGAAGAAGGTGGTGTTACCATTTCTGAACAAACTACCACCTGCAGAGGAGCATTTTTCATTGCACTACTTAGATTATCAGTTATTTATTTTTTCCACTGTGGTCATCATGCTCTTCCTAATTATACTTAGTGTGCTTTCTCCCCAAGACTCTGGAAGCTGCTCAGGAAACAGCACTGTTAATGGGCTGTCGCTGTGGCACAGCTTTTGAAGCTGTACAGATTCAGAGCTAGGGAACAGTGAGGAAATCTCCCCCTCACTTGTCTCAGATACCAACAATCAATCACAGCATATTCGTTCAGGAGCCATTCATTTTGTGGAAAGAACTGAAACAAGGAGTTCAGCAAAAGACAGTCCTCTGCTATCATTGTGGTCCTCACCCTAATTAATCTTGAGAAAGGCAAGTGAAAGGGGCGGGCGCTTGCCTTTGAGCTGGGAACACTGGGCAAAAAGAGAAATGAGAAGGCGGCAACCTCCTGGTTTTGGGGACCCAACAGGAGTCCCACTGTGATGGGCATAAATGTGGAGCTGCCTTGCTTGGTCCCACAGAGGAATCTCACCACCACCACCACGGCCTGGGGGAGGAATGTCCCCTCAGGTCAAGGGTGGGAGGCAGACACCAGTGCAAAGCGTGGGTGGATGGAAGCTTCCTTTCAAGCTGTGTAACATTTTCTCTTTTCTATAAACCTGGGAAGCTCAGGACCAGGCTTTCCTAATTGGGAACAGTGTAACTTCTGCATATGGTTTACTTTAATCTGTTCTTTAACAGCCTGTTTTTCAGGACAGTGCATGGATCTTTCCTTCAGCTTTCATAAATCAAGCAGTGGGTGGAAATACAGTTTTCAGATCCTAAACCCCCGTTCTGCAGTCTCAGTCAGAAGGGCCTGGGCAAAACGTTATGGAAAGCCGGGGACAATCACAGAGAAGGTAGAAGCCAGGTGACTTGCAGAGCCTGGAGAAGTGTGACAGCTGATAGTCCTCAGCCAGTAATTACCTATGCCCAACATTTGTATTTTGTTGTCTCAGTAAATTACACAGAGCATCCCTTGGAGACACCTGGAACTTGCGGAGAAACATCCTACAACTGTCACAAAGGTTAAAGCCATTAAAAAACAAATTAACTGAGTCTTCCTCTAGAAAAAGAATATGTATTGAAATGAATACATCTTTGACCTTTAATAATTTTAGATTATGCAGAGACTGAAACACACTCAAAATATCCATTTTAGAAAATCACTCAAGAAGCCAAACAGGAACAGGTCTGTACTGTTGCTATAACCGCTTCAATGCTGTTTGCCATTTTCATCATTACTAATATGAGTGCTTCCAATTAGCAAAGACCTCACGTTCCTGCCCTTTCACACCCACTAATATTTCTCAATGGAATTCTTTTCATGTTTCTTAGTCTATGAAAGTATTTTTTCTTTTTTCCTCTTTTTTCTTCTTGTTTTTTTTTTTTCTTTTTTTTTTCCTTTTTCTGGAAGGGCTAAATAAACTTGGTTATCCAAGAATAGGAACACAGTGTTTATCACATGTTAAACTGGTTCTGACACTTTTTGGCATTTCAGTAATTTAAGACTGTTTTGTTTCAGAAAGTTGGCATGTACCTAATCTGCAACAAAGGTCAGGGACTTTGCCAAGTTTAGTGGCAAAAAAAAAATAAAAATCTTGAATATGAAACGGCCAGTTTACAAGGATATGGGAGTAATGTATTTTACTTGACACAAAACAAAACAAAACCCAAACAAACTAAAAAAACCCCAAAACTTCTTTGTCTTTCCAGAGGGAGTTTATGGTACAGAAGAAAGACACAAGTGCATCATTCCCTTTTCCACTTTCCCAATAATCCTACAGGCAAGTTACAACATCCTTGACCAGACTGCTGGATACTAAGAAATGTGTGTATTGAACATGCGTAGGGAGAAAGGTGGGGCAAAACAAAGACCTCACCACTACCACCAAACCCAAGGAATCAAATTTTATGCATCATGCAACTCCCACACTGTATCTAAACACAGTCAATCTGAGACTGGTTTATAAATTGAAAATGAAAAATAACGTGAGGATTCAAGTAAGATTCATGTTTTCAATTTTCTCTGGAACTACAAAGTCTAGATTATTTATTTTTTAAACGAAGTCTGGCATTCTGCAGTAGTAACCCAATTTCAGCAGCTGGAGAATTGGGGCAGACATCAAGTGTGATGAAACTCTGTGAAACCCCAGGTTTTGCAACAGTGCCTCCCTTCTCCTTGTCCCAGCAGGAAGTGCAGCCCTCAGACCCTCCACATTCATCTCCCATGCAGATCTTGTCTGCTACAAGCATGGCATACTTGAATGTATACAGCTGCCAGGCATCTTGACATACAACTATCAATGTTACACATGAGGTCTGGAGCCTTGCATGTTGAAACAAACACAGCTGAACTGTGAATATATGACTTCATGTATATGTGATTACATCCAAATAAATATGCTCTAAATATTTATTTTTTCTTTTAGATTGCACTTTACGTTGGAAAAGCAACTCATTCTCTTGAGGTGACATGAATGCAAAATACGCGTCTGTGTTTTATTTCTTAGACACACCATTAACCACAATTTTTTTATTTGCACAATGCTTACATTCTACATTATGGCTATTATGAAGCTTGGAAAGTTTTAAATCCCACAGGAACATTCACCTCAGCTGCATCATATAAACTGGTTACTAAAATTTAAGTGTAAATGTTACTCTCAGAGCGCCGCTCCACATTGAAACAATGACTCATAATCAAATCTCCTGCTTCAGAGTTTCTGCAAGTTGCTTTTAGGTGGTCAAAGGTATTACTTCCACTGAATGTCACCATTCTTGGGGCACAGCTTACCAGATGTGGGCACGCTTTGTGGACCTCTCCCTTTTTCAGAAGCAAAGATTGGAATAACTAGCAGGAACATGGACCAATGCTCTCAGATAGTTGGCTAGTATCTCCTTTTGCAAGAGCAGGGGCCAGGTGAGTTACCATGCTTGATGCACAGACACATTTTCCTTCAGCTCAAACTGGCAATACCCTTAGGGGGTTTTCTGCATCCTCCTCTTCATCAGAGCCCTGCCCCCCCACCATGATCATCTGAACATGTTTCCAGCCAGTCAATTCCTGCCATTGTGAGGGCCTCTGGCACTGGCAGCACCTCAATCTCTCCTGTGCTCTGCCTCAAGCAAATAAACCATTTTGTTTTCACAAGACTGAAAACTGTTAGTTTACTTCAGGTCTCTGAGCAAAACACAGAGGGTCATCTATTTGAAACTTAGTGACCTGTGAAGTATAGAAGGTTGATCAAATGACCATCTCTATTTTCTAGAAAACTAAAAAGCAACTGTATATACAAAAGACGTTAGGATTTGTTTCAGCTTTACATCCATCCATCAGGAGTATCAGTATGTCATTATTAACCTGGCTACATGGACCCTCTGTTGTAATAGTACTGTACAGTTGCACTGCTTTGAAGACTTACGTTAAGCTCTCAAGTTACCTAAAGCATTAGCCAAGGATATCTGGCAGAATACGAAACTTTCTAGTAAACTGTGTTTCATGTCAATCCAGGAGAAAACTGTGAAGCGGATCACTTCTAAAGATGGATGTCCATTTTTTTAAATTTCCCCTTTAATTATAGTTAGCCTATACCATTATGACCACTAGTGTTCAGTTTTATTGTCTATGTAAGCCTGCACTAAGGTATGACAACAGATTACTGCAGCAGCAGATAAATCCTCTTTTGCTAAGAAACATTGATCCTTACAGAAATTTTATATAGATGGACAGAAAATAGGGTTTTTTTCTAATTGTTCAATGTCATCTCCTTTCTGTCAGCCGGCTACAGGTGCAGAATTCACTGAACAGGCAAGAAATCCAGTATACACCAGAATGTACTGGTCAAACAATCCAGATAACTAGTACACATACCAGTAGGTCAACAGAGTTAGTCTAAAGTAAAACAAACTTCAGAAAAAGACCTTAGAGGCTGAAAAGTCATTAGCCTTTGGCCTTCTCTGCTACATGATACTGTTTCCACCCTGGAAGTATTAATGCACTGCCCAAATGTTGCCAGCAGCTTTTCTGAGTCCAAAGTGTCAGGACTAGGACACCTGCCTGTGCCACGCAGCTCCATAGACAGGACTTTCATCAATTTATTTGGTTTTTTTGGTTTTGCTTTCCTTTTTATTAACCTTTTTATATTTCATCTATCAATTTTCTTGCTCCATGATGCTTTTCTCGGAACTGTGTCACAATCACTGCAACTTCTCTGTCTGCAGAAAAAGATTATTTCTGCATTCCAAATTAAGCAGGACTGTAAAATCAGAGTTGAGAATCTGCAACAGTCCATCCTTTGACTTCTCTACTGCAACTGATAAAGATTAAATGTTTTTCCAACTCGTGTCTGAATTGGCTGTTACTTTCAACACAGATGAAATCTGACAGGAGTAATTGGGTTTTAAAAACATTTCTTCAACTCCAGCAGGCAAGAACATTTTTTAAAAAAACAGACTGTTTTTTCTTTTGGAGATAGAGGATTAAATATACTTTATAAGCAAGCAGCAGAAGGACAGAATACAGTGTGTATGTAGATGAAAACCAGCTGAAAATTAATCCTTTTACATACCATCATCTTTTTATGATCTGGAAATTCAAGGCCAAAATAGTCGCCTTCAACAAGGTTCAGGTGGTTGCAAACAGCATCATGCAAAACTTTGCCTGGAGCTCTTTGCTGTAAGAAGAGAACAAAGCCTAAGGTTACAAAGATGCTTTTAATTAGTGGCAGAAAAATTATTATGCTAAGAAATTGTCCAGCAAACACCACTGTCAAAACAGTTTACAAAATCAGTGGATATTCCAAGTATATCCACAGGGTAGTTGACAATAATTACATTGGTTTTAAAGCTACAGAAAATATCCATCCATCCATCCCTGAATCACAGCTCAGAATCCATCCTTAGTGCTTTTTTATATTTTTTTCCCCTGAGGAAAAAATACCACGAAATAGAAGAGGTAGATGAGGGGGACATAGGATATACTTTTCTTATGTCGGCCAAGACTAATTTCTAGTGTGAATTTCACAAGATAGCTACTTCATCCCATGGCCCTTCAGGCCACATCAGGTCATGCTGTACACGTCTGTGCACAATATACTGAAACCAAAACATTCACCAACAGACCTGTCATACAAAACTCAAGGGTCTGAGGGTTCGCTGGATGCCACTTAATACACACCAGGCTCAGGTCCTGGTTTCTGACCTCATATGGGCTTGAGTCTCCTGCCGTGAGGCACTGAGGCTGGTCGAGGCCCATCCATGCTACCCTAACAGAGTTGTCAAGCAATTTGGAGGAGCCAAAAGCAAGCACTTCCTTCCACATACTGCAAGCCTTGCCTCTATAAAGACCAGATGTTCTAGTCCAATATTAGCTCCCAGAGCTGCTTTGCCAATTGTAAGGATTCTTCTTATCAGCACATCAGTTAAATCCACACCTGCAGCAAATACTGTAAATTACAGCTCACCAGCAAGTCTTCAGCAAAAAACACAGTTTCTGCATAAAAAGGCCAATCACTGAAATCAAATATTTTTGTTCCTTGGACAAACGTACCTATTTTAAATCAAGAGGCCCTGAAACATAGATCTCTGCTCACTTCAGAACAAATAAAAACCCATGAAAGCTGCACAAACTCCAGTGTTACACGAGACCTATCGCACCCTGGACAAGTGCCCTTGGACTCAGCCTACGGATTGGCCCTTTCCCTTTCTGCCCAGTAAATAATTACTAGAGCAAAACAATGCAGCAGTAAGAGAGTGAAGAAAAGAAAACCATTAGAGGTGGGCAGTTCAGCTGACCTGGCTCAAGCCAGAGCCTGAGCCCAGGTCCTGGCATCTCCAGGCAGTGCCCGTACCAACAGGCTACTTGCAAGTGGGCAGCTGCTCAATCCCACCTCCTCCCAGATGTGTCACCATGCATTTTGGTCTCTGTTTCTCTGGGATAACAAAAAATAAATCCCCATTTTTTTTCCACCTGGGGTAACACCTGGTTTTCAGCCACAACCCAAAATTCAAAGCAACTTTCCAAAGGCAATTTATCTAACATTGTCTAATAGGAATTGTGAAAGGTAAATATCCAGTAGCGAGGCTTGCACCAGAGAAACCGAGAGGATGTTTTTCTAGGGGAAGCACAGGATGTATGTGCCACCACAGCAGCGCCGTCACCCTGTGATGCAGGACGTGATTACCAAACCCTTCAACGCTGGCTGGTTTTGAAAGTCAGAAGGGAAAAGCCAAGTGCACCTCCCCAGGAACTTGCTGAGCAGGTTTTTGCCCAACATACTCTCAGTGCTCCTAACAGACCTATGCCACCAGGAAGCAATGTTCACTTAGATTATTTTATTAACTGTTTGTTAGTGTTAGCTGTAGCAAACATTAGCCTCATGAGTACTGTCAGAAAACATATCAAGAACACTTGCAGATAGAAGTACTGATTTTTTTTTAAGCGTTGGTCATAACCAACCTTGCAGTAACTAAAAGAATTCATAGCAAAATGCCAAATAGGAGGATATAGAGAAGGTGAAGAAAAGAGACATCTGTTTTTCTACACAGAGGACTTTTGATCTGATGTACTGCCATCCAAAATAAGTCTCAAGTGCAAATATATTTGAATACACTCACTTCCTGTTCTCCAGCTTCATCAAACCAAAAGCATCCCCAATGACCACCACCCTGCCTGTGCCAGCCACCGCGTCTTGCGTGTCAGTTCTAAAAGAAAGCCCCCCATGTTTTCCACTCCAACTATTGCTGTACACAGGCACATCCAAACATACATCAACTCATCATGAAAGAGCATCTCAGTAAGCATATTTTGTTGGAGGCAACAGAATAATATTAAAAAAGATATCAGATTGAGCATAATAATGATATTAGTTTATTGCTCTGAAAATACACCTATAAATGATCTAGAAACTTCAGGCAAATGCTCCTGCTCCCAGACTAGTCTCAGGCCTCCACAGTTTGGCTGGGTCCCGTAGAGAGTGGAAGGATGTGTTTATTAGCCACCCTTGCAGCTAGAGGTGGAGGATACTTGCTTTTGTCCCCATGCACAACCAGAAAAATAGAAACGTGCCTGTGCATATGTATGCATATGTCTTACTGAAGTACCTGATGGACTCCTGTCTGACAAAGACCAAACTTCACTGTTCCTTCCAGGAAAAAAAAGGTGTCTCTGGAAGTGTGGAGATTTTTGACCAAGAGGAAAAAAGGCAGAGAGCCCACCTGCGTTACCACATCACCCGAGGTTAGCCGAGGACAACAAGCCTGTTTGATCTCAGACCATGAGTAAAAGTATCTGATTAAAACCTGCTGAATGCTTTCATAAATATTTTTTTTTCTTACAGGCATTTAGACAATGGAATGGCAGTCTTGTAGCATTTATGTCACTTGGCATCTCCTCCAGAATGTGCCTCAGTAACATGAAATGCTTCTTACTCAAGTATTTGTAAATAAGATTATTATTCTAAACATTTTAGCTTTGATCAGTCTACCTCAAAATAAAATCTGACAGATTATTCAGTGAAAACACTGTGCATATAAAATCTGCTGAGATATGAGCCTGATGAGACTCCAGTCTTGCAAGACCAGAGGACAAGTACAACATCCACAAAAGCAGGAACTCTCAGGTCTCACAGAGACGTTGATTCAGTGCAGTTCCATGACATCCCTACTAAAAATTCAAACACAATAAATTAAAATCTCAGTCTGCTGAGTATGGAAGCAAACCCGCAGTCACTCCGGGCACAGCAAACATGAGCTGACAGAGGAAGCATTCAGGAGTGAGTGTGCCACACCAGTGACATCATCTGTAGCCAACGGTCATGCCTGACTTGGACGTGGTTACAAGGCCTGTGGGACAACCTTTCCCACAGAACTTGGAAGGCATTTTCCAAACATCAAGTGTGGCCCTGCTGCCATGCCTCAGACAACAAGTACTAGGCAAGCTTCATCAGCTCCTGTCCCACAGTCCTGTGGCTGCACCTGTGTCCCATGAGCTAGAGCTTGGACACTTTTCCCGCTCCACACCAGCAGTGGTCTGACCCATGGGGGCCCATAAGTACCCCAAGAAAATATCTGTGCATGCATACAAGGTTGCAGGGTAGGGAAAGGCTGCGCTACAGCCTACACTATAGGAGGGCCTTCCCTACTACAGTGAGAGCACAGGCCCATTACATGACTGTCATGAATATCTCATACGCTGGCATGAGGGAAGGTCTTCAACACAGCCAGACATGGAGGACGTGGGAAAGGAGAGCCAGGAGAGCTATTTCCTACTCCCCCTGAGCATCATCAGATGAGAACTCGCACCAGGGAGGGAAAGAACTGACCCAAAGGTGAAGATCAAAGGAGGAGGAGCAGGTATGCAAGTGGGACATTGACATGGAAGCTGCCACAATGAATGTTGGTGGCAAGACTATACCTCCAGACCATTCCCTACCACAGATGCCACACCGTAAGGTAGTGAGGGAAAGGCAACAGGAGGGTACAGTATGCTGGTGGAAGGTCACATGTAACACCCAGGGGTGGGAAGCTGCTGAGGCGAGTGCAATCCTCTGCTCTTGTTTCTGTCGACAGTCAGATTCTCATATCATCAGTGAAGAAATATTGCAGCTCCAGAGGGCAATTCTTCCTACCCCACCTGAGCACATTGGCAATGAACTTTTCCTTAGCAATACAGTTGTACTCTTTTACTCCTGATGACAAGGAGCCCAGACACCTGTGTTATAGGGTTCATTTTAGATTAGGTGAATCCCTGCTGTACTGACAGCAGGGAATTACTATTATTCTCTTGAGATGGTATTTAGTTACACCAAAATAACAGTATAAATTTATTGCAGTGAAAAGAAGCTCACTGATTTCCAGGTACACATCCTTATTGCTTAATGCATTTTGAACTGGCCTTTCATTTAGGTCTGTGAAATCACATTTGAAAAGTCACTTTACATTTTCAGCAAATGCCAGGTCACTAAGTTCTGAATTATGAATAATGTGCATCATCACATTTAGCTGCAAGCTGTGAAGATACCCAGTCAAAGTAGCCTGCTTTACGCATTATGCATTCAACATTTGCTGTCTGCTCATTATTTCAGTCCTACTCAATTCACCCTCCCTCTACTCCCACCAAAATCCCAAACAGTATGTTGCTTATGATCTTCCAATGGTGAATATTTTAATAGGTTCAACAATTCTTTCATGTTCTAGCAATCGCCAGTCATTTAAAAAAAATCTCCCTCTACATATTTGTTTAGGCCATTCTTTGGCATAGACTGCAATACAGATTTTTTAAAAAATGAAAGCGCACAGCAATATCTGGAAGATATCCAAGACTACAAAAGAAGTGGGTTTGGACACATTCCCTCACCTCCCAGTTAACTTAGCAATTATTTCACTAACCGTCTACCAAAAAAAAAAAAAAAAAAAGTGTCTGTTTAGGATCAGAGAGTGATTTTACCATTTTTTATCTGTCCAGCCAACTAATTGCAGATCCCAGACTGAACAGATCTTTGATTGAAAGGTTTTTGTTCATTTGCTTCTTTTTACATTACTGAGAAACAATACCAGCTTAAAAAAAACCAAATAAAACAAGCACTTGCTTCAGAACATCTGAAAAATCTAAGTCCCATCAGTGTTTCGGTCAAAGTAAGAGACAGCTTAGTGTGGAAGCATGGACTACTCTGTTTTCCTTCTCTTCTTCCTCAAAACTGCTGCAAATGGATCTGAAAAAGGTTTGTTTGTTGGTTTGTTTTTTTTTTTTTTAATTACACTTGCTTGTGCATTAGTAACAGCTGATAAGGAGAGAAAATAATTCCTTATATTAATCTAAAAAAGAAAAAAAGGTACATTCATCATTCATACCTGCCTGTCTGCCTAGACATTTCTTCCATTAATGCCCTGTTTCTATCACATTTTGGGGGCTCAAAAATGAAATGTGACAATTTGGTCATGCTAAATATTTTACAAATACTCAAATGTTACCTTGTACAAAGTTTAAACACAAAGTTTAAAATTCTATTTGTTCTTTTGTAGGTAATCACCCAGAAAACCCCTTGTACTTCAGATCAGTCTGATTCCCAAATTATTTTTATACTCCAGTTTAACAACTGCATTGAAATGATAGTGAAAATTTCACCCAGTATTTCTGAACTATTTCTGAAGGCATACACAGTCATAATCAATACTAAAAGTAACAACTCCACATTCTTAACAGCATAAATTTTCTCAGTTATTTAAAGCTGTTCAAAATTATGTATGTATCTACAGCTCTGAAAGGGAAGAAAAATCAACGAACAAGTGTTCATGATAAGCAAATAATATAAAAATAACCTCAGAGATTGAGCAATGAGGTTCTTAAGCAAATAACCCTGCCAGAAATTTATACTTCAAAGGAGGCTTGAAAACTACTCACAGGAGAACAATGCTGTCAGCATCTGAAGACAAATTTCAGATTTTAAGCAGTTCTCCTTTCTGGCATGAAATGAAATGCATAATTCATATTTAGGAAAAGACTGTTGCTCGAAGGGTAGGGTTAAAAGCAAGAAGCACTGGTCTGAGTGTTGTTGCTCTGGACCTAGCATTGCCAAGACACTCGGAGATCCTCTGCCCTTTTTCTCCTCTCCTCCCTTTCAAAGTGTAGGTGCTAATCCTATAGGAAGGATTAGATTACTATAAAAATAGCTTTAGACCATAAAGATAGCTCTTACACCTGGGCTTACTAGCTTTTACTTTGCCTTTCAGCTTAGACTGGATAGTTAGGAAGTGTTGGAAGAAGCGTGATTCGTCACCCCTACATACCAGGTCAAAGCAAAGAGAAGTGACGCATTTAAACAGAGCAGCTACACACTCCCACCACTACTTTTAAGTGTGCACATCCCCACTCTGTACCTACAGCCACCAGGTATCCACCCCATTTGGAGGGAGGGTGTAGAGAAGGCAAATTTTCATGATAACCTAAAGGCACTTCATTCCTTTTAAGATATTTTCCATTTGAATGTAGTTGACTGAGTGCTCCACTCCTGGCACGTATCCCACATGCTTATGCACAGACTGCGCACGTACTATCAAAGGCAGGATCGAGGCCAAATACAGTAACAGAATAAGTCTCTTATACCGCCTTAAAAACACGCGACTGATCATCTGTTGTGTGTGTACAATAAGACTATTTAGTGTTCCTTTCTTTCAAGACTTCAGTGGACTGCTTTCCCACTTTACACTCACCACATAAGCTGTATTTCCTTTGACACCAATGCTTGCCTTCCATAGTACAATTTACCCTTGAGGTACAGTTTTACCCTTCAGTTGATTTTGTTGGTGGTAGCATCCTTTTTAAACAGTGTTATAATAAGATATGGTGCTTTTTACTTCAGGTGTGTTTTACTTCAAATACCTGCCCTTAAAAAAAAAAATAATGCAGCAACAAAGTTACACTTTCCCCCCCCATCTATCAGCTAAGACAAACAAAAAGACTTAAAAAAATTACTATTTTAGGTATGTGATTGCTAACCAAAAACCAACATAGCAAACAATTATCAAGGCAAAAATATAAAGAAAAGGATTTTAATAACCACCTCATTTGCTTGCATTTCTAGCACAGTCTCCAAAAGAAACTTGCAATTTTCTACATTTGAACACACAGAGATTTGTTATTGTAACTGTGCTCTCAGATTTCTGATCATGACAAACTGGCTTATGTCAAAATATTTTCTAAAATAGGCAAAAGCAGAAAGATTGCTCTAACTAGACTTTAAACCCTCTTCCAATGCCCCAAATCAACTTTACTAGAAATAGCCAACAGCAAAATTCAGGTGAAAATTAAATACTTATCAGGAAAAGAAATAACTAAATAATCTTCTCTAATAGTTAAACAATGTGGAAGGAAAAAGAAAAGGATTATCGAAGAAAGCTAATGTAAAGTTTTATAATGAGGCTATCTTCAGTAGTTCTCGGTTAAATTTTTTCTTAAAGTAGAGTCAGTCTAATATAACATTCAGCTACAGTAAATTCTCAGGTAACTGTACAGCTCCATAATTACAGTACAGTAAAGCTACTGGAATTGGAGGTTCTACTTGGTCTCTATTCACTTGGCTTATAAAATCATAGCTTTATAACTTAATGGGCAAATACCACCTACACTGTATTATATATGCCATTTCAATGTGCAAGTGAGGAAATAAAAAGAGATGGGCTGGGCACCTTCAGAACTGAGCCTTTCATACCACAGGCCACCCTGTCATCTTAAGGTGTAACAATCCAATCATTTGAATGTTTTTCAGTTCTTATAAATGCAAACTGGTATTAATACTGATTTTATTTCCCACCTTTAAGTTATTCTAATTTCTAGTTGACAAGGAGTTTATTACTGCAGACCCAGCAGCAACCACCACAAAGCTAGTGGAGCCCTTTGTAAAGAAGAAGAAAGAGGCAGATTCTTGTAGCTGAGAGAATTTCCTCATTGGGTGGCTGTTGGGATAAAATCCCACAGGAGAATTTATTTCACGTATCCATCCCACTGTCATTAGTGCCACAGGAAATCTGGAACTTCTTATCAGCCAAACACCACAAACCCTACAGACCAAAAAAAATTCAGCCTTTGGTCACTGTAGTCTAAGTACACATCTGTATATTACAAACTGTTATTAATGGTGAAAAGCATTAACAAAACACTTCATGATTAGTTTCATGGTTCACCAGTTCCTTTAGCTGTATTTACAGCATTTTAACTAGCTGACATCTAACTCTCAATTAGAGAGTACAACTGACCTCATCTTATCTTTTCTGTACTGATTTAAAAAAACCCAAAAAACAACTACATTTGTCAAATTACATTTGACACATATGCACCTAAAAATCACTTTATCAACTTAAAAGGGATGTTCTGATCCCCCCGCTAATGAATTCAGCTGAAAATCTTCATTGTTGTCTGCCTAACAATCCTCTAAGAAATTGTCCCAATGGGGACAATGCACGCCTTCACATGAAATGCAAATGCTGATCTCAGTAACTCCCAAAAAACATCAAACTGCAACAACACCTCTCTGCACAAACTAATTAGTCCTCCTGAAAAAAACCAAACCTTGTTTCTTGTAGTACAGCCATTACTGCTAACTTCCTTCAGATAGCTGTAAAATATTTGTCGGAAATCAGTAGTGGCATAGCGAGTCTTCTAAGTAACTGTTTAAGGCTGCAAAATTTCACACATCAACCATTCGGTTCTTGGAGACTTCCAGCACGAGACTCTTGCCAGAGCCACTGTTACTAAAAGAAAATTACTTTCCTTGAACATCATTTCAAATGCACAGTGTGGGCAAGAGAAATGAGGCATTAGAAGAACAAAGAGAAAACTTACTAACAATATGTCATCTTACTCCCTAAATTAGCTCCTGCAAATGCTGAGTCATCTTTGCCTAATTTCATTAGCAAAACTAAGAAGTGGTTTGTGGCTCTTCTTTATCCCGTTAGCAAGACAAACATTCACTGCTGGAAGAGAGACTATCTTCGTTTCTGAAGAGGATCATCGGCATGACATATTCCAGCTTCAGAGCCTGGACACTGAATGGTGATGACTTGCAAGAACCAGAGCCAGCCCACCATCAATTTCAGACCTTAGAGTAAGTTGCAAGGCAAACGCATTAAACAGTGCTTTCCTCACAACCTGTAACAAACTATTCTGCAAATCAGCACATAATAAAATTGAAAGGCAACAATACTTTTGCGCTACATGGCTTTTCTAAAACGAAGTGCACGCTAAAAATGCTTCCCTGAAAAGCTATGTCTCACTGAGAGGTGCGAGAAGGGAGGGATTCACCCCAAAGCCATCACAACTATGACACCAAAACCCTTAGCGGAGATGGACAGGGGGTGTAACTGGGCAGATGTCCCCATCTGGCATGAGCTGCTCCTCTACCATGAGCCTCTGCCCACAGAGACGTGCCTGATGCCTACGGGCACAGTGTCCTGCAGTGCAGGGATGCCCACACACAAGTCCACTGTGTACACTGTGGGCTCTGGCTTTGGAAAACACACCACAGATTCCTTTTCAGAAACTAGATGGGAGTTTAACATGAAACTGATAAAACCTCATTTTTCAGAATGTTTTCTTTATGAAAAGCTGTTTTACTGAAGCTCAACTCTGGAAGCAAGTGTATACCTGTCAAATAAATGTTGATATTACTTTCCCTTCCTGTGAGCAAAAAACTGAATGAGTTTAACCCCTGGTCTCAAGGCTAGTTAGCAGCACACTGTGCTCCTTGTTTCTTGGGAAGAGCTGCAACTTGAGGTTCAGAACACTCATTAAAAATACCTCAGATTGAATTTCATAGCCCACAACTTTTGAAAAGGAATATAATGGCACCATTCAGTGCTTTCAGTGTAATTCAGCAGCATAGCAGCCAGTGTGTAATTGGGGATGGAAACCCCAATCTCTGTGACAACCCCCACCCTTTGCCTCCCACTCTACCACTCCTCTCTGTTTCAAGGCAAAAATTGTCTAACCACCTTCTTTGGTTTTCTTTTTTTAACATTAAGTAGTGCTTGAGAAGAAAATAAAATCATTCTGTTATTCAGACCACTTTCTTCTCTGGTCTTTTTTCTTCGCCTGCTCATTTTTCCTCATTTTCTTTAGCCATAAGCAAACACTTTACTAGAATGAAGGAGTAGGCAATTCTGAAGTCATCAAATGTGAAAACAGAACCCTTATATGCAGACTGGAAACATGAGAATATGGAATGTTATGAGTATATGGGAGTTCTTAACTATGAAACCAGATTGAGATGCAAAGTGGTTATTTACTATTTTTATTTGGATACATTTTAGTTTAGCCATGATTCTAGTAAAACTCTTCGAAGAAAAGAAATAATTTAAATGCAAGAACTTGAGACCTGACCAAAAAAAAAAAAAAAAAGAAAAGAAAAGAAAAGAAAAGAAAAAAAGAAAAAGAGATGTTCAGGCAAAATACTAAATCCTTAATCTAAAGCAAAGTCAAATGTAACAGGGAAAAGCTGGTAATCCCTGTTCACCCCTGCATCAATCTCAACATGACTATTAATCTGAGCAAGAGCTGACACCATCCAGGATTGTATGTATTTTACTTTTTACTTTACTAGGGGAAGGAAAGCACATTTTAACAATAGGATACAGAACTTTTCAAGACCAGACTGCTGACTTGAAAGGACACTGTTAAATGAAGCCTTCAGGCTGTGGCTGCTGCTAACCTATAATGTACCCATATTACACCCTAACTCTTGCCTTCAGCCAGGCCATTGTTCCAGCTGGATCTAGTGCTCCTACAGCCACAAGGCGAGGCAGGGTAAGGAAGGCAACCTTCCACGAAATTTAAAGAATTAAGAGTTTCTGTAGGATCTGCTTGGTACCAGCCTGTCTTGCAAAACTGATGTGGACTCGCTAAGAAAAAGTTTGGCTGCAGCATCCTACAATTACTCCATATTGGATGTGGAGTAATCCTGTATTTTATTTGTGAAACTGAAACAGAGATGGTCCCAAGTTCATTCCTAATCAGTAAATTCACACCCACAAAATGTTTTCATGGAAACGAAACCTCCAAGTGCAACACATAAGTCTCAAAAGCTGTCTCATCCTTAAGTACCTGAAAGGCAGAAGTTTTGAGTTGCTTTTTGCCAGTCAAGTTCCCGATATGCAAGAGTTTCTTGTCTGGTCATGCAAAATCTGTCACCAGCCTGACAGACTCAAAACAGCTTGGTAATCTTTGTATCATGGATGTGTAGGAAACATATGCAACATTTCTCCAAGCAGCCTCAAAAGACCTTAAGACTGAATGCACTGGGAATCTGATTCTTTTAAACATGCAAAGAAAGATGCAAGAGAACAAGTCCATACACTTGCGGTATTTGCAAGGGAAGGTACAAGCTCTGTGTTTTGTGCATCGTTGTAAAGTGCAGCCTTTGGTGGGACACAAACCAGAGTGGAGAGAAGAATATGGGGAATTCATGTAGTGGGTGTTACAATAATGGCTGCTTTTACCAACAGAGGCACCTCGTAATTATGTAGTCAAACCACATTTTCAAGGACAGATAAAAAACAACCACCTTCCTTTTTAATACAGCTACACAGTTTTTCAGAAAGATTCTCAGGAGCTTTTCTGCTCGTTCTTTGCAGCCTGCCTGCAACACGCAGTGTCTTCTAAGACAGCAGACGCTTTTGAAAAATCCACCCATGAGTCATCCCAGGTCTCTGAAAGATGGAACTGCCTCTGGATTGTAGAAGCCTGATAAATGGTTATGTTAGCAAACAACACATAACTGTAGCAATCATGGGGGAGCACAGAGGAGTGGTGCTGGTGTGCACTGGAGAAACAGTGACTTAGCCTTCAGCCACTTCAAAATCCAAAGCTGCTGGGACTGACCCATATGTTGAATCTAGCACTAAAGAGCAAAGCAGCACAGACAGAGCAGAGGTCTGCTAATACATTTGTGGCAAACCAGGGAAAGAAGGGATCTGTTCTGTCTGTGGGGGCAGGGAGAGGTGGAGGGGAAAGAAAGGCCAGCAGGACTTCTAAGCCGCACATGATGTTGTCTGTTAACAGCATGTGGTCCGAGCTGGGCAGAAAGTCTCTCACTGACCTTCAGAGTGCTTCCTCCTGACTATGAGCAAGGTTTTACTCTTAACCTACATCGAACTTGGGGCATTCAACTTTCACCTGATTTCCCAGCCCTTCTTCTGCATATGCGTGTGCTGCATGTGTGTGTGTGTCTGTGCAGATCTATGTGTGCGTACCTTACAGAATTGCCTGTGCCTGCAGTTAACATGCAATACTTCAGAGGAAAATAGCTTACATCCTTCTGCTTCATTGCTCATTTAACCATACAAAACGTTCAAGCTAAGGAGATTCCCAAGAGATCTGCTTTCTGTCCCTCAGAGGCCTCAAATACCAAAGGAAAGCAACACCATCTTATTATCACAAGTACATTAATATAGTCTCTGAAACACAACTTTTATGGCTTCTATTTTGTTTGAACGTGCAGTACTATTTTCTTTAATGCTCTGTTTAAAAACATGTCTTGTACACACTTGGTTATTGTGATCTGGGTTTGGGACAGACTTGTTAAAAAAAATCTTTAGAAGCAGCAAATTTACAAAGGCAAATGAGCCATTGAACTGTTTTTTCTTAAGGCCAGAATACAGCAGTGCCCTATTAGATACCACTTTGATATAGATGAGCTTTATCAGCAACAACAGGCTTCGTGGGAAACAAGCATTCCCTGTTCAGGTCGTGTCAAAGAGAAGTCTTTGGGGATGTGCTATCGAAAGTCAAACATCAGGCTGACACAATGTGACTTTTTGACCACATTTTCAGTCTTAGGTTGAATTCCTCCAGAAGGAGCGTTTTAATTCATTTAACCTTGGGCATAATGTGTGTAACTGGAAAAGGATTTGATTTTATCTTATTTGTGTTTTCTTCTTAGTGCTGAAAACCAAGTCCTTAGGCGCTTAAAGATGGCATGCATCTCATTTTAAATTTACATTTACAAATACACTTTATTTAATGTTAATATTCAGGTAATTTCCAGATTACTGGGCTATGCAAGAGCAGTACTTTTATTTATAACATGATTGGACGCTACAAGTGATTACTACCGAGATGCCATTTGAATATATCAACAAAGATTGCCACAGATTTATTATAGAATCATTTAGGTTGGAAAAGACCTTTAAGATCAGCAAGTCCAACTGTTAACCTAATACTGTCAAGTCCACCACTAAACTATGTCCCTAAGTGCCACATCTACATGTATCTTAAATACCTCCAGGGATGGTGACTCAACAACTTCCCTGGGCAACCTGTTCCTGTGCTTGACAACCCTTTCAGTGAAGACATTTTTCCTAATACCCAATCTAAACCTGCCCTGGCACAGACTTGAGGCCATTTTCTCTCATCCTATCACTTGCTACTTGGGAGAAGATTTTGACACCCACCTTGCTACAACCTCCTTTCAGGTTATCTGTCAGGGTTTGAGCAACTTGTTGGAAATAAACTTCTCCATCTTCTGATTTTTATTTTAAAAGTAAATCTAAATTAATCCCACCTAACACTAAGCACTTAACTAAGTGTTTCTCAGGCAGAAGAGTAATTTTCCCAGAGTCTTGTCTGATCAACAGAAGGGAAATAAGCACTTTCAGACTACTGTCTGTCTGTCAGCACTGTCAACCTACAGTCTGAATCATCTGGGAGGTGGCCCCTCTTCCTCCACTTTTTATAAACTAGAGTAACTACAGCTGGCATAAATGTCTCATTGAAAGGCAGTTTTACACAGAGATATATTCTTTACAATATATAAGTTTACAATGGAAAAAAAAACCCACAACTAAGGAACCTTTACAAAATAAAGAGTTTCATGCTTATTTAAAACAGAATTTTGGCTCCTACAAGATGACATTTCAGAAAACGGCCAAAATAAAAGCAGAGTGTTCTCATGCCTTCCTTAGATGGGCTTCAAAACTCCCCAACAGAAAGCAAAGGGAGATAAAACTAAGCAAATCCATATGCAAAGAAAAGAGCACACCACTCGTTGAAGGTGCCTCCAGATGAAGGCTGAGCCAGCGGAAGGATGGCTGCACCTTAAGAGCCAGAATTCAACACCATCAGCTGTTGCCTACCTGAGAGCAACTATCCTTTCCTGGCCAGGCGCATAAACAGAAAAGGTAATGGGCTTCTACAAAGTAACAAGGGCCCACCTGCCCAGCACTGCAGTGGTGCGATCAGATTTGCCAAAGCACTGAAAAGGATGACATAATTTTTTTCCTAGGAACAGTTTTAACAGGATATAGAAACCTTATGATAAGACTCAGGTATCAAAACCCACTCCTGTCACATGTTAATTGTTTAAAACACCCCAAATATCTGGAGATAAAAGCCTGCAGAATGTTGCTTAGAATTTACTACTGATCATCTATTATATTAATAGACTCATCAGAAAGTTACTCCAGATATTTTTTTTCCAAATGGAAAAATACTTTTGTACCTATTATAAGACTTAGTAAATATCCTTCATCTTTGCCTATTTATAAAATGTTTAGGTTATCCGTGTTCTCACCAGCCCTCAAGTGAAGTTCTGAGACAGCATATAACATACTTTAGCCATCCCCACCAAAATAGTGTCTTGCTACCAGAAATTATCTTTCTTCATCATAATTTACTCAGGGAAGTCAGACTACCCTGTCAGACTCAGAATACGGCTCCATAGGGAAAGAACTTCTGCATACAGAAGACCACAATGGCACTGAACCATGATTACTGCCCGCGTACTTCTTGTACTGGCCTTTTACCCACTTCTAATCACAACGTCTACTAATGCTTGACAAACAACACCTTGAGACTAAAACAGGGAGAACCGTAACCCTTATTTGGCATTAAGGAGTCAATATTACCAGCTCTGGCTTTTTTAGACTGTATATATTTCTTAAATTGTTAGTACCCAACAGCTTGAGATATCCTATCTACTCTCAACCATCAAACAAGGTCTTGGCCACAAGGACAGCATAGGCTTTGCAGGATGAGAAAGAGACGTGGAGCCATGTGTCACTGGCATTCTGCTGGCTTTTAATTCTTACCAGCTTATCGGCACTCCTCAGCAGGTTCATACATGCTGAGCGAAGGTAGTGACTTCTGAGTCCCAGCGGGAGACTCCTGCAGAGCACACACTGGGGAAGCTGAGGAGGTTGGCCAACATGCCCCAGGTAAGCCTAAGCCCTGGTGAACAAACACAGTGCTGCAGTTCTGCTTCTAGCCATCCAGAGTGCACACCAGGAAAAAAAGTCTTCAGGCTTGCAGTAAAACAACAGGTCTAAACCATGCTGAGGAAGTACCAAGACTAGCAAATACAGAGGTCTGTCACCACTGGAATTTACATCTCATCACCTCTGCTGGTACCAAAAATCTAGAAAAGTAATCTCTAAGTATTATGGGTACTTACAGCACAGACAATTTGCTCCAAGAACAAAGCGAGGTTTACTCAGTAACAGTACGATATAGAGATTAGATCAACAATGGGTTTAATGTGTGGCTCTCACCTGTGGGACCACTGTACCCAGACACTGCCTTTGTCTCGGAGAGGACTAGTGCTTGCCATTAAGAAAGCAGCAAATGCCAGCGGCCAGCACCTCCTGTTGCTCCCATATGCTGGCACGTGCCTACAGCCACAAGCTGCCCCTCCTTTCTCTCTGTAGCTTACGGGGAAAGGAAAAAGGGTTGAAAACAAAGATGTGATCCAAAACAAGAATTCAGTCCCCTCCCAGATAACTCCTTCCATCCAATATTATCACAACTACAAGCAGACTGTGAACAATAAAGGCCAGGAGAAGGTGAGTTATGATCACCACTGTCAGAAACCATTCATTCCGAGGGCACACGCTTCTTTCTCAAGTATAAAGTAACATGATTTCCTGGCACTGAAACAGGGTGTTCTCCATGTCTAGTTACACACTAACCAGGAGACGTGTTTTCATGTTATTTACTAGGAGGGATATTTTCTCCCACATTATCCTCAGAGTCTTGCTTGGGTTAAGATTCATCCCTTTTTAACTGCAATTAAGCATCCAGTTGCCCTGGACTTTCTTCATGGTAAAAGGAAAGAAAGGGTACTTCAGAGATACACTCAAGCCAGCCAAAACTGAACAGATGAACTTGGCCTTCATCTCACTCTTACTTTGCTTCTCCCTCTGGATTATGCAATCTTTAACATGGTGGTATGCTTATTCCTTTTTATCATTAACATTCATGAGGTGTTTTGTCTACTGTGCTGTTAGCAAACAGAGAAGTGCTTACACAAAAGATATTATGCATATTAGCTGACATCATCAGCATATTTTTAAGTCTCCTGGAACTGAATTCTAATGTCCAAACTACTAAAGACAAACATTTCCCAATAAAAATACGTAGTTCATATCTATTAAGCAGCTCTCACCACCAGCTATTTCAGGATATCCTGACATTAAATGAAATATTTATGGAAGGGCTTAGATTTCTTTTTGAGTGATGCTGAATATATCTGGACATGTGCCCTTGCTGGAGATTTATAATCAGGGTTAACATTACACTGAGTAATTCTAAAGGCTTGAGAAATCACAAGATCTGTTGAGGTCATTTCTTTGACATGACATGTGGATCCAATACTGAACATAAAAATTCTACAGACCACATGTTTGCTGATGTGCAAAAAGCTATTCATCCTGAAAACAGCAGAGATGTGAACTTGCCCCATCAACCGCACTTCAACAAAAGCATGACTGACTCTCTTCCACTCCTGATAATTACCATCAAGAGAGGACACTATTAAAGTCCATTTCCCTCAACTGCTGGCAAGTGTCCCCAAATGTTCCTAAATATGCTTTTAACTAAGGCAACCAGTGCATTAAAAGCAACAGATTTCTGCCAGGGCTGAGCTGTGGGCTGAGTGGTGGGATCATGCAGAGTGGTCCCACAGCTGCACTGGTGGCCACAGTGGAATGCAACTCACCCAACTTCACCTGTCCAGAAATTATATTTAGTCTTAGCTCATTGTCCAGGTCAAATTAAAGAGAAGTACCATGAAAGAAAATTCATCCCATCTGGAGACAGATGTATCACACACCCGGAGTGAACTGCCCACTGGGAGAACTCTCATCCCACTGACAACTGGGGGAGCCATTCCTGAATCTGATGTTCAAACAACTAAAATCAGGTGAGATCAATCTTACTCTAAAAACTTTAGCACAGGTAAGATTGTATGGTCTGGCACACTTTTTGCTTGCAATTTTTCCACATGCCTAAGATACTATACACATGCCATTTCCTTTTGGTGGAAGGGGAGTGAATAGAAGATACATACATTCTTACAAAGCTGTGTATTTATTTTAAGCAAGGTAATGGTCTTGAAAAGGCTTAAGAAGACAACAGCATACAAAGCAGAAATAGAGTAGCATTGAGAATGTATTACAAGAAGGACAGGTCCCCAGAGATGAACTACAGTGCAGGCTATAAGTAACAGCAAAATCCTCCATTTTCTAAATGGGTTGCCCAACACTTATGAATGTTTTCTCACAGTGAAAATAACCAATTTCATTCACTGTCATGTTGAGGCCTATATTGAAAAGGAGCTCCAGTAAATTTGTTACCTAAACACAAACACTGAGCAGTTTTCTACATCTAGACCATTGATGAAAGGAAACTCCAGACTCAAGAACACAACATTCAGTAGAACTATCCTAATCAAAAGGACTTCCACCTTCCTTTACACTTCAAGTGATGGCTTTAAGGAGATCCAGAGTCCAACAGTGGCCTACTGAAGAAGGATCAAATTTTGTCTTAGCAGACCCAGCCCGTAGGTTGCTGAGCACCTCTGCTGAGTGACCCCCCGGCCCTGCAGCTACATGGCAATGCTCTTAGGAATGGAGCAGATTGCAAGGCCAGCCAGCTGGAATGGCTTACAGTATTTTCCAGAGCACACGTGGCCCCACACGCAAAATTTTGCTAGCAGAAAATTGCTCATCAAGAGTCTTTAAGAACAATGAAGAAACTCAAATAAGAACAATGTAAATAAAGTGCTTTATGTGTAGGCTGCTGCTAAAGGTCATAAAATTGGTGCCAGATAATGGAACATGTCTAATAGCCATACTTTCCTAGTTACGAAGAACTGGCGTTATCAATTAAAAGAAACAGTTAAGTAACTGATACACGCAGCCTCTGATTCCAGTATCTCCACACCGATAGATCAGTAAGTGACTTGGAAAAATATGCCTTCTAAAAAGCACTACATAGCCATATACATATATAGTTATATTGAAAATACACCTATGCATGTTTTTTTCCTTCACCACTTAAAGTAACAGACTGAAAAATATCCATGGCACATAAAACGCATGTAGTTATACAAGGGGTGATTTATACGCCTGTTTTAATGACTGTATTTGCCAAAGGCAAAAATGTGCTTAACTGTTATTTCTAGCAATAGTATACTTTACTAAACAGCCAGTCTTGTGTTAAAAAAAAAAGAAACAACCAAAACCCAGTACAAAACATACACTAACCTTTTTATGTTGCTGCTAAGTGGCCTGTGAAATCTGGTTTTGTGATTACATTTCAGATGTTTTGTGCAGTTACTATTAGCCAAGTATCCTATGCTGGGCGGGAGGGACAAAATAAGCTTGAAATGCTACACTGTAAATCACAGAAGTCCATACACCATACACATAAATAAATCAAGCAAACAAAACAAGGCTTTGCTTTCTTTGTTGAGAATGTTGAAGCTGCCCAAAGTTGACAATAAAAAATAGCCTAAATATTTAGATACGGCAATCTTTAACAAAACTGCATCTCTAACCTCTAAATATTCATAGAAATAGCATCTAATAATGCAATAACACAGTTGCATGCTAGGATAACAAGAACCATGTTTTGGAAAGACAAGTATCACTAAGTTTTCAGTAGGTATCACAAACTACAGATTTGATCCTGCAGCTAGAGCAATCAGTGTAATACCCTGCATGCATGATATACTACTATTTCCAATGGCTTTTATGTAGAAACAATGGGCACTATTCATATAGAACTACAAGCCACTGCTACAACAGCAAGTATTACATTTTCAAACTGTCAATCACCTATACAAAGACTGACAGAAAATTCCAACCAAAATCTTGCGCTCAAATTCACCTTTCAACCCTTACTATTCTGCTTTACTTTTCTAAGGAGTTTTACTTCTCATATTAAAAAAAAACCCAGAACTACAGAGATCAGTCCCTTACCACCACACACCTTGAACCAGCAACTCTTAATGTCTTCACAACATCTCCTAACTCAAGAGCATCACTATGTCTGACTTTGTGAGCACTGTTTTCATCAAACAGTGGGTTGCTCACGCTCAGCAACATGCTCTTCTCTCTTTCTCTTTTTTTTTTCCACTCTTTTTTAAATTTTTCAATGATTGTGCTGGTCACCATACGGCTGGTTTTTAAACACATGGTTTCTGGTCACAAAGGCAAGAGATCACTTTGTCCATAACTGGAAGACTAATCTACGGTAGCTTTGCAGCCCCAGCTACTGCCCTTCCAACAGCCCAGCACCCAGGAGGTGGCACGCGCTTGTGCTCACCAGTCAAGCTGGAGAAAGCCTACTCCTGTGGCATTGACCGTGTTAGGGGCACCAGTCTTCACATCAAAACTCTGCCCAGAAGTTACTTACTGCTACTGCAAAACTGCTTTGTGTCCTTACACCAAGGACGAGCACAGGGGAGGTGAGAAGGCGAGGTTCCTAAAATCCACTAGGGCATGGTGGCAGCCCTCTCTTGGGAAACTACCCCTACACTCTCATAAGGCTGAAGAAAGGACCAAAAACGCATTTGGAAATTATGTACTTAATTTCTGATGTGTGTATGTGTGCGTTTTACCTGTAGTCAGTGTCATTAACAGGAAGGCACACACAATCACAGACAAGCACATTTCAAAATCATACAGAAATAGAGGCAGCTTCTCCCACCCCTCAACACTCTATTTGCAGGTAAAAGTTCCCACCCAGCAGAATAAAATTAATCTCTCATTATGTCAGGACTGAAATGATAAATAATATATTTCCTCAGTCTTGGAAGCATATCTTCTTGCTTTCCTGACATTTGTTTAAATGGTTCAAACAACAAAAACACCCAACCTTTTGGCCAAGTATCATAACAAAGAGAGAGAACAGCTAAAGCAACAGCTGCTCTGAGTTGAAGCCAAGTTTGCCTGGTGTTTTCACCTTAAAAGTCTGAATGCCTGCAACAACAACAATGAAGCAACTTACTGTAGATTGCCTGAAAGGTGAAGTCCAAGTGGAAGCTTTAATGATGAATATGAGCTAATTTACAGCAGTTTCTGAGCTACTTCATTTTTTTCATTTCACGAAAAGACAAAGGCTAAAAGCAGACCCGGCCACAGCTTTCTAACTAATCCCAGGTGCTGGGACTTACATAGGTGATAAATGTTTTCAGGTGCTGCTGGGTTCGAAGTGGATGTCACCTTACCATCCTTTCCCACTAGGGCTAGCACGCCTCAACAGCAGAAGCACCCAAAACTCCTTTCCCTACAATGTCTAGTACATACCACAGCCATATGAAAGTAATGGTATTCCTTCACTGAAGGTGAAGGGGAGAGGAGGAAGTGTAAGTGCATTTCAGAGAAGACCTGTGCTGAACAAGAGCAGAGAGGCGAACACCAAACAGACTGTATTGGGGGTGGGAGGCAAGCAGAACAAAATAAAAACAAGCATGCACAGTTTATTTTAATATTCCTTAGTTTGCCACTTTATCTTCAAAGTAGTAAGTATTTTCTCAGAGACTGATGCCTAGAAAATACCCTTACACCTTTTGGAATAAAATTTCCAGACTGATATTACCATCCTTTACGTGCAATTCAAAACAGTAGCAATACCCCTAAAAGTAAAATGAATTCTTAAGAGAAATAATTCAAAATATGGTAGCCAGTGAGACCAAGATATCCAAATGAACATGTTTTTGACAAAGGCAGCAGTATTCTTCCACAAATGCAGGTGAAATCCAGCATGTCTGATAACATACTACTGTTCCTACATATAGTAATCATCCAGAAAAACAAAACACACACACACACACACCCCACACCCCCTCGGCTTTTACTGTAGTTCAAAATTTTTAGTAAAAACTTGGCAAATCAATTCCAGAAAATCTGGTACTGTGACCTGTCATGCAATTAAACCTAGTTATAGTCAAAATGCACCAGATTGGTAAGCACGGAAAAACATTCATTTCTATATTTAAATGATGAATTATCTGCGTAAGAGGTGACTCCTTACGACCTTGCAGATACCATTTAGGAAACTGCTAACACAAGCAGCAGTTGGCCATCTGGACTCAATGGTCTTACAGGTCTTTTCCAACCTAAATGATTCTACTCTATGATCTT
>JAVJGI010000014.1:56526230-56552480 GCA_035590275.1 Ibycter americanus | reverse complement strand
TCATTTCTATATTTAAATGATGAATTATCTGCGTAAGAGGTGACTCCTTACGACCTTGCAGATACCATTTAGGAAACAAGCAGCAGTTGGCCATCTGGACTCAATGGTCTTACAGGTCTTTTCCAACCTAAATGATTCTACTCTATGATCTTTCTTCATTTTGACATTTCAAACTTGTGTCTTGAAAATGTTTCGCTGTGGACATCTTATCTGCCAGCTACTAGCAATCATGATCCTTCAGGAACAAGATTATCAAAAGATAGTTTATTAACAAAGAACAAAGCCATGGGAAAGGTATCTCACTTTCAGGCCTCTCACTTTTCACCTTCCTTGACCAAAACTGAATTTGAGACACACAGGTGGAAGTCTGAGATGGAGATAGAAGTTTTCACAGAGCTAACCTATCCAAAACCTAATTGCAAAGGATCTGACATAATGCCTCATATGTCCACAGACACTGCTTTAAGTGCATCAAACGAGCCCAGGAGACTGACAAATTTCAAACAAAAGCTTTTAGGCAATTGAGGTGCAGGTCTTCAGCGCAATCAGCATTCAAATCAACACTGAAAGCCCCAAAATGTCAGCCCAATTTTCTTATTCTTAGTATTCAAGTTTGAAAAGATTGTTCTCAGTGAAATGTGAGGTAATGTAATCTGCAATGATTAGCTAGGACACTCTCCAGAGAACACCCATTCTGCCTGAATGTTTACAGAATTTCTACTGTAACTTTCCATATATCACCAGTTAAACTAGTTACATGCTAGGTTAGACTACACCACCTGGGACGTAAGCAGCATACACTCCCTACTTTATTCTCACACTGCGATTAAATCACCTTACATAGTAATTTCTACTTAATCTTTAGGATGAACTGTTAATCAAAAGCATATGCACACTTTTGATTACACTGCTTCCTAGGGGCAGCGTAACTGTATCTTGTTCTAGACTATGCTACTTTTACTGCAACTGAATGAGTCAACATATGAGCATTATATATAACGTTCAAAATTCCTAAAACTTGCCCAATCAAAGATATGAAAGAAAGACAGGCCACTGTGTACTGAGGATAGTTTACAGGCTCAAGATAGTTAGAAACTACACTGATTTAGTGCGATTTTTCTCATAGTTTGCAGTGATGAAGACGATGTTGACCACACCTCAACAAAAGCTACATGTCAGGAAAGAGAGCAAAAGCAGAAGCAAAACTCAAGGAACACTATACACTCCTATCAGATGAAGCATGATGTTAACACAAGAACGAATGGGTATCAGCCTGGCTATGAATATGTTTAGACTAGAAATCAGAAGAAATTTAATAACTCGTTGATTAGTGAGGTTCTGGAAGAGTCTTCCACAGGGAATATGCAGGGCAGTAAATGTAAGTACATTTAAGATGGAGTCAAAAAAATTTTAGACGGGATTATGTAATATGGCTGCTTGCAGTAAGAGGGGACCATCCTCAGTAACCCAGAAAATCAAGTCCCATCCTATATTCCCAAAGACAATCTAAAGTAACCAAGCAATGCCAGCTCATGATTTTGTCATGAGCATGGAATTTTTCTTCTTTAAGTACCCATTACTGAGGCTGATGGGAGAATCTGTTTTAAATTTAAGAGTGAATAAATAAAGTGTTAGCCTGGGGTTCGAGGAGAAACACTTTTAAAATATGAACTCTGCAATCTCAAAATCCAGAAGGCAAATAAAAAGAATAAAACATCTGTTACTTCTTAAAATCTCATGGTTTCTAAGCCACTGGGGGCAGAGAGAGGCTGATTCACAATTTCTGAATGCTTAGGTTGACAATTCAAAGCAGCGAAGTGTGGAGTCCAAAACTTAGCACACAAAAGCACTAGGATGCCTAAAAATGGAAGAGTGTAGATGCCTAACTTAAACATTCGACTTACAAATTAGACTTCTTGAACTTGTTTGCTGCTGCTGCTGCTTTTGAGCAGGAAGCAGCTATGAGCTTTAACCACAGCACTCTAGTTGCTCAAGAGCACTCTCAGCTTGTTGTCCTGGCCACAATGTTTTTTTGTTTTTCAGCTGCTTTGAGGTCTTCTCCCTTGGTTTGGTCTTGATTCATTGCCAGCCACAGTTCCTCCTCCTCTAGAAGCTGGCTGTTTCTAAGAAAAAGTCAATGGACCTATTAAGAAAAACCTTTTAAAAATTATGCTGATATATGAGGCAAACCACAGACTCATTTCTGTTAGTAACAGACTCATTAAACTCCAGCTGATTTTAAAATCTCCAGCGCTTTTCAGGTTTAGGATTGCTTCTTCATCTCCGTTTTTAAAAGACAACTTACCTTTCAAACATTTAGTCACATTGTCTCTGCATATCTGGACTTAAATGGTACCAATGCACTGCAGTAATGTTAAAAATAATTATTTGTTACAACTATAAAATTCATTTCTATTATTCCCAGCAGACTCTTGGGAGCAATGTGTTCAACCTCTATGGCAGGATCAAACATAATTCTTTGGTAGAGGCAATGAGGATGACTGAGAGTTCTCATTTGTTTTTCAAGATGTGGGCAGACAAGTTTCAAGGACAAATGGCAGGTTGCTGAAGAACTCCTTTCCCCCTGTATGCTGTCCTGCCCGCAATACTTCCACAGCTGCTGTGGCTCTCTGGTCTCATTCTTTCACATTTCCCCAATATTTTCTGGCTTTGACTACTCTGTCTCTTTATACCACCTGCTACCTTTGACATGGCACATCAGAGAAGCAGGAATCTCTTCCTAGGGTACAACAGCAGGACACAGTAAGACCTTACAACCAACCACCTTGACAGCCTGAACAAAATGCAGCTACAAGGGGGAGGAAAAATCCCCAATAAAAACATGCACTGTGCTACACTAACAGCAGCAAGTCCTGCATTATTTACAGAGCAAAAGTGCTTAAACAGTTGATCAGAGTCTTGATGCGAAGATCAAACCTCCAAACCTCTCACTCTCTCTTGTGACAAACAATTCCATTTTGGTTTGTATTTCATGCAATACAAGTGCCACACTGCAGGCTTTGCACTCAAATTAAATTTGATGAGTTTGAAGGCACTTTGGACTCATATTGCAGTGGGTAAGCAAGCATCCCATTACTGTCCAAAGAGCACGTTTGTCTAAATTAAAAGAGCAGGTCAGGTACTGACACCAAGCATGGCAACACATTCTTATATACTCCAAAAAGCAAATTTGGGGAAGATATTTCAGGCAGCTTTGATAAACAGGGGGCATTAGAAAATTCCTTTATAAGATGGGATACATAAAAGATAACACTTCAGTGTATCAGTAATAAAAGAATTAGCTCATTTTACACCTGTTTTCTTTTTAAAGTTGCCAAGTCATATCCAAACTCTTCCACCTTTTCCAATTTATTCCTATCTTACGTTAATGGGCAATACAAGCCAGGAGACAATGAATATCAACCTCTAAACCCCTTCACAAACACATTCCACCCAGACCCAGACCTGGGCTTTGGGCTTCTCCATCCCAACACCAAGTACCCTTCATATCAAATTCAAGTTTAGTGATAAAATACATCCATGAATTCTGGAGCAGGGAGGTGAGCTCCTGACTGCAACTGAAGCATTTTCATCAGCAAGGTCCAAAGCCAACTCCCCTCAGCCAGCACTCCTTGAGGCCACAAAAACACAGATGAGCATCTAAAATTCTCTTGGCCCTTCCTGCTGGCTGGATTCAGGACCCCACCATTCAGTGCAAGGAATGACACTTAACTAAAGCATTCTGCTCTTGCTGGTCAACATTTCACATGGCTAACTCTGAATGTTTATCCTTCTCCAGGTGCCTAATGCCCAGAAGAGCAAAGTCAAACCTTCTCAATCAATCTGTAACGCAAAGTTGTTTACTTAAAGAACCAGTAAAGAACAGTGTTAACATCCATGAATTGAAAGATTTATAGATTTATTTTCATCTTTCAGATCCCCTCTGTATTTTAGAAGATAATTTTAAAAACTGAAGACTATTTTTAAAATTCTTGTTAGTTGGTATTTGCTACTTACAGCTTGTACATTAGTGAAGGGTGGCCATTACGATATAGTCTGAGCCATCTGTTTCCCTCAAGCACTGTGGCTGCTATAGCAAAATTGCTGGTTTGGACCTTGGAAATAGTTGCTGACCTTGAATTTGCATGAAAAGGTTAAATATTTCAGTGGTAACAAAACAACTGTTCTCTGAGTAATAGTTTTATTATCCCAAGGGCCATGATTTTGTTTATGATTACTCAGAAATAACTTTTTCATAACATAAACTCTTACTTGAGCACATCTCTACAGCTGCATTAGCCTGTTGTGCCTGCAATCCAGAAGATGACAATTCAAATCCCTTTCCATGCTTTTTTTTTTTTTAAACATTGTTTCTGAATGCACAGTTGGAAGAAAATTATACAAGCATAACCCTGTCTGTCCTCCTTCCAATCCAAAAAGCAAACTACAATACAGCTAGCAGAAGAAAAATCTGCTAACATCTTCAAGAAGTCCTTAACATATAATTAATGTCAACAACATTTGAAGTCTGTAATTCTTGCATCTCACATTCATATTTTAAAGGTACAGTAGTTCTGAGTTACACTGGTATGGAGACAGTTTAAAAATTAATGAAATAGCATTACATTTAACAGCAATATAAATAGCATTGTTTTTCATAAGGTAGGAACTAATTTTTTCTTTACAATTCAGAAAAAATCATTAAGTATCACCTGTTAAAGTTACAATCTTTAACCTTTTGATTTTACTTTGCTTATCTATGATCATACTGGTTTGCATGCTAGTGTTCCTCAACCCACCACAGGCATTGGAAGATGCTGTGCATTAATTTCTCTCCATCAAACCTAATATCCAGCAACGCATTGATGTGCTGTGAATTTTTAAATACATACAATGACTTTCTGAGTCATGCCCACTAACTTAAAAAAGATGTAGTCACACTTAAAAAGCAACCAGTTAAGTGCATTTCAAAAAAATATTCAACTCATCTGTGGTGGCCACTCTTTCTGCAACTAGTGCCTACAGCTCATGAAACTGTTGCTTTGATAAGGAAATGATCACTCTTCCTCAACCTCACTGTCTTTCTCCTGAACTCTGGTTACTTGTATATGTAAAATCCCTGCAATGCAAAAGTTCTTCAGCCAAAAAATCTTTTTGTCCCCATTTGAATCTGTCTATTTCTAATGAAGGCACTCAGATTTACTCCTAATGCTTGCATGACTCAAAGTCCTTACAAGAACATTCTATCACCAAGCACAGGACTCTCGTGCACTTAAGACAGCGCATACACTTCAGCTCTGCTACAGAGAGGGATACTCAAATTCCAGAAAACTACAGCTTCCTCACTGGCATAAGATACACTTCTATATTCCAATAGAAGAAGAGGGATTAATATTGTTGTAGCATTTGTTGTTGAACCATCAGTACTGGAAAAATCAACCAGATATGGCCAGCAGCAGGAAAATTTTTTTTGTCTTTCCAATACTCCATCAACAAAAATTTGAAGGCGGCAACTCTAGATAGGCACTACCACTGAAGGAGACTGGAGGTAGATTAATAGGGTCAAGTGTCAGCATTTCAGTCTGGATTCAGTTTGGATGCAACGATGCTTGCAAGCAAAGGGACAACTGGCAGGTATACAAGCCATAAAGACTCGAAATGCTCCTACATTTATTTGGATAACTTATTTGAAAGTAGACAGCACATGAAAAACATGCTACATGCCATAGAAGTAGGCAGTGTCACCTATAGTTGTGTTTGTCAGGCATTTTCCATTATTAAACACTGTTTTCAGTTAATTTTAAAAGTTTGCCAGATCACGTTCCACACTGAGCAGATTTTCTTAGGAAAGTTTCAACCACAGCTGTTTAGGCAAACTACTAAAAATGAGAAAAGGGAAACGCCCACTATTTCCTCATCTTAACCAGTCTTGCAAGTATTTCTTTGCAAAGGTTCAGCTGGTATTACGCTTCTGAGAAGGGGATCAAGCCTAACGTCAGAACCATTCCAGAAAAATATATACTGTTTTGAGAAAGTCTAATTTATGGCATAATAAACCTGTATCAGAACCTGGAAAAAGGCTGCAGCCTTAATCCTACAATGTGCTTGTATGTGAAGGCCTAAGTTAAGAACAGGAACATTCTTTTAGTAATTTTCATTCAACTATTTCAGATTTATTTAAAAAAACCCCCACTTTTATGAAAGCTCCATCCCAGTGAACCAAAACACTTCACAATAAAA
Organism: Ibycter americanus; assembly: GCA_035590275.1. Lineage (NCBI taxonomy): Eukaryota > Metazoa > Chordata > Aves > Falconiformes > Falconidae > Ibycter > Ibycter americanus. The sequence continues at coordinate 56,546,240 of JAVJGI010000014.1, read as the reverse complement.
GAATCAATACAACCACACATCCACGTCCTCCCATCAGAAAACATCCAAAAGATTGATTGAGAGCTGAAGACAGTGAACAGAGTGAAAATGATTATCATATGATCATTTTCCCTTTGACTCCATCATTGTCTTCTGGAAGGACTTAGTGATTTCAGCTTCTTATAGTCTGAAACTGATGTAGGGTTTAGCTTTATGACTGTGGAATCTACTGCAGCATCCGATGTTTTGACAGTAAAAAGGAGCACACACTGAAATTATTTTGAAGCTGTCATTTGCATATACCCAGACAAGCATGCAAAATCAAACCGAGATATTGTTCTAAATCCCCTAGGAGATCCCCTCATTTCAAGCTTGCTCTCTCTCCCCGCAACTACACTGCTGTGTCCCATTAGAAGCCATCTCAATCACAGAGAAGCTTGCATTAGTAATTCCCAACAGAGACTGCAGTTTGTTGGTGTGTCATCTCTCGAATGCCCAGGAGAGCTGTGCTGGGACACCTGACACATGAATATCCCCACACCTATCACAACTGAAGATCTTTGTGTGTGACAGTCACCCTGAAATTGCCCCTAAAACTGGAGAAGGGTGAGAGCTGAAAACCTCCTTATTGCAATCTGAACACAGAGAGAGTGTAAGTGACAATAACTTCTTTAGCAATATGCAAACAAGAGACCAAAATTAACTTTAGCTGTACTGCAGATCAGAGCCAGGAGGTTTTCCCTTTGTCTGTATCCTCCAGCTCTGAAGGCACAGGCCCTGCCAGCTCCTATGCTAGCCCAAAGTCCTGAGGTTTCCCTACCCTGTGGACAGCACATTTTTTTAAAAGAGCTTTCCTGGACGTTCACCTTCATTCAGATCTTCCCAATTCATCCTCTCCTCAGAAGGACAGCAAGAATATTAACGAAAATGTTCTTTTCCTGATAGATTACATCCTGCCCTCAACAAACCTGTAGAAATGTTAGTGCTCTTTGGGTAGGATTAAACTGTCTAGTCACTTCTTCAGAGGTAAACTGAACAAGATAGTGTCTGCCTGCTGCTTAACCAAGAAGGAGCAATCTGTCAGGAGGAAAATGCTCCTTTCCCATTGGCAGGATGACATCCAAATCTGAAGGTGAAGCCTTTTCATGTGCTGAAATAGATCTCAAACACTAGCACTTGACAAGCATACTCTATCAAAGCAAGAGAAGAGCATTACTGCATGCAGTTCATTGCTATGTCTTTGAAAGCAAGCGATGATGACAACTTTGCAAAAAAAATACCCAGCTGGATTCATTGCCACCATCATCCCCAAGCTTCTGCTCCAGGCTGCCTCCATGCATGCTGTCCATCCCTGGTGCACCCAAATGGGTTTGCTGGATGTGGGCGCTGCTTGTAAAAAGCAAGATTTCTTGAAATGAGTTGACCCTTTTAAACATGTTATACTGATTTCTTTCTGCTGAACCTTCTGACTTGTGGTGGAATGGCCCTAGCTGGTAGGTAAACCCCCACCCAGTCGCTCTCACCTGAAGACAAGAAGAGATTTCTTCTTTTCCTTCTTAGGCTGGTACTTGGAGTTAAATATATATAGTGGTGACATGCAGAGTTACATGACTGATTTATGTATAAAACTCCCCCTGCCTTTTGGCACAAAGATCAATATCCAGAAATCTGTAGTATCTTTCATTTGTTGGAAACACAGATACATATCTCTCTTACATCAAAACTTTCAAGCATAAGCGAAGTACAGGCCTGTTAAGTCTCAGCTCATAGCATGAAACTTGCAATTGGCCTCCTGCAGCTCTCCAAGCCATGCTTTTTACACACCAGCAAAACTGCCATTTCCCTTCTGTTCCGCATGGCTGTTGTTTGGGCTGTGGCTCCTTGGCAAGGCCTCCACTGGAAGAACATACTCTCTGCTGCCATGTAGAGCTTCTCATCTGCGATTCTAGTGTGTCAAACACCCTCCCTGCCTTACTACATGACTCTCTGACCTGGTTTCTTGCAAACTGAATTTTAGGCAAGTTCATCAGTCTGAAGAGACACTCCTGTGGAGCCCAGGAAAATAATTACAAGCATTCACTTATACTTCAGTCACGTTTGAAGCGCTGCTTCCATAGTACAGCATCATGATTTTTGGCACACAAATACACCTGCATATTCAGCCATGAAAATTTATAACATTTCTGAAGCATTACATGCTTCTGCACAAAAATGCATATATATTTTCCTGTAAAGACCCTACTCCTAACTGGATATTTTCTCCCTTCCCTATCATAAAAAAAAAAAATTAAAAAAAATTGCTAATTATTCTGAGGATTGCATCTTCTTTTCCTATTGTACAGCAACCACAAGCAGCATAGTATCTGCTTGCACTTCTATTAATTAATCAAGAATGCTACCACACACGAGAAACAAAATTCCTGTGTTGAACAGCTTTGTCATCCCTATTCTACAATTGCAGGAGGAGGGAAACTGGCAGAGAGCCAGATTTCATAATTCTTTGGGCACCGAGCCCTTAAGTGAGAACTAGCAAGCTTTGTGGTATTTACAACTGCCACCAAGGAAGCAATTATGAGTTTATTTTCCTTTCCCTTTCTAGCATTCATAGGGTCCCACCACACCAAGGACAGAATTACGCACAAGAAGAAACATCTCATATTAATCTTTATCAATATCACATGAGTCTTTCTAATGATAAATTTAACATAATGTATAAAATAAACACCTTATTTCTCACTCAGCTGTCAAGAGAAAAAAAAAGTACAGTTACCATCAAATACCTCACTAAGATGTATGAAGATCACTCAGGTAGGGTGCAAATGAGCTAATATGCCATATTATGCAAGCAGAAATAAAGAAGACTGCCTGGGAACATATCTGAACCTGGATTATGCTGGACTTTTCTTCCCCCTAAAAGTACTCAGTACTCTGAATGGCAAACTAAAACATGCATAAATATTTAAAATAATTTTTGTGAATGGCACATCAGGAACACCGAAATCTCACTTTCCTTTTTGCTATCAAAAAAGGAAAGAAGTAACATGTTCTAGAGAGTCACTTGAGTTAATTTCCTTGTAATCTACCCCTTAAATAAAAAAGAATTCTGCTACATCAAATACAAAATTCAGAGCTCAGACATACCCAGATTAACCAGTTTTCTTCTCCATGCTGTTTGAAAAAAAAACATCAAAATGCACTATTTCTTCATTTTAGGATTGTATTGCCAAACACCTCTGCTGCTGGCACCCTGGTTCTCCTCCTTCCTATTACTGCCACCTGGTCTCACCGCAGCTCATTAGAGAACCTTCCTCCAGGTTCCCTGGTGGAGGCTGGGAAGAGAGACACAAACACAAGGAAATTCTTCTTTATTATGGCTTAAACATGCTTAAGGTTGTTTAAGGGCTTGTTCTGAAACCTACACAATAAAAATCTGATTAAAGTAAGAATGAAGGTGTAATTTAAAGAGTATTTTTAGCAAATGTAGATTTTTCACAATTTAAAGCAGACCAAGCTTTCTCAGTTAAACTCCAGGGACAAAAAGGAAAGCAAACGCCTTACATCTGCTGGAAACACTTTCTTTCTCTGTGCCTTCATCAGTCTATCGGCCTCCCTTGCCACCTAGCAACTACCATTTTTTTCCCCTTAATCAGGCCATTGGGGGACAGCTGTCAAGCCCAGTTCCACCTCCTCAGTCGGGAGCAGGCACTGCCATTCTCCAGATCACATTTCTCCAGGGACATCTGCTTTCTGAATGGGGAAAACAACATACCCATACACTGGCTTTGCACCCAGTGTTTGGGTTTTTTTCTGCTGGGTTCTGCACTATTCTTTTGAAACACATAAATCAGCATTTTCCTCAGCTTCTCAACACCTTCAGCTCTTCTGAAACTGCAGAGACAAAGCACCATATCTTCTGCCCCAGCTGAAACCTTTGCATCTGCCTTTGGTAAAGCATACCCTAAGAATTTCCCTTTCCCCCTCAGTGAGCTGCAGCAAAGGCAGCAAAGCCTCAGTTAAATAAACACTCTACTTAAGTGCTGCAACCAGCACACAGCAGCTGCAACTCAAGGACAAGTTACACTTCTCACAGAAGAAGTTAGCAGAGATCAAAAGAGATGATAAAGAACTTAACTTTACCACGCTAGCACTTACTCACTAAAGCCCATAAGAAGTTACTGAATTATTTATTCCAGAACAAAAAAAACCCTGTACATTTGAAAGTGGCAAATGGCCTCATTTCCAATGTTGTTAATTCAACACCCCTAATCAGCATCTCAGAGAAATGTATTTATTAAGCATAAAATTAGGTTTCACAGATCTCACTTTCTCAGCTGGGTATTATTCCTACTATAGGAGATTAAAGGTATGTACCACTATTACCCTTTCTCTTCCCACCCTGAAAGTTCTTGCAATTTATTAAACTCCTTACAACTTAATGTTAAAACATAGTATCTCTTGATTTCCTTGCAATTTTTTTTCCTTCCTGGTTTTACTACACCTTCTTTCTAGCTTCTGTACCATATTTCTGAATAGTTTTGTATTTTGCGTTACTCCTTTCCTCCTCTAGCGCTGCCTGTTTTTCCATGGGCTGTGCACTCCCTCCTACCTACACTGTGGTTTCTGTCCCTTTGTATGTGTTCCCTGTGCAGAACTACCAGCAGAGACCCCTTCGCCTCTCCTCTCTTCCCCGCATCTTGGGCAGGCACAAGCCTGATTCATTTGCACCAGCTGAGAAGCAAAAGGCAGATACTGCTAGCAACCTAATGGCTATTCCTACAAAGCAGGCAGCTGCCAGGCAGGATGTTTACCTCTCTCAAAAGCAGCTCAGTGCACTTTCCCAGATGGTGTGGGCATCTGAAGGAGGAAGGGGATGGTAGCAAAGTGCAGCACTGATAAGCAGGGGCTGAAGCTTTTGGAAAAACTGGGGCTGAAGGATGAGGCAGTACCAGGCCAACCAACGGAGTGCAGCTTCTGAGCAAGGACATTAATACAGCAACAGAAAGATGCAGTAAAGCGAAGCCATGAGAAGCTGCAAATCCTTGACTGCCTGAGACATTCATTTGAGGCTCTCACGGACCTTTCCATGTGAATCCTTTTAGGTTCACAATGGCTCCACCTGCTCGGCCACCACCAACTCATCCAACACTACCTCAGCCCTCCAGATACATTCTCCAGTTGTCTGAAGGAGTGCTAAAATCAAGGGTCTAGTGGCAGCCTAGTTCAGAAGGACTCTAAGGAAAGCCAGTATAACCTCTGCAAGGGCACCACAACGTTCCTGGCAGTGATCTCCTTCACTTTTCTCCTCTTAACTTTTCTCAATACACTCACACCCAGGTAAATGGGAATGCATACAATCTTCCTCACAATGTAGTTGCACTGCTTGAAAAATACCAGAACATCTATGAAAACAGAGGAGTAAATTCATATTTATCCACCACTCAAGGGAGTAACAGAGGAAAGAAGTCAAGTCTTTCTCCCTCACTTAAAGGAATCACTATGGGGATCTACTCTAGCGAGCCCTATCCCCCTCTGCCAACTCTCATCCTTCTAAACACGAGTCCTGGTGATTTTCCTAAAACACTAGAATCTAGAATCATGTGTCCAATACATTGATATTTCATTCAGAAAAAGAACAGAGTCTAGCTTTCACAGTTTCATGTGAAAGATTAAAAGCTCAATCCATACACAATATAAAAATCTCCAAAAAACACAGATAAAAGGGGAATGACTTTTCCCACTTCCTACATTTTTAAAGCTGATTTTCTGATGTTTGATTATAGCAATATCATGTATTTGAATATACACTCTATCCTGAATGACCTATGACTTGCACTTACCTGCTCAGCAGTTTCTCTCTACCAGTGCTCAATCACCCCATGCTCCCCACAGGCTGTCTGAAGAAAGAAAGGTCACTCTTTCCACATTTGCTCTAACTCACTCTAGATTTGCCTTCTGAAAGGGTAAGAGTAATAAAGCATGACATATCAGGCTCTTTTCTATACTACCCCTCACCCTGACTGACTTTCATGTTCTTCATCTGTAAACAGATGCCCTTCCTTTCCACTTTGGGCAGGAGCTTGCATTTTGATAAGAAGGAACAGGAAGCTATTATACAGTGAAGCAGAAGAGAATTTCTTCCCTAGCCCTTCTCAAACACTTAAATGTTTTAGAACTTCCCCCGACTGCTGTTCCCCATACAAGTCAGGTGCAGCTCAGCATACTGGGAAAAGTCACGCAGGAAGGGACATTGTTAGTTGTCCTACATTAACTATGCCAGCCCTGAAACTCTCCAATACAATTCAATCTGAATTGAGTCTCTAGATTAGAAACAGTTTCACTGTGCCCTCTAGCACCTGACAGAGATTTATACAGAGACAAAACAAGATGACACCTTTCAGAGTAACATCTTAGTAGGTGAACCCTGTTCACGTGAGCTAGGCTCAAGCAGCCCAGGAGCTGTGCAGCGCAGCTGAGACACAATAGCAGTACTGTGTATTACAATTCTTGAATTCCTGTCCACATTGTATACCACAGTCATTTGATTAATATTTTGATTTTACAAAGGAATTTTAAAATATAAGTGCTGGACGTGCACAATAGTTTATCACATATCACCTCTAATACTCCACAAAACATACTGCATAATGTAACATTATGAATCTCCATCATCTGTAACAGCAAAGTCCTGCACTAACTCACTTGAGTGTATGCTGATTTTGATCCAATAAGGAAAAGAAGTTAAATAACCAGGCCAAATAAAAACTGGGAAGCCTAAACAACACATTATACAATCAACAATTACCAAGTCCAACAGCCACTGCCAAGAAAAGGCTGCAAGGGGAGGGTGGCAGGGTTTTTTCTTCCTTTTTATTTTATTTTATTTTATTTTTTCCCAACAAGAAAAGAAAAAAAAAAACAACCCTACACTGCTTAGAAAACTGACACCTACATGCAAACGCTGCTTCAAAGCTTTTAGCACAATCTCCCAGGGCAGAACAATAGCGGCTCTGTGCTCATAACCAGCTCAGGCTGTTCCAGGCAGGAAGAGGGTGCCCTTGCCTTTTACAGCAAATGTATTTCTCTCTGATGCTTGGGTCTATGCAATCTGGCTTAAACTCTTGAAAATTCATAGTCTCTGAAGCAGGACAATGGGCAGCAAGTAGGTACAATGACAGAGGCTGCAGTTAGATGCTTTTAGCTACATTTGCCTGCCCTGGTCCTGCTCAGTTTCTGCAGTATTCAGGCTGGAAAAGAGGCAGAACCACATTCAGAGATAAGGCTGCATTTCAAAGCACGCCTTGTTCCTCCAATGTCCTTACAGTGCCTGCAAGCAAGCAAAAGGATGAACTGTGTCCAACAGGTACTCTTTATCTTGCTAAGTAAGAGGAAAGCATGGATCTGCCGTGAGAGCTACCTGTTAGAAAAAAAATAAAAACCAGCTGTCTTCTCTCAGGTCTATTAAAAAAAATAAAACTTAAAGTAGGCCAGTTATGGAGGGTTGGCTTATTCCGTTCAGGGAGCTGCCACAGGATCTAACATACTGCTCTCCACAGGTTGCCCCAAGGAGGCCTGACCTAAATAACAATTCATCAGATGCCCCAAGATCGGCATTGATCCATTCAGAGCTTTAAACATCACTCTTGAGCTCTGGGCTCATCCAAGCAACAGAAGTTAAAAATATCGAAAGTTCTTCTGGGAAAACCAGTCTGTCTCAACCAGGAAAATAAAGAGAGCAGGGACAACAGCTATGGCAAAGAGCTGAAACCACTTCTTGCGATGAGCCTTGTGATGAGCCAGATGAGCCACTGTGGCTTCTGCCTGGTTTTATGGCATGACGGGAGAGGTGCTTGTTGCCCGACCTGCATGTGGCCATCCCTATCACACATCATCTAACTCACACAAGCATCCCTGCTGTGCACCTTGGCAGATACCGTGCCATCCCAGGGCTTCTGGTGGCAAAAGCCCAGAGAGAAGACTGCAGGAGTCCATAGAGCCACAGCTGCATCCCTGCACAGTTCTGAGCCATTGTGAGAAGAGGGCAGAGGAAAGCAAGCCACTGGCTGGATGAACTCTCCTGGCAGAAAGGCACTTGGTACCATTGGTTTAGTCTGGCATGCCATGTAACATATATAAAAGTTCACCACATGATTATTCCAATCAAAAGTATGGCTTATGTTCTCACCCAGAGAAATGTCTTGTTTCCATATATTCCCTCCACACCCAACATGATTAACTGCCTGCAGTAAAGTGCCTAGGCTTTAATCCTGATGGTGTTTTCTTGTTTTTTTGTTAAAGATATCTGGTGACCTTCAGTACTCTTACAGAGCACAGTAATGTTCTTCTATTTCTTCAAGAGGATGGTGGGAAAACAAAACAATGTAACAGAGCTGTTTATATCAGTTATAGCTGTTGCATATAATCATCCTGTTTACTAGGCTCTTCAAATCTCAGAGCATTGTAGTTGAAGTACCCCATCACAGTGGAGATGCAGCTTTCTCTAAAAAACACTCACGCAAGTTTTTTCCCCCAGAGCAGTAGATAATTTTGGTGCTGTACAAGACTTCCAGGACTCTTTCTGTACCACAGCATAAAGAGAACTCATGAACGAAATGCACATTCAGAAGACTTCAATACAAGTTTTGCACTACTGTACAAGTAAAAGAACTGTAACAGTTAATCTGTAAGGGTCGACGACTTGCATGTTAAAATGGAAAAACTTGCTGACAGGACAAAACCATCATCAAAATCCTTCCTCCCAAATCTAAAACCCTCAGGGGAACGGAAGATCTATGTCAAGTAAGTTATTCTGGACACATACTTCTACATCTTGCAATGTAAGTGGAGATTACGATGTGATACTGTGTATGGTAAGTGCTCCAGAAGGGATGTAAGTTTTGATTACCATTTACAGGAAGTGGAAATGATACCTCTCCCCAAAAAAAGAAAAAGAAAACCAAACAAATATTCTGTTCAACAGAAACATTCTGAAGTTACCTTTTTTTTTTTTTTTCCCAGAAACCTTGAAATCTTGTTTTAGTGTAAAGGCAATTAAATCCACTGAATTTGTCACTAAATTTAAAACATTCATTTGCTGCCCTGACTTAACACCCATGCCGGCTACTCTCCATTGGGATGCTCCCTGCCTCCATATTTGAGAAAGAGCAACTGGCACAAAGGGAAGCTATTCAGTTAAAACCCTATTGGGGGAAAAAAACCCAAGAGGTTGGGCTTTCTGCCAAATGCCCGTGGCTTCTCAGGACAACTAAGCGAACAGCCTTATTTCTGTTAGGACACCTGCAACAGCAGAAATGTCATCAAATCCATAAACAGTTACTGACCTGCCAGAACAAATGTCATAAAACAAAATTAAGGCACATCATCCAGTTAAAAGGATTTCTGAGAGCGATTTACAACGGCAATCTATACACACTTACCTGGGGCAGTATGTGATTAGCAGCACTCTGTCACAGCTGATCTAGCATCTTACAGCCCTCACCATGCCTAGGGCTTCACGGGGTGGGGAGCACTTTCACAGGGCGAACAACCTGCACTCCTGTTAATAAATACCGACTCCCATTCCAAACTCCAACTTCAAAGCGCTGCCTACATTTCCTCAGCAAGAAAAGCTGAGTGACTTCCCTTCACCTGTACTCATCTGCGGTGAATTTCACTATCAGTAAGCCAACGTGTAATTACAATCACCCATCCATAAAAGCTGGGGGATGGAAAGAGAAAAAGGGACGTGTCCTTATTTCTCAGGCATTAAGGAGAGAATTGGGGATTTTCCAAGAATCCAGAAACCAGAGAACAACAGCAATCAAAAACTTCTGGCCATCGTTTCTTCCGATATGTATCTGGATCCACACATGCATATACATGTGTGTGGTACACCACGGCTTTAAATGATAACAGGGAATTACCAGATCAAGATGACCTTCACTTCTGAACACAATGGCGCTTACACCACCACAGGCATCTCAAGTGATGCGGCCTGGACTCAGCTCCATTTCTTGGTCTATTCACCCAGGCAAGATCAGCTACTGGGTAAATGTCAGACAGATGCTTATTGCAGGGACTTGGCTACCTCACCACTTCAACGGCAAATCAGTTGCCCGAAAATGCCAGCAGTTTATGCAGCAAAATTTCCCTCTTCCCTAGATTTAGGAGAACCATATCACTGGCAAACAGCAGCACCCTGCCAAAGGCTGGCATCTCTTATTTAGCCAGTAATTACCTCGTCAGTGCCAGAAAACTCCAAAGGCTACAACCCAGAGATCTCCAGAGGAAGTGATTATCCAAGACATTCACAAGACATGTAGTCCACCTCCACAGCAAAAGCTGCGAAATAAAGGCTATAAATCTGAAGTAATGGAAATGAAAATAAATGAAAATAGTTTAGAACAGAAGTGCTATTAAAAAGTGAGATACAAATTGGCCAAGTATTAATATTTTTAAGGTGAGAAAGATAATACTGTAAATTTATCAACAGAGAATAAAATCATCATATTTCAAAAAGTCTTTTCTCTCAGCATGAAAAAAAAAAATTACATGGCCCATCAAGCAAACACTGAGTCATACAGATTTCTCCAGACTGGAAAAGTAGGTGTCTGTTCGAGGATAATCTGTACAAAACATGAAACTGAAGTACATTGATCTGATCCCCTGCAGATTTAGACAAAAAGATGGGAAAAGCCAAAACAGGAAACTGAAAACACCTTTGTCTTGAATTGAAGAAGCGATTCAAACTGAGCACCCTGTCAAAACCAAACAAATACTATTAACAATATAGAAGGTTTTGTTGTCCAATAGTGACAACAAACGCAAACAAACTCTGTAAAAGCAGAGCAGATTATTTTAACAGTTCACCACACGTAAACTTCCCTAGCATCAAGGGCAAAGGAAGGAGAATAATGCATCAATTAAATTCCCCCATATGTTATCAGCCAAGAGCTTGTGATTTCTCTTTTCACCCAAATCAGAACTTTTCTAGGAGAGAATGTGGAGGAGTCATTAACGGAGAAAGGTCAGTCGTACTGGCAGAAACGCAAGCAGAATGAAAAGAAAATCTGAGAGGCAGATGAAGCAATGATTGTAAATGGGTGGCATTCTCACCACCATCTCATCTGAAACAACTGTTTGCTTACAATTCAGTAATACCCAAAAAGCATTCCTGGGAGGAGTGGTATGCGAATCCATATACATCACTTCCTTGACATCTTTTACATCCAATCTACCCTGTATACAAACTAAGAAGGTGTTTGGCTGCTGATCCAGGAAAAACAGTATAGTCTTTAAATTAGGGTTCTTTTTTTCCCTGCCCAGCACAGCCAGTAATAACAATATTTTTTTTCTAAATTCAGATTTATGTAGACTCTGCAAAGTGCTTAGCTCTTTGAAGATCAAAGTTCACTCACCAAGCCCTACTGACTCAGAAAAATAAGGAGCAGCGTAAAAGAACACGAACTTGCAATTTTTAGTAACGCGCACTGAAGCTGTCATAGGACAGCCTTTCAAGCACTACACCTGGGTTTAAATATGCGAAGCTACACAATTCCAAAAGAAGACCAAACTCCAGGTATCAAATAGCATCTTATCTCAACTCCACAACTTTCTTTCCTAACGTGGAGTCTACAAAGGACCAAGTAAAACATCCATAAAAAAGATCACAGAAATTTGGTTCTTATCCAAGAGCTGAGGTATCTGAGAGATCAAAAGGAAATCTCTCAGTGTAAAACATGGTTTGTAGACTATGTCACCAAGGTATATTTAAGTAATTACTTCTGCACAGTTTGAATACACAGAACAAGAACCTCTCATCAAAAAAGTGTTCCACAGTAACTACACACACAAACTCCTTTACAAACCACAAGCTGGAAGGTGGTGAGTGGAGGGAGAGGGAACAACTTCTAATCAGAAGGGGAAGAGGTGGCGAGATTCTTCGTTTCCCTCCAAAAGAAACAAAAGCAGCTGGAGTAAAAGGGTATGTGTGTGAGGGAATATTACACCAAGGTACACAGTGCTGGGAAAAGGTGAAAAAAACCCTGCTGATAAACACCAGGCCCTCTGCAAAAGGCAGTGCAGCTCTTTTCTTCTACCACAACCATTTGAAGCAGTTATGCTATGAGGAGAATGTTTTCCGTATTCCATTCTTGTTCTCACAAGCTCTGGGCAGTTCAGCACTTACCTGCTGCAGGTAAACATAAATTGAAACTGATAAAGGGTTCATTTGCTTTTTGCTCTGACCAGCAGCATCAATTACCAGTGAAGTACTAAAACAGCTGGGCCACCTCAGTTTACTTGTCCATGTTAATTAGCAGTAGAGATCAACACAAATCTTTCATTATGGATATAAAATCATGTGATCTGGCCCATTCTGGATGTAGTTACCCATATGCTTTCCCTGGTGACAAAAATCAATCTCTCCCCTCACATGCTTGCATGGCCCATCACCATCCTCCCCAGGCCAAGTCTTACAAACAGAGCAGACCAAAGCCCACCCTGACCTCCCGCAGAAAGGAGCGGGCTCATCCCGGCTGTCCCTGCCACTGACACCTGCACCCATGGAGCCATTTGGGGCGCTGGGGCAGGGCACCCGCCTAACCGAAAGGGACCTCAGGGGCAGGAAAACCAGGGAGGAATTAGGTTTTAGCCCAATCAATTCTCCGATCGATAGGAACAGCAACCAATTTACAGAATAAGCACACTGGTAATTAGACTGTGTAAATGACAGGAAGGGGGGGCGGGGGGGGGGGAAGAAGGGAACAAGAGTAGCTCAAACAGGCTGCTGTGCCAAACACTGCGTAAGTTGCAAGCAATCATCGGTTGCTTAAATCTCTATGGCAGACTTTCATCCAGAGGCATGATCTGTAGGAGGAAGAGGAGGTGGTTGTTTTGCTTCTTTTTTATTAGACCAAGGGATACAAATGGGGAGGATGAGGGGGGAGCAAGCCATGGCTTTCCCCCTTGGTGGGGTGGCTGCAGCAGCAGGGGCTGAGCAGCAGCAGTGGGCAGTCACGCCAGCAGGCTTGAGAGGGGTGGAAACATTAGCAGACTGTGGCCTCACTCAGTTTTCATGAGTGCACAAAGCAAATGTTCCCTCAAGTCATCGCCTTCTCAGATCTCAAACAAAGAAAGCCCTTCTTACAGGGTCTTTTGCAGACCACCATAAGCACGCTGTTTGTTTTAACATAACAGTTCAGCCTATAGGACGATGTACCAGGGTTACACACTGCTGAGAGGCACTGAAGCCCTGCAAAACTCTGCCTGGGACTACACGCCTCAGCTTTTAAAAACTCAGGGCTGCAAGAGTGTTAAAAATGCCAGCTATTCTAAGGCATGACTCACCCACCAGCCATGCAAGGAGCTGGGCTCATTTGTGCTCCTCATCTCCTGGGGAGCGGGATCCTGGCACCTCCCAGCAACCTTTCCTCTCCACTCACAAGGTCAGAGCTAGCATGCCCAACCGAGGTGCATGCCTGAAACCGTGCACTCCCTGGGGCCCGCTTTTCCAGTCCCTAGCACAGCAGGTATTTTCACCTGTTCGGCAAATTCCCACATGGCCCACAGCAGTGGAGTCACATGGACTCCTTTCCCTCCTACCCCGGCAGCGACCTGGGTGCACAAGCTTCCCCAGGTGCCTGTTTTCTCAAGCATACCTCTCTGTGAGGCTGAAAAATTGTTCTCACAAATGCAGTCATCCACCCTACCAGCAATGAGGAAGATGCTTTCAAACTTAAAAGGTTGATCAGCTGTAATTAACCACCCTAACCACTGGGACAAAAGTCAGAACTGTGTGGCTGTGATGCTGTGCAACAGCAAGGTCATTTTGGTAGGTTTTAAGCAAGTACAGAGCAGGGATAGCCTTCGTAAACCCCAGTGAGATGTCAACACGGGAGAGAGAGAGTGCAGATTTTCTCATGCTGCATTGCCATTAATCCAGAGGGATGAAATATGTGACCTGGAGAGAGAAAAGTTAGATGGTGCTTACATATCATGTCCTGAATCTTCCACCAAGCGCGCAAATCCAAAGAGTAATTTGTTCGATATTTTTTTAAACTTACCAGGCAACTACTGCACCAGAGGATGGTAGCAATATGAATTGTATTCCACCTAATGACCATGTGACAAAGAGACTCGCACGTTATCTGTGGAGCCTTCATCAGGTCTTTGGATAATTTTTAGCAGCACAGGAATCTAGAAACCATCCACTCATCAATTTTGATCCACTCTGATGTGCTTGCTTTCTGATCTGCAACTTTCATAGTATTACTAAGGTGTAGCCTACTTCAATGTTGCAAACTTACAGCCACATACTATTTTTTGTAGAGTAATCTTAGACTTAAGAGACTCTAAGCACATTTTATTTTTGACTTAAACAAAAGCAAGCAGCTAAGCTAGCAGAAAATAAATCAGACCAACTGTATGAACTGATTCAGTGGCTGAGCTCAAATGAAAGTTCTGCCTTTCACTTAAAACAACATGAGACGGTAAAAATCACTTGTAAATGTTCAGCAGAGCAGCAATGATCTAAATGCCAACTACGTGAGATTACCTGTACTACCACAGTTATTTTCTGCTGAACAGTGTTTGCATGATCAGTTTTTATTGTTGCAGATCATGCTGGCATTGCTCTGACAAAAACCACTCAAGGTGTGCGGGAATTCAGCTCATCAGGAACACGTGAGAGGCTTCGCATGCTGTGTGCGTGGACCTAATACACTCATTTCTACAGAACCTATGATTTCTCTTGGTTTCTCATGGCTGCAAAGATACCTTCACAGTTACTCAACCAAGCATATAGCAGTGTAGTTCCATATTCCAAAGTCTGCGGTAAACTGAATGCTCTGTAAACTGAATGCCCTGAGGCTTAGTTAGGTTTTGTTAAGGAGCTACAGTACAGAATTATTAGAACACCAAGTAGCATAGCTGCTGCTACGCTGACAGACCACTTGGTCAAAAACAAACCAGTCAGTAGTTACGTCCACTTAACACTGATAGCTGTGTGACTGAAGTAAGAGCAGCCACAGTAGGTGGCAATACATTGTTATAGGGGGATGGACCTAGCATGCAAGTGAGAAGAAAACTACAAGTCCTGCTGGCTCCCTCAACAATAAGGAAACAGAGATAGAACAACAGCTAGAGGGGAGTAGAGCTTCAAATTTATCAGAAACCTACAAGAAGAGAAGGAACATGGCATTTCACCATCATCTTCCAAATCTATCAATATCTACCAATTCCACTGTATGAAACGTCACAAATCTGAATTGCTGTTTTACAGTATGTCAAGTACGTGTACTGTGGCGTTAGAATTGTTTTGCCAAATACAATTTATAGAAGGGTGGAGAGCCTCTTTGAAACCATCAGATCATTAGGTTATGATACATGAGTTGGGCATAAAATAAGCAGGTGTTTGACATCAGGCACTGTCCTTTTGGGAAGTTCAGCAGTATGTTTGAAAGGAAGATTTAACTTGCATTCACAACAATACAGTAATACTTTTAATGAATCAAGTAATTAGTAACTCTGTAAAAAGAAGGGTATCCCTCAGTGTTCAACATCAAAAGCACTACATTCATTTGCAATTTAAAGGGCAGAATTGCCAAGATCCTGTGCACTCTGCTCCCATTTGGAGTCAGTGGAAAGGAATGGCGCATAACACCTTTCAGGGTCAGAACCAAAGGAAGAAGCATTCATCTGACTTAAGTTACCACTTCACTTGGAAAATACTTAAACCTCAGAAATGACAGAAGGAAAACCAATACTGAATTCATTGCAGAACTCCTCATTTTCAGGAAAGGTGTTCTGGAAACATAAAGTGAAGTGCCACAGAAAAAGCTCCTCCACATTTCCAACATGCTGCTGTAAACAGCAAGTTCTTGTGGAAACCAAAGGAAATCTTGAAAGCTCTTTAGAAATTATGAAGATTCTATGCTGAAGCTCCTATAAGTCAAACATCAATTACATACCTTACTACTGATATGGGTCCATTATTAATTCCATCTGCAACATCCAAAAGCTCATTTCTCTCAATTTGTGCTTTACCCTTCTCATTTTCGTTCATGTAGGCAGTGCCCACCTTGCCTAAGTCTCCAGAATGACCATTTTTAACACAGTATCCATACAAAAAGAGAGTAAAAGACACATATTTTTAATTTATTCATAAGCTAAAAATTTACACCATCAAGTCAGGGCCCTTCCTCTCTGTTCTGAATACATATTTTACACCTGACCTACTTTAACTATGGTTAAAATCAGACTGCAAAGTCTTACATGGCCTTATCTGTTTTGGGAGGTGCTTTGCACACCTTTCTGCACTATAAAAGGCAACAAAAACCATGAGTGTGTTGCAGTGTTGTATATAAACTCAGATTCTAATGTTGTGGAACACCACCACTTCTTCAATGACCTTAGCAAGTAGGTACAGTCAGAGAAAAACTCCAGACTAGCAAACAATTCAGTCTCTGTACAAGCTCACAAGACAGCAAAAGGAAGGAGCCAGGACGGTGCAGGTCAGCAGGCTCTCCCTTATACCTCTGCAAACTGCAGGGAGGAACAAATCAGAGAGCAGGAGTTTTAGTTTAGAAGACTTTTGCTGACAATCGGGGTATGTCATGTATTCCAAAAGGAAAGGGTCCAGCTTTTCAAAGAGTGAAATTGCCAGAAAGGGAACCCAATAACACTTTGAAGTCATTTGTCCTGTTTCCATCGTTAGTATTCCACTCCCTCCTTCAAAGACCTCAGAGACGGCAGAACAACTTGTGACGCTTGCAGCCTGCCACTGAACTGCTAGGTTTGGATTCATGCCTTAAGAGGCTCAGGACTGGCATAACTGAATCTTCACATTTATATTTAGCTGTACATGGAAATTCAGTTGCAAACCTGGAACGTGAAATGACCTATGCAGCGTCTGCAGATCTCTCATTCCTTAAAGTCTTCACCTTTACATCAGTAGTTATTGTTTGCACGGAGAACAGCAATAACTAGAAAAAATTACAGAACAAGGCACCAACATCAAGAATTTCTGTTACTGACAGAATATTTGTCCCCTCTCCTTCATCCCAGTTTTGAAGGCAATTAACTTGTTGGGATCTCGCACTTCAGGTTGCCTGGCAGAGCTAACGGAAAAACCCCACTACTTATCCCATTGTGTAAATCTCAGTGATTCCCCTCTGCTTCTCACAAGAACATCTGGAAAGCAACACCATACAAGAGATTTGCTTGAGGGTAGGAGGGCATGAGAAGGGAAAAATCCTTCTGAATATTTGTGCTATATTTAAACTCCAGACCCAAGCTTACACTTGGAGTGAATGTCTCTCCGCTGTAGGAATGCAGAATTCCAAGCACTGAACAAGGATGTGCTAAGCTTTTCACAACATGCCCCTAAGCAACAGCATTACTGCAAGCTTGTAAAAATGGAAAGTACAATGCCTGTATCTTCCATTGCAATTGTTGCACGGACAGAAAACAGGGAGCAAAAGAAAATTTCAACAGTGCACCAGGGAAAAAAGAATCTCAATTTTCAGCATAGGAAGTTCATCTGTTTTGCAGAAATACCTTCTATAAAGAAGGTGCAAGCAGAGCAGGGAGGATGCAGTAAAATCAGATCAACTCAGACAAAATTTTGGAAGAAGGTATCTTAGTTTGGAATTCAAAACTCATAAAATTGGAGCAATATCAGAATCAACGGTCAGTGAAGGCAACAAGAGCTACAGATACTTAATGATGCTGAGGAAAGAACACCCAGGACATGCAGTTACATACATTTTACTGTTTAGGTCCATAAATCTAGGCAACCATCTTTTGAAAAACAAACTGGCTTCATTTTCTTAGTACCATCTGACCTCAATATGTTATTTTTTCAAGGTGCCGTTTCCCTCCCCTAGCCTAGCAGGAGCAAAGGTGTTGTTCATGCTCTGTACAAAGCTGCATGTAGGAAGGGTCAAGACAGCTACAGGAGGACTGCACAGAAAGCTAGCTTTCCAGGGAAGCATATTACCAAGATGAGTAGTTCATGTAGTCAAAATCCTTGTGGAGAACTAGCTGACAACACCTAAATTCATTAATCACAGAATCACAGAATGGTTTGGTTTGGAAGGGACCTTAAAGATTATCTGGTTCCAACACCCCTGCCATGGGCAGGGACACCTTCCATTAGGCCAGGGTGCTCAAAGCCCCATTCAACTTGGCCTTCAACACTTCCAGGGATGGGGCATCCACAGCTTCTCTGAGCAACCTGTTCCAGCGCCTCAACACCCTCACAGTGAAGAACTTCTTCCTTAGACCTAATCTAAATCTATACTCTGTCAGTTTAAAGCCACCACCCCTTGTCCTATCGCTACATGCCCTTGTAAAAAGTCCCTCTCCAGCCTTCTTGTAGGCCCCCTTTAGGTACTGGAAGGTGCTATAAGGTCTCCCTGGAGCCTTCTTTTCTCCAGGCTGAACAACTCCAACTCTCTCAGCCTGTCTTCCTAGCAGAGGTGATCCAACCCTCTGATCATCTTCATGGCCCTCCTCTACACTTGCTTCAAGAGGTCCATGTCCTTTTTATGTTGGGGGCCCCAGAGCTGAACGCAGTGCTCCCGGTGGGGTCTCACGAGAGTAGAATAGAGGGGGAGAGTCACCTCCCTCGACCTGCTGGCCACGCTTCTTTTGATGCAGCCCAGGATACGGTTGGCTTTCTGGGATGCAAGCACACATTGTCAGGCCATGCTGAGCTTCCCCCAAGTCCTTCTCTCCACCAAGTCTCTGCCCAGCCTCTATTGATACTGGGGGTTGCCCTGACTTGGGTGCAGGACCTTGCACTTGGCCTTGTTAAACTTCATGAGGTTTGCTTGGCCCCACCTCTCAAGCCTGTCAAGGTCCCTCTGGACTGCATCCCTTCCCTCCAGCATGTTGACCGCACCACTCAGCTTGGTGTTGGCAAACTTGCTGAGGGTGCAGTTGATCCCACGTCATTACCAAAAGAGCAAAGAGCTTCTCAGTCTGAACTGCTAGTACTACACATAGCATTTGAGACTAACAGCAGTCTGTTCACATGAAATATAAGAGAAGTCAATGCAGCTTTTTACATGGACTAAATAGGTGGAAGCTACACTGACTCCCAGGATTAGGGACCCTGTAGGAGTCAACCAGTAACCTTACCACTGGAGCTAACTGCCTTTTAATTTTCCTGTATGACTGGGACTCAGTGACTTTAGTCATTGCAAATTCAAGATAAAGGTATGGCTATGTAACGCCTACACAATACCCTGGCTAAGTAGGGTACCAGAAGAAACGTACCACTGGGAACCCAGAGGTGTGGGCTGATGCTCTCTACTGAGGAGGATAAATCCTTTTACACAGAGTTCCCTGCTGCCACAGTCATAGTGCTATTGCTATTTTCATACCTAACTAGGCTACACTATGCTGTCAGATGCAGCACAGACATGCTTTTGTTCATATCAAGATGACTATCCTTACACTAACGCAAAAAGTCTTAAACAATGACAGACATCCTACATGCATCAGAACTCACACTGTGGAAAGTAGAATGAGCAGATTTCACTGTTTTCTTTTGCTTCTGTGTTTTTCCACTGTCTCAAGTGGTGGCTAATCTGTAGCACTGAGGTCAGAGGGCCTAATGTGCAAGTTCGTAAGTAAAGGCAACGTTTCTAAAATGTACAGCAGATAAAGGGGGAATTCCAGGATCAAGCTGTACAGTTTAAACCCCACATTTTCTTCTTCCTTTACTATTTTTTACATCAGCAAACAATCATTACGAAATTATGGTTACATCTTACACTCGGTGTACACCAATTACTGCCCATTATTAATTTAAAAATTCATTCTCTTCCTAATTTACAGGACTTTACTCCTACCCAAACACATAAACACCTGGCTGCCCACCAAATCAAAAGCCTGATTGCCATAACGTGCCTAGTGGTGTCTACAGAACCACTCGCAGGCTTAAGCTTGTCTGTTTTTACTGAAAATAGTCATGGGACAGGATAGAAAAGTCAGTTTTGCAGGTATTTTGGTCAAGGTGGAAAGGTT
>JAVJGI010000014.1:56429689-56526130 GCA_035590275.1 Ibycter americanus | reverse complement strand
CTCATGCTAAATTTTTGGGGCTTAGAGCAGTGTTCAGGAAGTTATTTTCAAATGAGCTCTACAAGTTTGCTCAGCTTGAAACATGAACTATCAAGAAAGACACATCCTGCCGGCTTAGTTCACTTCTGCAGCTGATTGAATAAGCCCTTTCAGTCCTTGTAAGACTGCACTTTTCCAGTATATAAAAAGGTGGCTACAAGGTTGCCTCTTTCCAGTCACTAGGTGCACTGCATACACAAAGAGTATTTTTCATCTCACATCCAGTTATACTGGCATATAAATGTTCATCAATGTCTATTACACTGTACAGTGCTTGTACAACGGTCTCTTAACTTCTACTAGAGTTTTTTTCTGGTGAACCATGTCTTTCAGAGCATTCCTAGGTGAGGCAGCATTGCCTTCTGCTGTATTTGTTTTCACATGAAGTCTCTTCTGGGCCACACGCTTAACTATTAGCCATGTAAGTTTTCCTGGTGTAGCAGGGACAGTTTTAATTAACATCTGACTTTCTACTCCTTAATCCATTGGTGTACATGCTATTGCACTGCAAAATCTAGTAATGACAAATGACAAAACCTTCAATTGTTTTCTGTATATAACGAGAGAGAAGCCACAATTGCTATTCAGAATTATTACTGCAATAAGATGCAATGAATTAAGTTGGTCGTATTTTGTTTATTCTTAACAAGTCACACCATGGACCAACTCATCACAGACATAAATAACTGCCATATTTCTTTTCATATTTAGTAATATAAGTAGTGCAACATACTGTGTCATTCATAGTTGGATTTCATGCAGCTTAGAAGTTTAAGGAGAGGAGTCGCCTATACATGGAAAGTTAGTTTGCATTAAGATTGGCTTGAGTTTAAAATACATTAGTTATAAGTAATGAGTCAAAAAGGTAGAACTCCTAAAATTTCACCAAATTAATAGGAACCACAAAAAAAGCAATACAAGACAGACAAATCTGTTATTTTATTAGAGTGAAAGTTTTCCTCTAAAGTTAACTTCTCCAGAGTCAGAGGGGTTTATGAATGATGAAAGTGAACATGTCCTTGAAATCCTCCTTGACCACGGCTTTAAAAACAGCGTACTAGAGCAGAGGCATCCCATTCTGCTTCAGAGATGTTTTTAACTTGGACCTCTGTACAGATAGCTTAACACATTTACATCTCAGGCAGTGGAAGAAAAATATGTGTAAGTCATAAAATGCTTCTGTGGTAAAGTCACATGGAAGGCACCAATAAAATACAACCTTCTCCCTACCTCCCCTGGCAACACAGAAGAAGTTAAACAAAACAAAAATATGTCAGCAATTTAGTGTCAAGAAATTTGGAAACTAGCTGAATCAGAAAGAAATTCAAATGGCTGCACCAAAACATAAGCTTTCACCTCAACCATAGATTTAAGTGCCCTTATTACTTTATGTAAATTTTTCTTTTGCTAACAATCTGCACAGGCCTTAAAAGACTGCCACAATACCAAAAAATATGTAGTGAAGTGTGCTTTGACAGTATGCTGATATGCATACTGTATTGTGAGTAGGAGACTGTAGTCTACCAAATCATTTTCTGATTAAAAAAACCCCCAACTTGGCCACCAAGAAAGGTCTCCAAAATAAACAGCCAGAAGCAGATTTCAGAGGGACAGTCATCACCTGCTTCCAGTCAATATGGCCAACAATAATTTGTATCGTTCTGCAAACTGTGAAAAATCAGTTACTTCTACAGCATTCTGATTTTTTTGTAAAAGTGCTGGATTTTTGACTTATTTTGCTCCTGCAGATTATCTTCTCTGAAATGTTCAAAGTCTGACAAAAAAGGGCTGGTAGAAAGGACCTACATACATGGAAGAATGAACATGAGAAGAAATACCACCAAGGCGGCTTCAGCTGCCAATATTCTTCAGCTGCCAATCTTTTACCTTAATACTTTCCTTTATCTCTCCTCTGCATGGTGAGCAGATGGATTCACACTTCAGTATCTGGTGGTATCACAAATCAGTGAATCTCAGCTTGACTGAAGTCTTGGAAGCAAGAAACCAATTAATTATTTTAAGCTTGCAGAAGCCAGACAACCCAGAGGAGTTCTGTCAAGCAAAGATGGAAGAGAATGTATGGATGTAATTGTTCATCTCAGTGATGGGAACAGGTTTCCAATGAGTATAAGGAAAATTTGTGATGGATGGCTGGAATAACATCCAATTCCTGCTTCTTTCTACAGGTGTCTCAAATCCTCATTTTTACCTCTGCTCTTGCTGTTGAGTAATCCCTGTGCAACATTTAGGGTAGGTTCACCTGCTGCTTGTACTTCAGCTGCACTCCAGCACTTTCTCTACTTTACTGCAGTATAATGTTTCACACTGTGTTGTTTCCTCTGTTACCACAACCTAAACATTCCTTTGAGCTTTATCTCCTAAATAACCTCCTGTTTTCCACAGTGAGCTTTTGTTTATCTCTTCCCTTTATTCACTCTTGCAGCTCTTTTCTGAAATGTCTGCAAATCAGCTAGCTACCTTCTTCAATGCTGTGCACCAAAACCAGCCACAACATTCCAGTGGTATTTATCTAATGCCAAATGCAGAAATGCAGATGTAATACAGCCTTGCAAGACCTGCCTGGCATTTTCCGGGTGATGGATCCATGGACCACATTAGGTGTCATGATGGAAGAACCACACTTGCAGCATCTGCTCATCTGACTATCAACCATGATTCTGTATCTTGTCATGTTGGCTTTTTGTTTTCTACAGTCTGTAATGGTAAGGATAACAACAGAAGAAACATAGCAATAAAAAGCCTGTAGTGAGACCGCAAGCAGGGCTTTTTTCCAAGTATTTGTCTGAAGTGTACTAATACTAGGACTGACCAAGTAAACAGAGTCTCAAGCTGAGCAATGAACAGTCATCTCTTTTGCTCCTCCCACTGCACAGGTACACATATTGTCTCATACCACACCCATTTAAAAATACATTTACCAACGTCCCTGCTTAAGCACTACATAGCAGACATCCATGGAATGAGACAGCAGGTTGCTGTGGTATGTTGGGCCAACTACTCTGCATTTTCTGTGCAACCGTAGGGATGACGACCAACTGGTAGATAAAGCTAAAGCTAACACCAGTTTGATTATTTACAGATTCCCAAACCCAAACCTGATAAGAGTCCATAATGATTAACAGCCAGCTTCTGAATTGCAGCAGTTCATAGTTCGTAAGGACCAAAACCAGTGCTTCTTCAGTGGGAGATGAGGGCAGCAAACAACAGCTACTACATGCTCAGCTTCCAGCAACTTGTGCTGAGGCAGAAAACGCAAGTCCTCCATCAATGGAGCTGGCTGATTATACTTCGTTTCTACTATCTGTGCTTTTGCAGTCCTTGCCTATACCCTGTCAAGGAGATGAATTTGCTAACATCAGGGCTTAAAATGCCCTTTTCTATATTTTCAATCATTTAATTTCATTCTGTTGTTTCTTAACTTCCCCTTTATCAAAGTCAAAAAATACAAAAGGGTTTTGCAAAGAAAAAGCGAGCAGATTAAGCAGTAATTCTAGCATCGCTAAACAAAAAGCCCCCTGAACTCCTACTTACACATTTCAAACCTTTTCTGTGGGAAAGGCTCTTCCTGAGATTGCTTCCGCACCTTCCCAACAGGCGACTTAACTAATACCTACAGGAAGTGTGCTGTTGAGTAACGTTCATATACAGATGATCTCCAACACTACTAAGCCTCATCTGGAACAGTTTAATGGTACTGCTTCTCATAGCAAAGACATCAAAGGAGAGATTTCACCTTTCGCAGGTGCAAATTTCATACCTTTCATGAAAGCAGCTATTTTGAAAACCTACTCTTACAAACTGCAAACCTCTTGCAAGTTTATGCAGCTTACACAGAGACAAGAGAAATGAAATTCTGTGCATTAACAGAATGAAAATAGCAGTTTCACAGAAGTCACTACTTATAGGTTCTAACTGATGTAATTTACGTCAAAAGTAAGAACGTTAATATTACAGAGGTTTGGTTCCCCCCCTGTATATTAACAGCATGCATCATGGGTTTGCTGCAACATTATTTTAGAACGTTTAAGGCCCCATTGCCAAACTGTTTCTCTGCCTAGCAGTTCACCCCAAGAAGAAAGCCTGAACAATCTTTGCTTACTATTTGCGGAAATAAAAAGATTTTCCTGTAAGCTATTTATAATATTGATTTGTGCCTGTAGACATATGTCTATAACTCTATACCATAACACACTGTAACTCTGTGTGTCTAATTGCGGAGCTGGTTTGCTCTACAAAGTGTTCTCTTGACAAGACAAGTGTCCAGTTTAAATGGTGGTGGCACAGCTCCTGGAGAATGCTAGAATGGATGCCCTCTTTATATGGAGAAGTTAATGAGAAGAGGTATTGAAAAATAAACTACATTGGAACAGCTCCACTCTCCCTGCAGACACACTGATCTGAAATAAAAGTCATTTTATTCTGAAAACAATTATTTCCCTCACAGAGCTCAGCGGTAAATCTGGCCTTGAAAGAACTGACTCTTTTCAGCTCATAACACAAAGAACAACAGAATATGAACTTCATGCAAATAACCTGCTCAAAAAAAGAAAAAGAAGTTTTTTGCCTTGGTAGACATGCAAGAAGAAAAAAAAAAGGTCTGTTTTTTATCAAAATGTTAACCTGGACTGTAATTTGTCTTTTTACAACTGAAGAGCAACTCAGTTCTTTCAAGACTCATTTTGATATGGTGGACTTCCGAACAAGAGCTGTAAGTAGCCCCTTTCTGCTCCTTGCTGGAACACAAGTGTGTGGGGGACAGGGGGACAAGCCCCCATTTGCTTCTCCTAGGACAAGTAGTTGGTGAACAGTTAAGGTTTAGAACCGAGCAAGAACTGGAAAAAAACTAAGTAGAAGCAGTTTACTGGCAACAAATTCCTAAAACCCTTGGAAAAAAAAAGAGTAAATTGTGGCGCTCTAAGCACAGTTCATTCCTTGGGAGTCTGGCGAGGTTGCTCAGCAACATACCACAACTACTGTGGGTCAAGTCCTTGGGACATAATCTAGCCTATTGACTTTAATTCAACTACCTCTGGCATAAGGTACTGTGAATGGTGAGCAAGAAGAAAACAGAAGCAATGCAGACTGGAGAGCTCTCAGAAGATGCTGGGAGGAAATTTCACACAGTTTCCAAATGTTTTATCCAAATTGTTCTGATCTGCTCAATTCAAAATATGTGTTCCACAGTCATTCTTTGAAAGAAGTGATTCAGAAACAAATTTTAATTTCAATTTAATAGGAAATCAAGAACCAAAGTCCACTGGTGCAGTGAGACATTTTTGAGTTCAAACCATTTTCCAGTACTCAGACTCCTGCTACAGATACTCTCTCAAAAAACCAATGCTTAATCTTGGTGAAGAATTCTTAATAAAAATACTTTCCAGTCTATCAAGCATAGTTGTTCATGACAAGCTTGAACAGAAAGTCACCCTTCCCTCTTGTGGATAAGTCAACCCTTCCAAAACCCATTCATCTAATATATTATTGGGAAACCTCACTGTAAGTCACAGTTTGAATATACCACACATGACTCTCTAACCTTCCAGGAGGACAGAACTGCTTTGAGATGTATATATATGTACACTTTTTTCTCAGGGAAGAACAGCTATAAATAGGAGCTGAGACCTTGGGATGGCATGAAGTTCCACTGCATATTTTGCTTTTGTATGTAAAATGCTTGCAGCTTTCTGACCCAGGCTGCAGCATGCATGGCACAAGCAGCAGTGGTCAACAATCCTTCTACATGAACGTTCCTGGCAAAGTCCTGAAAATAATTAGCTTTACTATAAGAGACGGAGATCATATGGGTTGGAGGAAAAAGATTTCTTCAGAAAACATTTTTTCTCTCACAGAAACTGCAGTATGACTCCTAAGGCCAGGCTTATAAGGAATATTAGTTTACCCACTGAAATCCAAGTATTGTTGTGGACTGGGGTGGGGACTGTTCCCCCTTGGAGAAATACTTAGAGTCAATTTTAAACCTATTACTTTTATTACAAATTCACTTCCAAATATTTATGCAAATTTTGCTAAAATACCTTTCTTTGGGATAAAATCTGGGTTTGACGTACTCTATTTAAACCATTAACAAAAACAATGATCACAGGGAAAACAAACCAACCACCTTACTGCATCAAACAAAGCACATAGTTGTAAATTTAAGGTTTTTGATGGATACAGGTTTAAAACTGATGGCCTGAAATCCTGAATAATCCTAGATGCTGGTATTTTACATAGGCATATGTAATAAAGATGCTCAACACAGTCCCCTTGACCTAGTAGTCCATGGGCACTGCACCCCAGCCTGCTTATTGACAACCACACGCTGCCATATGGCTGCTCCCTACCAAACCTCGGCTAATTACTAAATGACAATCAGTTTCTTTAACACAGATGTTTTTAGAAGAAACCAGCAGCAGCGGTAGACAAAACTTTGAGCATAAACTCACAGAAGGATGCACAGACACACAACTGTAAATGCACGTATGTACACAATTGTAAACACACACCTATTTCAGTCTTGGCCTGCAAGGAAGAGCTACAACTACAAACATGTAAAATGCAAGCTTTGAAGCACAGATCAAGTGAAGAAAGCAGCACTTTGTGTCATTACTAATACAGGCATCTAAATATCCAAATTAGTTTCTCTGAGGGGCTAGCTTGCGGTTAGAAGTACATTCCTTCCAAAATGTATCCATGGTCTTTCTGTGAAGGCTAATGATAATTTTATCTCTTCTGAGCCTTGCAGTAATAAATGTTGACAGCCCCAGATGCCAGGTCCTTGGTGAGAGCATCTGTTTGTTTATTCAGGATTAAGCTAAACTACTTAGCCACCATCACAGTAAATCCACCTCTCCCACAGACCTTCTTAAAAGTACTGAAGAAAATAATGAAAACCCACATACTGTTATGAGATCAATCGTGTTCAGAGGGCTGAGCAATCTGTAACAACTTATTCTTGGTGTGGAGGGGTGAGGAATAGACTGCACCAAACATCAAATTGAGCAACACAGAATCCCCAAAAAGAGAAAAGAAAAAGGCAGCGTGAGCTGCTCTTTGTCTTGAATTCATCACATCTCACCTTGATACTGCAGCAGACTTTCAACGAGGGACTGTAAAGCTTGATCCTGCATTCTTTGTCCAACAAGGAATGGGTTTGGATACCTAAATATAAATCAGTTATATGAAAAAAGAACTGGATGCCTTTTTTTTTTTTTCTTTCCTGAGGCAATTCACAGTAGACCTTTACCACCTTCCAGTATTTGAAATGTTAAGACTTTTAGATTTAATTTCCTCTTTTTAAAGGGCGTGAAGGAATGTTGTGCTCTTACTGAAAGGAACGCAATTTGAGACTCCAAATTTCCAGACCTGTAACACAGATGCCATGCCTTCACACTGGCAAAATATTCTCATGTATCATATAAAGATCTAAAGCTGTCAGTGCATCAACATGCAGTAAGACCATGGGACACATATTAAGCAAACAGCAAGGAACATATTTGAAAAGGGGATTTTCAAGGCATGCGGCACTGCAAATCTGTTTAATTTTTTAAAAAAAAAAAATCTGAAGATGGCAGAGTTAGCTTCTATTTTGCCATTTGAGGCTGTTGTAAGATTAGCCTTTAATTACTAAATCATGGTGCAAAAGCATGAGACAGCTCCGGCACACCAGTTCTTTCTGCAACAGAAGTAGAAATAGTCTCTGGCTACATCTCAGAGAATCAGGGGGGTAGGGCAAGAGTATCTGCATGCTGCTGAGTTGGAGTGATTTTAATTGTACAAACAGGATTTCGGAGGCTTTTATTCTCATGAATAGGCAATGGATGCTTTATAGGTACAGTAGCATGGGCTGCAGGATTAAGAGAATTTGAGTTGAATGAGACTGCAGCCTAGGACCTGGCTGAGGTACCCATGGACCCCTGACTGCACAGGTACCTCTCTGGATTACTGTCCTTGCTCTTCCTTGCCTCGTTCCACCAGTGCTTCTCCACCCTGAGCTGGAGCTGATGTAGAAGGGGTGGCCGGCTGGCTCACAACAGCTTGCTGTAACGCCAAACATCCAGCTAGAGGTGGGCAGCAAGACCGCCGGAGGCTGCATCTCTGTGGCTGGGAATTCGTCCTCAGCTCTCCGCATCAAAGGAGAGAAGCCGCTACACTGATGCCATTCAGCAAACAGCTTCTAAAAACCTCCCGGGCTGTGCAGAGACCGAGCTGAGGCAAAAGCTGCATCAGCCCAGTGTGATTGGTCCCCAGAGGAAGGGCTCTGCAGTGGGAAAAGCCGTAGGAAGCGGGCTGAGGACAGGCTGCCAGGAGACGCTCTGAGGTCAGGGTGACCAGCGAGCAGCTTCCTCTCCACAAGATGCTGTGTTGTGCTTCCCCCCCAAGTTCATGGAGCAAAGAATGATCGCAGGCAGGAAAAACATATGACATTTAGTAACATAAATTGACAGGTTCTCAACAGCAACAAAACTATTTTTCCACTTTGTTTCTTTATATAAACAGTATTCGATTTTTAACCTGCAAAAGACTGACAGTGCACAAAGCATAAAATAGATAGCCATCTCCGTAAACCAGGATGGCTGTTATCAGATTGGCAATATAAGAGGCCATTGTTTGAGCTAAAATTACCTCTTGGGTCTCTCGATATGCTCCACCAAAGGACACTGTGTCCCACTGCAAATACACACAGCCTACACAGACATCCACTACAGAGGACAGGAGACAAAGGTCTGGGAGATGTGGAGACTGGACCACTCACCAGGTTTATGGAGCCAGGTTGGCTCATTCTCATGAAGCCAGATTTGCACTCCAAACTTGCAGCAAACATTCAGGAGAAAGAGAGAAATACTGAATACTTCTGGATTTGACTATGCTCATGGAGCACAGGTTGTTGACACCCTCTGATGTTCAAAAAAGACAGTGTTTTGTTTATCAACACCAAGTACAGACTTGAAAGCTTGAAGTACCTGCAAGCCCTTATTCCAAAAGGTAAATGAGCACCAGTGAGGATGCCACCCACTATCCCTCTGATTTCCACAGTGCTACTCATGTTTCTACTCAGTTAGAAACCTGAAGGATGGGGAAGCTTGTTAGCACTTCCTACATACAGAGACCAATCACTTCTACAGTCATCCTTTTCTGCAACACCATTCATGACTTCTGTAGGCCCCAGAAAACTGCTTCTTCGGTAATTGTCTTACATACAAATGTTTTTGAATGGCGCACACACCTTCCTTGACACTTCCGCTGTCAGAACAACTTGACACAGCCACCAATGGCAGTCTGAAGTACCCAAGCTAAGTTGCAATACACAAGGTCTACAATTCCAGGAGAAAACCACTTAACTTTCTTTTGGTGAGTTTGCCTTAACACCAGAAATTATTTAGGATACTCTGTTTTAAAATTACACTTTAAAAGCATATAATATCTTTGAAAGAAATCTAACCTGACCTGAAAACAACTTGTAAAAAACTTATGACCCCTCAAGTATAACCTGAATTAAGAATTGCTGCTTAACCCATATACTGATAGCTGGGCCCTGAAAACAGCAGAAAATACACCAAGGAAAATAATTTCAAATACAGTTTGCAATGCAGTTCTGGCAAACCACCCATGCCTGGGCTGAGAGCCAGCAGTGGGCAGTGGACAGGGCAGAGCTAGGATCGCTGACAGGGGGGGAAAGCAAAGATGGGATGGCAAGAACAGGATGAGCTGAAGAAACCTGGAAACCCCAGCTTGCTGCTAAAGGGATGCTGCTCCTGCAGGCACATGAAGGGGGGACTGCTGCCTGTGTGAATGGCAGCTATGGCTCATACACCCTAATAATTATAATAATTAATAACAGAAGAATTCCAGGCATAGATAAAATTTACTACATAAATCTTACGTGCAACAAAGCGTGTGTTCCTTATGTAGGGATCTTATGCATGCATTATGCCCTACAGGGAGGCATAAGGCAGACAGCAATATACAGAGTCTTTTCTCCTGGCAGTTTAATGGGTAAGCACATTATTTGTGATCAAAATGGTCATTATCACTATTCCCATAGACAGAACAATGGGGAAGACAGGAAGGTTTGCAATGAGGTGGTCACTCATGGCACCTCTTGTTCATTACTTGTTTTGGGTTACGTCACACCACAATATTTAAACATACAGTACTGTGGCACGTTATATTTTTTGTTACACAGAATCCATGGAGTTTTGGCAATAGAAACCTGAATAAGCAATAGGAATAAGTAGTTTCTTGAAGATACAAGTGTCTTGCCATGTAGGAAGTAACTTAATGAGCACCATCAGAGTTTTTTCTAAAATAACAATTTTGATTAGCAGCAGACAGTAGTGCTCATAGAAGTCAATGATTTCTTTTAACTGGCTTTATTGGAGATCCACGCAGCATTAAGTCTTCCACACATGAAACGCAAGTGTTTTACTCACCAAGGATTAATTCTGCTATCAATGATCCCTATTATTTACTGCACCACATCTTCAGTAATTAAGTCTCTCAAACTTCTCTTTGTTCTGCTAGGGATGGAAAGCCAGTGAATGAGTTTTCATTTGAAGGGTGTGGGGGAGGTGAGTAGTGAAGGAGAAAGACAACTTTTTCCTGAAGGTTATGGGGGAGGATTAAACAGAAACGGTTCAGAAGAAAGTCAGACATTGACTCAGAGTAATTGAAGGGAGCCAGAGCAGGGCTCTTGGCACTGAAAGCACTGTGTGACAACAGAAAACAACCTCAATCCTTCCTACCCCCACCATGCACTAAAGAAGGAAAATGGTAACAGCTCCTTGAGAAACGCCTGGAAGAAGTGAGTGGTGATGCTGCAGAGGGCACACCAAGAGCAGCCAGCTCCACTGTCCCCTGTGGAATCTGTGGACAAGCCTTGGCAGGGTGTATCCCTAGCCTCTGTGCTGCCTTTTGCTTGCAAAACACTTCTTGGTCTACTCACTGCAATAAACACTAGCTGTCTGGTTTGAAGATGATTCATGATATCGCAGCATCAGGAAGCAGCGCTGCCTGGCAGCCCCCTGTGGGCTGGGGCACTGGGAGAAGCAGGGGTTCCCCCTGTGGCGGCAGGGCAAGGCCCAGCAGCCAAGGCCCATCCTGCCACCCCGGCCAGGAGAAAGGCAGCCAGTGGGCACCTGAGCACTCCCAGCTGAGGCTTGGTCAGGAGATGTGCCTGGCTCAGGGGATGGCCGGGGCCAGGCTGTGGGGACAGGGAGACCAGCACTGCTGGGCCATTGCTGGTGCAGGGGCTGACAGCCTGGGGGGCTGACATGGGGTCCTGGGCCATGGGCAGGGGCGGCAAGGCCCTTCGGGCCCCAGCATTCAGACAGAAAGCAAGCACCCCCGGCCTGACAGGCTAGCCAGGGCTACCAGATGGAGAGGGCACAGGGGCAGAGGCGAGGAGGGATGAGCTCCAAGGTATTTCCCAGCACCAAGAACAAGGACAAGGCCTGAGATGCCACCTGGGCTCTTGCAGGTCGGACACAGCTGCCCCTGCAGCCCGCAGCAAACCAAGCCCGATATTCCTCTGATTCGCACTGAAAGAAAATGGCAACAATTTGGTGTTTTTTAAAGTCACTTGTATTTATTTCAGAGCTAAGGGGCAACCTGTTCCCCAGGCCCTGACCCAGCAAGGCTGGTCCCCAACACCAGAGGCCTCTGCATCTTACGGAGCTACGCACGCGGCCGCATTTCTGCACCCACATTAGTGCATGCAGCGCACCAGCCTTTAAGAAAATCCATGATATCAATACTATGCTGCATAATTATTTAAACATGTAGTAAAATAGGTCTTGCATATGTAAGGAAACACTGTATATTAAATACGCCTCCTTCCTGTCAAAGGTAACAATGTTTTATGACTAATTCAAGATAATGCATTTAAAAGGCGCAGTTTGCTGCATAAACCGAACATACTCGTGGACAGCTCAGTTTTTAACTGTTCAACATCTTTCTCAGTTAACAGCAAGTCAAAGGACAACCTTTCTTGACTGTTAATGATGAGAAAAACTAACAACCACTGTCCTGCCTCAAGACATCCACTCTTCCAGCTGGCCATGAACCAAGCGGAAATTCCAGATCGGGAGGCAATTATTTATATATCTGTCTCCTTCCAACCTACCCCCCACCCCCAACCTTAAATTTGCTTCTGACTAAGTGGGAATTAATCCTGCCTGGAACACTTGAAACGCTGCTATACCTTTACACTAAGGTCAACACCAATTTTTGCTTCAGACAGACTTGTGAGATTTTTTAATCCATATTACTTACTAGCAAATTTAATTTTATTGTGCTTGAGAGAAAACAATTCTCCAGTTTTGGGGTGTGGGTTTTTTTTGAACACACCACTGCACTTAAACTAGAAGTCACATTCCTATCTAGTACAACCTGCTGTTGCAAGTTTGTTTAAAATTCTTTCATGTTTAAAAAGGTATTTTTGTTGCTAACCATCGAAAAAAAGCCCAAATTCACAAGTACAAGAATAATACCATTTACTTTAGGCTCTGGCTCACTTCTCCAAGAGAAAAGGATCACACTAACAAGCATTCGCTATCACATTTTCCCCCTCAAATCTTCTTGTGGAGAAACAACAACAAAACTCACATAATCTACTGACTAGATCTTACGCTTCTGAACTGAAATAAATGCTCCTTCTTGTGTAATGGATTAAGAGAGACTGGGGGGGGGGAAGATCTCCTCTTAATTCATTTCCCTTATTGATGCAGAACAATTCTTCATTTCATGCAGAAAATGTTTCTCCAAGTGATCCAACTTCAGATCAGAACAAAGTATCATCTCTTCATACAGCTCTTAAGAAAGGCTTCAGTATGTGCAGTAACATTTGAAACAAGTGATACTTATCCAACAGTGGGTATGTTCCAACATAGGTTTTAAAATCTAATTTGGGCTTCAATTTGAAAATACCTCTTTTTGCCTGACGCTTTTGCAAAAGAGAAACGTCTCTTAAGCCTATAAACATCAGACATTGAAATGCAATTAAGTGATCTGTACATAACATCAGGACGCTGTAAGTCACTGCTGTAATACTTAACTATTGCAGTTGAATCCCTGAAGAGCTATAACATACAACGTGCAGACAACAAGAGAGGCCTCTTATAAAGCATGCAGTGTATCTTACTTGCATTGAGCAGAGCTCCCAGAGGAATCCTCAGAGACAAAGCCACAGCTCAGGCAGGCAGCCATTAAGTGAATCTAAATAATCAAGAGCTGTGATCTGAGCAGGAGATAACAGGTGAGCAGTACCAGACTACTCTAAATCAGCATTTTTCAAGGGCTACAGAGGATAGAAGTTGCACTCTGTGCTCAGCCCAGCAAAGCAGTGTGAATGCTTACAGGGCAAACAGACCTGGATGAATGATTTCCTGAGGCTGTATGATCAAGCTGAACAAGACGTGGCCCATCAACAAGAGAGCCTGCCCAAAGGACAAGGGTCAGACCTGGCAGCAGCTCTAGGGACCTGCCAGACATGAGGCAGGAGCTAACACAGGAACAAACTTGAAAATACCACCCTGGATCTGAAAAGGAAGCTCTTAGAAACGCCAGAGACAGAGAATGCTTTGCAGCTACCCAGTGACACCAGTCATCTCAAATAATGAATTACTTCTATGAAGAAAGGTGGGTGGTTTCTCGGTTGTGAGTTGTTTGTTTTGGTTTTCTTATTATCTGAAGCAAATGCATGTGTATAGTCATGTATTTTGGACAATCCACAGACTGTGACAATTTTCCCATGTTTCTATATGCTCTCACCACAGGGCAGGACCCGCAGATACCTTCACTTCTTTTACAGACCAGAGCTTTGCTCTAATACATGCAGAAATGTCACTGCAAATTTCATCCTCCTCCCTGAGACCATCCAACCTACTAGGCATAATCTGTGCTTCATTTACTGTGTCTGCAGCCGGTAAATATATTCAACCAACTCTACTTGCTAGAAAAATTATCGTGATAACCCAAACAGCTTTGTCTTGGAGCACCACTGCCATTCTTTTTTCTTCAGCGGGCAACAACTCAGTCGTGCTCGTATTAGCCTTACCAGTGCTTCGGTACTCAGCTGACAGTTTTTGTAGGCTAACAGCACATGCAGATGTCTCTCTAGTTTTTCAAGATGGGACATACTGTCTTAGAATAAGTCAAAACCTGAAGCTAGACAAAGAAGTATAAAGAATTTAAGAGAAATGGAACAAACTGGCAATATCATTTGAAGACTCACTTTCAGTGAACTCAGTCAAGAGAGATTTAAATATAGACAGAATAAGGGCCCTGCAGAGAGACTGCATTATGCATATGAGTTTTGAATGAAATGGAAGAAGAAAAAGCTAATAAATGGGGAGGAATACGCAAAATGGTGAGAATGAGACTAAAGAAAGCCTGCAAGTTCCAGGGAAAAAAGGATGGTAAACAGGTAACAGAACCTACTTTGTATTTTTACTTTTTGTCTGATCTCTGAAAATGAAATGTTCTGTAAGACAAGGCAGCAGACGCAGCAAGGAAGCAGATATATAAAGGCAGCAGGTGCAGCAAGGAGTTACTGACAACTTGCTCTTTCTCATCTATACTTCTATACTGTTTTTAGGTTCTCCTAAAAACGAAACAAAACAAAAGAACACTCACACTAACACATACATTTAGGACAAGAGATGCTTTTTTCCTTGTCGGGAAGGAGTTGTAACATCCTTAGATCTGGCCTTTAAACATTCCCTGACTGAGAGCAATTTGCTCAGTGTTGTCACCCTGTCCTCTGGTAAAATAAGGCACATGCAAACGAGAACATAATGCTGAGTAATCAAAGCTTTTAGGGTTGTGCACAGTCCTTTCTTTTCCATGATAACCTATGCCTTTTGATTTTATCTCTATATTCTGTTCATTTCTTTATCACTTCCTGATATACTATAGGCTACTCCTTCCTCTTTTCGTGACTAGGTATAACAAAAGCAGCTGCTGGAAGCCTATTACCTAATTATCTTGTTAGATCCTGCAAGGACTGTGGTGCTCGTATAAGCAGATCACACAGATTTTGGCCTCTCAGATTGGTATTTCTTATCTAGCACACAAAACATACTGTCGCACATTCTCTAAATGTGCCAGGTGTTTAAGTGAGTTGTCAGAAAAGCTTTTTCCCTCACTGTCATCACTTGGGTTGGTTTCAGCCAGAAGTACCTCCCAGTTTAGCAGGAGCTATCAGGTTAGAGTGCCTCACCAGATCAGGGCCAGGATGCAGCCCTGTGTCTCAGCAGCTCTTCCAGGTGTTGGTGGCCACTGATGACACTGGGATAAAATCGCCGGTTTCCAGTGCCGGAGCTGACAAGGCATGCCTATTTCTACTGGTGGTCACTTGCTCCTGTATCTTTAGCTTAGGTTCTTGCTCTGAGCCTCAAGAGCCAGAATACAACTGGATCACCATCAAATTACTTCGGATTATTGACTTTTTTGAAAAGCACATCTGAATTTGGTCACTGAACATCCATCAGAAGAATTGTAAGGTACAGGAAAACTACACTCAGCACATGGTGGAGATGCCCCTGCATGCACGGATAGAAAACAGAGAACTCCATATAGAAGGGCTGTCATTCAGAAAAGACTTCTTATAGCCGTCCCAGGGAGCTCTGCCCCTGAAAAGCTGACAACACAGGCAGCATGAATGTGACACTTGAATACAGTATGAATATAAGTTTAAAACTTCAGGGTCGTTACCAGATCAGCCTGATCTTCCATTTGCACTGCTAACTCCAGCTTGCTTTGCCATGCTGGTATTCTTTGAATTACTGAACTAGATGAAGCTGACCAACAGTGTAAGGTAGCTGAAAGAAATTGTCTATCATATTTAAACTCTGAAAGTGCCAGGTTCTGGATTTTTTTGAAAGCAAATACAAAGATAGTTTGAAAAACTCTGAAGGCATTCTATCAGCTTTTAAAGATCTAACCAGCAATTTGTATTCTCTCCAGGAGGAAGAACTTAGAAACAGCAAGGTGGGTTTTTTTTCAGAAAACAATACAATGTGCTATTATTTTCTCCCTTCCATGTACCTCATCTACTTTCCAATGCAAAAGAACAAGCTTCAAATTCTTAAAATGGATCTATTCAACCTTTACATTTATCTTGATTCTATTCTTAGTTTTCAGAAATACTTGTGAAACATCCCAATACAAATTCCGAATTGAACAGATCCTTGTTGCAGATAACAATAAAAACAACACTTTCAAACTATACTAGTCATGAAATAGAGGCTATTCTTAACTACTGTACTATATATAAGCTAACCTATATTTCAATGCAGCCTTTGTGTCCAGTCTGCCTGCTTGTAATAGGCTAGAAAAGCAGCACACAGTTGAAAGCATGATTCAGTATGGCAAATCCTATCAACAGTCAATCCATTTCAATGCCCTGCCTCTGATGTGACCCTGCAGAGGAGAGCAAAGTCTTTAGTCACCTCCCAGCTTATGATCTACCAAGCTTGGGGTCCAAGAGAACACTTACTTCTTCTCAGCCTCCTTAACACAACTACTTTATACCCTGGTTTATTTTGATTAAATTTTGATTTTTATTACAATTACCTTAGCATGCATAGCTTTTGACATGGTAAAAAATTACCTAGCTCTTAAGAAATGAGCAGAAGTATCTGATTCCTTATCTTTCTGTAGCAGCAACTACTGTAATCAAAAAAATACAATTAATTTTGTCAGCTGAACTTTTGATTACCTAAAGGATTTTTTTAAAGCCTAGAACGGAGGGTAAAGATTTGGAAAATGGTATTAAATATAAGTAGCGGGTATTGATAGCTTCAAAACTTCTTGGTTATACTGCACTGCTCTGCTAACTCCTCTCCAGCTTTAGAGTAGCAGAAACCAGTGTGAAAGAAATGCAAAGGTATATAATATATAAGATGCATTTGATAAAGAAATGCAAAACACTTCTAGATTTTTTTATATTTGTTTTTCCCCCCAGCTCTGAGAATAGCTGTGGCCTTCAAATACAAACTCTGGGTCAAATTACAGTTTAGGTAAATGCATCGACAGAAATTCAGAGCAATGGATTTGATGCATATCAAACACTGGAAATACACAAGGCTCCTTTGTGAAGCAAGTAACAATGGTATGCTTAGAAACTTAATTAGTGAGGAAATGTCAAGCTAAGACCATGAAACTTTCATACTTGTCATCCTTGTTTCTGCTTATTTTTGTGTTAATTGCTACTGTTTACAGCCTACATACGGTGCTAACACCACATTAAGCTTTGTAGCAAATGCACTGCTACTATCAGTACATACTTAGCACTTGGTTCTCAGCATGTCTTTAAATACCATTTTCTGCCCATGAGTCTACAAGTCAGTACACACATCTATTATACGGAACTACCAATGTATTTGCACATAACTGTGTTTATCCTCTTGTAGCAATATTTATCTGACAAAAATGTGAAAAATGTTTTTGTAAGTTCTATATGTAATCAAGCAGCCCAGGAAATGTTCAGCATATTCAATTTCCTTTAAAAAGTAAAGTTGGTACACTGGTAATCAATCAATGAACTCTCAAATAGGCATTTAAATATAAGTTTCAGTTAACTGAGTTTTCACAAGTAAACGGTGGGAGAAATTATATTATTAATACAGTGTGGAATTTTTTAGTACCTGCTGGTAAGGAAAGTGTTTTGAAAATGGCACAAGGCAACAGCAAAATCCCAGCCTCACCTCTTCACCTCACTATCTTCTACATTGAAAAAGCCATTTTTGTGGAGCAGAAGTACATCTGACATAGGCATGCACGAAACCAGTTTTCATATGGGATGTTCTGATTTAACACTTTATCTGATCTTCCTCTTTCCTTTCCTCCACAGTAATCTTCCTTTCCTATCTGGTGTCCTCATTCGTTTTGCTAACATTCAGTATCATCAAGAATACAGTGTGACTGTACCTGAAAATGACTGTCAGGACCAGTTTTCATGGTTAAAGTATGGGTTTCTCTGGGCTTAAAGCCACGAACAGGATAGAATTGAAAGCACAGCATAGTGTATTTTTAAGACATCAGAAAGAAGCAACAAAACCAGTAAGAAATCAATTAACAAACATTTTCTGCGCTTCTCCTAATCCTGTTCTACATCTGAGCTCTTCATCCACACAGGCAATGAGTATTTCAGTCTCTTCCCTCACCAGGCGCTGCCTGCCCTTCATCCCACAGGGTTCTGCCAGCCTACTGACTACAGCAGAATGGGGGACTGCAGCGCACAGATGCAGAAGTGCTGCTCTACCCAAAACACAGCACCACAATAGCTGCTTGACCCTGTAACACCCCATACATAACCTCACTCCAAACTATGCTGTTCAGAGCCTGCACCTCCCTTCCTTTCCACTGGAAAAACAGCCAGCCACTTCCAGGGTAGGCAGCTGCAAATGCTTTTCTGGGTCAGGGCAATGCCTCCCAAAGCTTTTCTAGCTTAACCCCACACCTCTCTCCTTTCTGCTCTTGCTGCTCTCCCAGGCATGTCAATAACAACCTCCAGGCCCATCAGAAGGACAATTAGATGTTCTACTGGAGAAGGCAACAAGGAAACAAGGAGGAAAGACCTTCCAAGCAGAGCTATCTTCCAAGAATAGTTCACTCAACAAGTCGGGCTATGCAATGGCAGAACAAACTCTCAGCACTGAGAGGACAAGGACAGTTGGTCAAACCCCCATCTCCCAAGGCTGCTGGAGCCCACTTCTCACTAATTCTCAAGTTCCAACCTTGCAGATAGCCTCACCAACTTCACATACATGGCAGAAATTCTCTTACTGGGAAACCAATTCAGGGAAATGATTTAGCTAAAACAATAGGCGGACACACACCCCCACCTCCCCACAAAAAAAAAAAAAAAAAGGGGGGGGGGCGGGGGGGCAATGCATTATTATTGGGCTGGATTATATCCTGATCTTCACCACCAAAACAGCTTTGCTAGCACAACAGAATAGGTAGCGACTCTAGGAACTGGCACATCAAAAATATAGCTCCTCGTATACTTTCACTACCAAAAAGGAGAAGCTTTTCTCTAACACTAGCTCACAAATGACAGATCTTTACTGTAGACAGATTTGTACAGCAGATTGATTTGTTAATATTTTAAAGAATCTGTGCTTCTACACGAGGTACACATAAAGGTCAATTAGGATAAATATCCCAAATGTGGTTGCAGAAATAAGCAGTAAAATAAAAGAACTATAAAAACTCCCAGCGCCTGAAACTATACATAGATTGAATTTTACTACTGCATTTCAGTGATACAACACGGCAATGCAGAATCAACTGTAGGTCAAAAAACATGACCTCATTTTCTGCATTCCAGCTGACTACTGCATGATCTCCAAGTTTCTGTTACAAATTATCCAGCCCTTCTTTGAGTTGAATGGATACACAAGCCAACTTAAGGCTTATAAGCCGGGGTTTTGATTTGGATTCTGAAAATTGAAGGAGTAATCAGCTTTCAAGAAGAGAAACTGAAACCCAGTTTCGTCTTGCTGTTCTAGTTTGTTGTAACCAAAATCTATGTTTTCTGTTCCCGCAGAAATTACTGCTGTAAAGTAAAACTAAATTTGCCAAACCAGATTGAAACACGGAGTGTCTACCTGCCATGGAAACTTCCCTACAAGCTCATCTGTAACTAAACAAGATAAATGCACATCTGCTTTATACAGGAGAAGGGGACAGAAAAATACAATGTAACACTCTCGTCCTGTGTTTTGCTTTTTGTTTACAAGTATTCATATAACTAGAAGGCAGTGCAAAGCCCAAGGAAGTCTTTGGAGATTTAAAACTGAACAGATTTTCCTGATAACACAGCTTATGAAACAGAGTATCACAGCTGACAAGCATTTCAACAAAACACACATCCTATATTTTACAATGAGCACAATTGCAGACCCCATGTGATGATTCCTGGTGCTAATCCTCCCTTCATAGGAGCGCACGGAACTTAAATTTGTTTTCCCATTTAGAGGAAGTGTTCTTCCTTTAATAATTATGACAGATACTGATTATCTAGACATTGAGCTTCTCAAGAAGTGTTTAAACACCAAAGAAAAGAAGGCAAACTCCTGAAAAATAAAAATCTCTGCTTTATTTCAGTACATAAATACTTTAGTCACTGAAACCAGAGAACTGTCTTCTGGCAGTAAACTCTACTGGCACAACCCTTGCTAGGAAACTTTTTTTTTAACATCATCACCAGGTGTGGTGTCTTCGAGAGCTGACTATAAGCTTAGCTCAGAGCTTGTTTCCACAATCACATTACCATTCATAACCAAAATTCTGGGTCTCATTTCTTTCCTTTTTCCCAGTTTCCCACAGAGTAATAAATCCTAACTTCATTTATATAGGGGCTAAGGAGAAACAAAGCCCAACTTGTCTCTGAAGGACTTTGAGATCATTTCTTTTTTAGGTGCACATTCTCCATATGAAAGCCTGTGTGCCATGTCCAAGAACCCTCTCCCAACACGAAGAATAAGCTATACGCTTTTACAGGCTTTCAGGAATATGAACAGTGTCTATACAATAGCTTCCCTTGTTAAAGGCAAGCAGTTTTCAGAGCAATAAAACTGATGCCCTACAGACTTCTTGCTACATACTCACACATTCTCCTCACCACAGTAATATGGGGTCCTTGTCCATAATCTCCACACATCTCCCCAACTGTGATAATCCACAGTCCATGTTTCTCAAGCTAAATACTTGCAGTTCCCCCTCAGCCACAGCAACCTCAGCTCTCACGTCATGTTCTCTCACTACCGCTTGAGTGAGAAGCAGCACTGAGTCGTGGTTCGACTGGTTTCCCACCAAACCACACAACACAACTGCTGAGCTTATCTTACACCTTTTCACTTAGATGGTGTAGTCATTCGTGTGTGTCTCCTCTACCAAACCAAAGCTATTAATGAAACTTGCCAGAGCTTAATAGCATTGAGACCTCACTCTCTCCACCAGATCGAGATAGTTGATCATTGGCTTCAAAAAGCTCAGTGGAAGACAGATGGATAGATACAGCCATCCTATAAACTTCAGTTCCTCAGGAAACCAGGCTGAAAATAGCTGATCTCAAAAACTCAGGGAACAAATTGAACTCAAATTAACATAGATACCAACTGGAATGTTAAAACATGTTGGCTCTTAAATATTGCTTTAAAAAAAATGGTGTCTCAAAGGGTCAAAATTAAAACAATATTTATATACAGCAACAGAAGAGCATTAATTGACTTACAATGTCCACAACCAGAAAAGGTTAAAGTCTAGTGTGACATCAGTGCAGATGAACATAGGATGCAAGAAATGACATGTCTGAGCAGGGATGTTTAGCATGTCTCCTGCTCAATTCACAGATCATTAGCTCATCAGAGCGGGTACAGAAAACATCCAGACTTCAACTGTTTTAAACAAAAGTGGGTACTTTCTTGGGTTTTATCACTTGCTTTCCAGATTTCCAAAAGGTTTTAGAATTTCTTTCAGTCCAAAATGTTAGAACCTACTAGCTTCAACAGTAACAAATTTTGGCCTAGATCCTTCAGAGAGTTACGAATAAGGCTGAATTTATATTAAACCAAAACGTTTCGTAGGCAAAGATAATCTCTGAGTCAATATCTGCCAAACCTGGGGCTTGGGTTTCTTATTGTCAGTGGATGACTCCAAATAACCCTTGAGATTCACAGTGTGGGGAATACCAAATGTATCTTACGCAAACTGATGTTTCTTCATGGTGATGTCTCATAGCAAAATTAGTACCTACTCCTTCCCAAACATCCCAATTTCATCTTCTCTACTAGGATAATTTCAGATAAAGTACTCTAGAATCCACACACCAAAATGTTCTTTCCTCCTATACTCTTATCTCAAGAATAAAATAAAGCAAGCCTTTGTGAAGTCCTTACAACCCCTTCCTCCAGGCACCTCAGGAATTCTGATGTTATTTCCCATCAAAATAAAATAAGCATATTGGTCTAAGTCCAATAACACACTAATAATCCTAACTTTCTACCAAGATCAACAGGAAATTAGGACCTTAAATACTTCTATCTTAGTCATTTACATCCAGCCCATCAGGTATCAATAGGTATCCTGATCTAGACTGGCTGAAAGCTTCTCAGACCTGGAGTGTTCTGGATTAAAACAAACAGCTCCGGTTTAGTTCTGACTCAAGAAATGTAGTGTTTCCCAAAATTTTTCTTTGCAAAACTTCCAATCTACTCAAATATCTCGATAACCAAGAGTGAGAATTGCACACAAGAAAAAATCTAGTATTACTACCTAAGACTTCACAGATTCAGAGAAAAATAATGTTGGGGGGACTGACAAGAATCCTATTTCATATTAAAAGTAGGCTCCCATGAGAATAAATATGCCTTTTCTCATCTTTTTCAGACTCAGGTCCACTGAATGTCAACTTATTATCTAGAATTAATTTTCACAGGTTAGATGGTGAAAGCAGGATCTATCCAACTTCACAGAGGGAGGGGAAAAAAGTGGCAAAGAAGAAATCTTGTAATTCTGCTATACTCCCCCCATTGAAGTTAAGTCACAATGAAAATTGAGGGGAGCTTGGTTTGCAAGACCTTCAGCAAAGGAAGCACTATAGTGTCTTTGTGCCTGTTGAAAAGGAACTGCAATAATAACTCAAGTGATTGTGTCCTGAAGAACTGTAACA
Organism: Ibycter americanus; assembly: GCA_035590275.1. Classification (NCBI taxonomy): domain Eukaryota; kingdom Metazoa; phylum Chordata; class Aves; order Falconiformes; family Falconidae; genus Ibycter; species Ibycter americanus. Next base: position 56,503,389 of record JAVJGI010000014.1, on the reverse strand, counting down.
CTGAATTCTTCCAAAGAGAACAATTTACAGGAGAAAAAGAGGAAAACACACCGTCCATGTGAAAGGAAAAAAGTGACTTGGAACAGCATTTGGCACAGCTTAAACAAGAGAAAACAACAAAGAAACTGTATGACATTGAAGATGACACTGGAGGAAACTGTTCATTTTTATCTAAATACATTCAACACGTGGGAAAATCTTTATTAAACTATAAGCCACAGAAACATGTGTTTTGATTTAGTTTGTACTGCAGCACACAAACATGAAAGACTATTGCCTGCATTTCCCCCCAGGGCTTTTTTGGGGTGAAAGGAGTGTTGTTTATAACATTTGTGCTACAATCAGAGAATTAAAAAATAACTTATGTTGGATGGAAGCTCTAAAGATCATCTGGTTCAGCCTCCCTCTCACCCCATCAAAGCAAGGCCAACTTCAAAGTTAGATCCAATTTCAGTTTGGTTGGGTTCCTTAGGGCCCTGTTCAATTAAAGCTTCGATTATCTCCTCCAAGGATGGAGACACCACAGCCTCTCTGGGTAACCTGTTCTAGTGTTTTACCACCTTCATGGGGAAAAAGCTTTTTCTCTGTCACAGTGATGCATTGCTGGCTCATGTTCAACTTGTTGTCCATCAGGGCCTTTTCTGCAAAAGTGCTTTCCAGTCAGTCCACCCCAGCTTGCACTGGTGTGCAGGGTTATTCCTCCAATGGGCAGAACTTTGCCTTTGCTGAACTTCCTGTGGTTCCCATTGCCCGTTTCTTCAGCCTGTCAAGGTCCATCTAAATGGCAGCACAAGCAGCTGGTGTATTAACCACTACTCCCAATTCTGAATTGGTTGCAGACTTGTTAAGGGCATGTCATGCCCCATCATCCAGGTCATTAAAACAGTTCAACAGTATTGGTCTCAGTGTCAAATAGTGACCTGTCTCTAGCTGAACTTTGTGATGCTGATCTTTGAGCACTTTCGAGTACCAGCAGCTCAGATGGGTTTCAGTCCTTTCAGTCTACCCTACCATCTACTTACCTAACTTGCACTTCACCAGTATCTATGAGAATGTTACGTGAGACAGCATCAAAAGCTTTGCTAAAGTTGAGACAAACAACATCCACTACTTTCCCCTCATCCACCATGCCAGTCATCTTACTGCTGAAGTCTACCAGGTTGATCAAGCCTAATTTCTCCTTTATAAATCCTTGCTGACTACTCTGAATCACCTCCTTGTCCTACATCTGTTCAGAATGGTTTCCAGGATTATTTGCTCCGCCATCTTCCTAGGGATCAAGATGAGGCTGATCAGCCTGCAGTACCCCAGATCTTCCTTCTAACCCTTCTCAAAGCTAGGAGAGACATTTGCTTTCTTCTAGTCCTCAGGAGCCTCCCCTGATCACCACAACCTTTCAAGAGTGGCCTTGCAAAGGTACTGGCCAGCTCCCTCAGCACCCATGCATGCACCCCACCAGGTCCCATGGACTTGTGTATGTTCAGCTTGTTTAAATGTTCTCTAACTTGATTCTCCTCCAGTAAGGGTAAATCTTCCTTGCCCCAGACTTTTTCACCAGTTTCGGAGGGCCTCATGGATTTCCCAAAGGCAAGTCTTAAACCAGTGAAGACTGAAGTGAAGAAGTCATTCAGCCTTCCCTTTGTCTGTTGTGATCAAGTCTCCATTCCCGTTCAGCAGCAGACCCATATTTTCCCCAATTTTCCTTTTGTTGCTGATATACCTGGACAAGCACTTCTTGTTGCACTTCACGTACCTTGACAGATTCAATTCCAGCTGGGCTTTGTCTTTCTTAACCCCATCCCTGCATACTTGGATCACATCTCTATATTCCTCCTGGGTCTGCTGAATCTGTCCCTGCTTCCAGCTTTTGTGTGCTTCCTTTTTTTATGTCTGAGTTTAGTCAGGAGCTCCTTGTTCACCCATGCAGGCTTCCTGCCACCTTTGCTTCATTTCCTGTATATTGGGACGGATTGTTCCCAATCAGGAGATTCTGATTTTTTCCAAAAAGAAAGCAACCAGGATGTCCTCCTCCAAGCACAAGAATCATAGAATCATAGAATGGTTTGTGTTGGAAGGGACCGTAAAGATCATCTAGTTCCAACCCCCCTGCCATGGGCAGGGACACCTTCACTAGACCAGGGTGCTCAAAGCCCCATCCAACCTAGCACTGAACACTTCCAGGGATGGGGTATCCATAACTTCCCTGGGCAACGGTCAGTCCCAACGTGCAGGAAAACAATCAAAGGTCCTACTAATTCAAAGACGTTAAAAACACAATGTTTGCCTTCTACTGTACAACTGAATTTTTGGAAATATCTGTTCAGATTTAGGACATTATCCAGTGATTGTTTAAGGCAAAATCTGCTCTGGCAGAAGGAACCAAGAACTGCAGATTCTAGTAATTTGGTTTGGGGAATGTGGGTTTTTTGGTGATGGTGTTTTAAATGCTGCACAGACCTTAAATATCTTCCTAGAATGCCACTTCTTATCCCGACCTCTGCTTGGGGTTAAGAGCAGCTGCCCTGAGAAAACTGAGATGCTAGCATAAAGCCTGCTCAGCTGAATCAAGAGCAAAGCTGAGAGCTCATGCTTTTGGGTGTGTGCTCTCATACAGTTCTCCATCTATAAAAAAAAAAAAGGGAAGAATAACAATCCCTCACACCACTTAGGTAAGATAAGGATACATTAGCTAGTGCTTGTGATCAGCAGAGTCAACCCTTTATCCAAAATGCACGCCCTCCATTCACAAATTTCAAGACTCTCTGCTCTAGAGCATTGTGACATTAGGAGCTTTTTTTTGAAGAAAAAAAAAAAAAAAGAAAGAAAAAAAGAAAGGAAAAAAAAGAAAAGGTTAACAGGCACAGCAAAGCTGTACACAAGAAAGCTTTTTTTCTAGCTCGCAACTCAGAACTGGTATGTCAGCACAACCGAAAAAATAACAGAATAAAATGTGTTAGTTTAAATTCAGTGAAGCCTCTGTATTTACATTACATTTGTTGAGAACTAGGAAGATGAATCATTAAGATGATGCACAGCACTTCATAACTTAATTGAATTTCTGTGACTTCATGAACTATTCTGGATGAAGAAAACTCAGCGACAAATTCGGGGTCAGGCAAACACCCTTAATGAAAAGTACTGTGCCTATTTTAAAACTCCAGTACAGTAACAAGTGAATTAAAATGGTATCATTGTGTGAAAATATCATAAAACTCCAATAATAGGTAGAACAAACTTCTCATTTATACCACCCTATATTGTCACTCTATGAAGGCACTCTTTTTTAAGTAAAAGTTTATCTTCTTTGCTCTAGCTTACATAACCCTGCAAGGGACTGAATAAAAAAAACCAAACCAAAACACCTGGCAGAATGCAACAGGACTGTGATCTACTTGCCTAACAGGTACTGGTGTAAACTGTTCCTGTGTAACCAGGATAGCTTTCCCATGCCAACCACTTGCAAAGTAGACACAATTTTCAACTTGGTAGCAGTAACCTGAGCTACTTCTTACCCACCATGTGGGAGAAGAGTCAGCCCAGTAATCACTCCTTTCACAAGCAAAAGGCAGAAGGATGCCATCACTTTTGGGACCCTTGACAATGTGAGGAAGACACCTGAGAAAGGTGGAGAATCTTGATGTGAATACTCTGTATGTGCTGCAAGTTCAGTTTTTCAATTTGTAACTGTCATACGTGCATTGCCAGGAAGGTCAGAGAAAGTTTAAAAGGTAGACGAAGAAAGATTTTTATGAACATAAGAGCTACCAACATGATTCTTAAATCCTTCCAACTGGATTTTTAAACTCTTGGGTTTGGCAAATGTGAGAATATTTCTGCAAATGCCTTTTTTTTTTTTTTTTCTTTTTTTTTTTAACTTGGAAGTTGAAGAAGCAACAACAAACTCCGTATTTTTTTAATGACCATGGTTTCCGTTTTTCTTTTCCTGTTTCCTCCTGCATGTGATTTTAATATTTGAATGGTTTTAACAAATCTTCAGTCATAATCCCACAAGCTGCTCTGTGAGTGGCTATGCAGAATCCCACTGGCATCTGTCTGGCCAGATCAGCTGCAGAACATGATCTTTGCTTAAATGACACTCAGATGCATTTCCTTAGAGGGAAGTTCCTCAAGTGGTTAACACTCACTTAACAGATAAATGGTTTCTGAAGATTTCTTTTTCTTTCTTATTTTAAGCAGTGCAAGCCAAGCGACCCTCTGGAAAAATATACTGCACAATACAGACACGAATCAAGGCAAATGTGGGAACTAAATCCTTCAAACAGTTTGACAAGGGAAAGTGATGAAAGACTATACTGCTGATGTGTCCACAGTAAGAGTTTATTACTTTAATCATACAGTCCTTACAAATGAAATCTAAGCTTGATTGCTCATTATTATTCTAAGTTAATTGTTAAGTTGGAAGTCCTAAACATGGCCTAAAATTCATAACAAAGTCAGAAGATAAGTGAGGTGGCTTGACAGATAAAACATTTTAAAGATTAAGTGGATTTTTCGCTGGGACATTCTTGGTTTGGGTTTCTTTTTTGTTGTTGTTTGAATAGGACCCTTCTGCTTCGCTAAGCCCACTGCATAGCTTGGGTTAGCATAGCTCCCTTCTAATAAAAGTTTTAGAAGCTGCTAGTTGGCTAACCATATTAGCTTTGAGTTCTGCTTGTGGTGAAACCAGGGGCATAGAAGCCTTTACATTGTCTTTCTGGGTAGTAATTGAATTCCTTCTGCTTCATGGACTATAAGACACTAAGTATTAGCTGGCATTTTCTCTAGAGAGCTTTGACTCTGAGATGAATTTACTGTCTCTATTCCTGACAGCCATTCAAATCACACTACACATACCAACTACTGGGTTCAGAAGACAATTCTGAATATCCATTGCAATACATTTCACTACCGTCACCAAAAAGATACAATGTTAAAGCACATTTTCACTAAGAAGTATTACTCTCTCCATGCAGCTTTGAGAGGCAGTGCGGTGGAGGAACACTGGTAACTATGAATATACAGTAACAGTTACAACACACTCACTTTCATTTAATACCTTTTTTCATTTTGTTGTCCTTTATTTATGAGTAGGTAATCTATATTTTATAATCTCTTTTGCTGAGGGCTGAGAAACTAAAGAGCCTTATACCATGGGAAAATAATCCGTTACCAGGTACAAACTTCTGGTAGCTTGCTGTAGTCACATTTTGCCCCAGACACTGGCTATATCGGCTGGCTGAAGTTCCAGTATCTAACACATGGCAGAAAAAAACCCCCAAAACAAACACAACCAAAACCATCTAATTAGAATATTAAGACAGGTTTGTATCAGTTAGAACAAAGATTACTTGTGTTTTTTTGAAATATTGAGTCCTTTCTGATGACAAGCTGTCAGTGCTCCGATTTTGTATTTTTAAAGCAAATATGGGAAATGACATTCTGGCCTTCAGGCACCATACTGAGTTCAGTAATTAATAAGCTAAATTGATTTTTCTTCTTAAAGGACGCTTGATTTGATTGATTTGGAAGAAAAAAAGGTGACATTGCGGATAGCATAGATCAATAGGGTGAGATTTTAACTTTGGGAGAGAAACACTGTAACAGGGTAGTGTCCTGGAAAGAGCAGAACTTTTTTTGTTGCTATGTTGAATGCTTTTTTTACTTAAGACATTACATCTGCTAAACATTTTTCAGAAGCTAGAAGCTCTTCTAAATCACAGTGGTAGCAGTAAAAAAGACCAACTCCATCAACAACAGAAGGATTCAGAACTGCTCCATTCATGTGTGGTTTCCTAGATAAGTGCATTGACATGAAATGTTTACGTAATAGCCACTGGAAGAAAAAAAAATTATCAGAAAAACCCTTTCTGCCTTGATATTTAGTTTCCTGATTAGAAACAAAATTAGACTTAGCTAATAAGAAGTAGGCCATTTAGCCTTTAATTGCTGTGCAAACAATTGATGTCTTTTACACAGAGCTGCCTAGGGTCATTCCTCAGTTTCATGAGCACACATTTTTTCCCAGCCTGTTTTCCCTTCCCAAAGTATATGGATTAGCTGGAAAACTATAAGAATAGAGAAGCTTTCACAGACACCAGTTTCACAGATAGCTATTAGAGAATATTGTATTTGCTTTTTATACTTACAGAATTCTATCTACATTTGAAGTCTAACAATCTACTGTGGGAGCCTTCCCCTGCCCCACCCCCAATACGTATTTTGTAACTTGGGAGAAAAACAAAACTGACCACTCTGAATAACCTAATTTAGCTCTGTGCATGTTCTATATTGTACTGCATTTCCAGGCAGTGATTTTGTATGACCTGCATACACTCTCTCTCATATTAAATGGAAGATAGAGCCTAGTGGCATTCCTGCAGAGACCAGAAGAATCAAAGAGAACCTCAGGAATTACTGAGAAATTATTTATTTATCTAAACTTTTATGTATACTCTCTGAGAAGACACTCCATTAAATATGACAGCAGAAAGAGAAGATAGCTACAGAACAACTTAAGGCAGTGTATAACTTTACAGAACTTGCTGTTCAACTTTTAGCCAGGAATGATTCTTCAGCTGTGCAAGAAGCAGGGGGAAGGAAGGAATAGACTCAAGTATGGAGCTCTTTAGCTGCACCCATCCCACTGAATCAGCAGCGCAAGCCAGGAGCACACTTGCCATTCAATACTGCTGATCTCCTGGGGAATGGGACTGAAGCTCATGGACAGACAACTGTGCTGCAATGGCCCAATTTCCATCCCCAAATCAGCTTTCTGACCTTTCTCCATCCTTTCAGCCCTACACCAGCCTCAGCTTTGGTCTCGCTGCATGTACTGTAACTAAGATAGCTCTCCCGATCATGGTCCTGTTTGTACGCAAGGCAATGCCAGGAAAATACGAAGAACAATTCCTCAACGCTCTGTTGCACCTCACAATTTTCAGGGCTGCTGTCCACAACAGCTGGATTACACCCATGGTAGAGGCCTGAAGGATGCCAGCCAAGGCTTGTACCTCTTGATTTCATGTTTTCTGTGGAAAGAGTGGCCATATCCTGGCAGCTACTTTCTGCACCTGCGCTCCCCACCAAGGGGAATGATGCCTCAGCCAAGGCAGGGAGCTGCTCTTCATGGAGAGAAAACTCAGGGAAGCTCACCATAAGCACAAGCATGAGTCACTGGGGTTTGGTTGCTCCCTGCAGTACAAATAAATTAGACCTCAAAACAAATAATTTCTCTGTCAGATGTGTTTCTCTCCATTGCCACAACATATAGAGAGGTATTCACTACAGAAATAACATTCTTAATAAAAAAGTTTCTTTCAAAGTACTTTCTCTGTTTAATGTTATTTGCTGTGGCATAAGAAAGCAACACCACTATTCCTGAACTGCTCCTGTGGAAATTACTTAATTCAAGACAGACAGACACAGAAGTAGGTGAGTAAGTAAAAGATCCTGATCACATTCAAATACAGCAATTCGCAGAAAGAAAACCAGAATACACTAACAATGTTCTCTAAATCAAATGTATGTCTGAAGTTTTCTGTGAGATTAGAGGGTGTCTGATGGGTGTTCTCAAAATCATTTTCCCCGCTTCATCAACATGTACCTTGTACACACAGCAGGAAAAAAGTCGTCCAGTGTTTACATACCAAAACAACCATATAGCTTCCTTTCTCTTCACCACTTACAAAATAAAACTGCATGACTTTTCCTCTTCTTTGTATATTGACTCAAGACAGAAGAGAATATTCCTATTGAGACTGATCTGGGAAACACATTTCAACAGAGATGCTGCCCCTCAGACACAAGGGATTACAAAATTATTCCTCATGCATATATTACTCACTAGATAAAAAGAATCTGTAAAATCAATAGTGAAAAAGAAACCAACAGAACACTTTCTAAAACAGGTATTTTCTAATCCTCTAGCTACACATACTCTTCTTATTAAAAATGCTGCACTATCTGCATGTATTCAAAGTCACTGTCTGCATACTTGTTTGCAAACAAGCTATGCAATTATTTACTAATGCTTCAGAAACTTTTGATTCCAGGCATGTTGTAATCTTGAAAAAGGCAGGCTGTGTTTAGAGAATGCTACTAAAAGTAATATATCATAAACAGTGAATTTCCAGTTCGAGTCTTTGAGAGGGAAACAAGACTAGTTTCAATGCAACCCCTGGGAAAAAAAAAGCCCAGTGTATCCATCATCCTAAATCCCTTCATGTCCAAAGATCAGAAACTGCTCAGGGCTAGGAATCGTATCACCCATGTCCTACCAAAGGCAACCTCCAGAACAGGTATTTCTTGTGGCAGACAGAGGCAGAGATTTCAGGAGTTGCTACTACCCACTCCATGCAGTTGCTATTTAGTTTATGGCAAGAATGACCAAGTATTACAGCTAAGACTAACATCACAGGGACGTGCCTAACTGGGGCTTAATATAATCTTAAAGAATTTGCCAGTGGAGTTTTTACTTGCCTTTACAATCTTCCAAGTTTGTCACTTTCTCCAGTTTTTGCTATGAAATTCTCTCAAACTGAGAGAACCAAATCAAAGGATTGAGATAAAAATCCCTTCAATTTTTCACTTTGCTTTAACTCTCAATCTTAGTGAAATAGAGCAGAGGAGATAATTACATACAGAAGTTGCATTTAAGTGAGCTTCCACTTAAAAGGAGCAACCCAGTTTGAAGAAAATTCATTAGGCAGTGGTTAACATCTAACAGAAACAAATTTAAAGCTTTTTACTTTCTTTGCTCCCCGTAAAGTGCAGTTCAGGACTAAGCCCATTTCTTTCTTGAGCCAACAATTCTGAATATTCATTGGAGAAGACAGACAGAAAAAGCACAACCCTGCCCAGTATCAATTCGCAGCTTAGTAACAGGCTTTGCAAGTTATCTATAAAGTCTCTAGTCTCCTTCAAAAGAGGTTGTCTAAAATGTCATCTGGATTTTTTGCAGCTTTTCATTGTTGGTGAAATGGGGACCACAGGATAAAACAGCAATAAGTTGTTAGGTTTTCATCTTCAGTGAAATTTTAAAATGAGTCAGATCTAAAGTTGTATACAGTACACCTTACTTAGGATACTCCAGTTACAATATATTGTATAACTGTATTCCTTGATCTTGGTCATGCCTGAAATCATGGACAGAAATGAGAGAAATACAAGCTGAATTTTCAACCACACAATGCTGCGTTTCCCAACTGCATTTACAGAGTTTTCCCATCCTGCAGTTGCATTCTGCTGGCTTTTCACATCCAATGTATAATAAAAGACTTAACCACAACCACCTGGTTACATATTCAAATTAATTCAATCCAGATATAAATAGCCTCAATGTAAAAACATGAATTCACAAACTGCTGAGAATTCAGTATCTTAGTTCACTGCTGGGATTAATTTCTTTTCAACAGACTGGTTGTCTAGAGAATACCCGTAATGCAGTAAATGGAAACATGTGTGTGACTGCCAGCAGTGAGAATTCATGAAATTGTAACTGATGGATATTCAAAAACCAGAACCGTGGTGGGAAACCAATGGTTTGGCAGTTCTAAAACAAAAATGATAAAGCTAAAGATTCCTGTTTACAGCCGTATTTGCTTCTCACTTAAAAATGAAATAAACATTGTCTCATATGGAGCTTAATCAGTGGGATATTTCCAAACAGAGATGCTTCAAAAACAGAAGATGCAGATTTTTGCCTGGTTGCAAAAAACGGGCCATGGATAGACTATAAAGGAAAAAAAACCTTGCCTGTCCCTTTAGTGGAAAGAAAAAGTGTATACCTTAGTGTTCAGAACATAAATATTTTTGGGCACTTTTAAAAATGATACAAGCAGTCTGAATATTTTATATTAACCCGTTCTACAGATATCTCAAATGAATTAGAGTTGAACTTTCTTAATACTTCTAACAGTAAATGACTCATGTAGAGGGATACAGGATGCTTTATAAACACTTTGTTTTGAATAACTTGTCTGACAGAAGTTGACAACAGCTGCTAATAGTTTCAAGTTATAGACATAATTTGTCTTGGCTTTACATTTTGGGTGCCCTTCCCTTGTAAGGCGTTTATTTCATAAGTTTGCACATACGTATTTTTGGCTGTCACAATGCACCTGCCATTCAAGAATTTAGGTAAATGCCAGCAGGTACTGAAGTGAAACAGAAGAATCTGACTACAGACAGAGAATGCAAAATAGCACAATAGCTGCTGACGCCAGCTAGAGTTCTGCTTGCATTCAAACCAGCAACTACTGCCTGGTTTAGCAGTTCAAGGTTAGTGTGACAAAAATAACTAATGAAGTTAGTAATCCAGCATTTCTGACTTACTAAAACCATTATTCGGAGCATTTGCAACAAAATCTTGGACCTGGGCTACTTTGGACTGTTGAAAAAGGATTTCTGCAGTGAAGGGGCACTTACTTCCCTACACAGCACTATGTTTTTGCTACTGGAAAAAAAAACCCCACAAAAAAACCCCATAAAGGCACATTAAACAGAGTGAGTCTGACAAAATGTTATGATTAATCAGAGACAGTTTATTGAATAAAAGCATCCGAAACAAATGGCACATGAGATAAACCCAAGCTTAATATGGCTCTAGGGGACAAAGTCCTAACCAAGCTTAAGTATCTATTTATCAGATGGTTTTGCAGCTTATGAAGCCTCATCCCAAGGGATTACACTAGTGCTTCCAAATATCTTTAACTGTTAGAAATGAATGTAAACGCTTAATCTTTGGCAAGGAACTCTGCTAAATTATCCATAATTCCTCATATCAGAGAAAATGGTTACTTTGTGATTACTGCACTCATTTTAGTCCCAAGAAACCACTTCTTCACAGTTGTGGTACAAAACTCTTGTGTCACACCTCAAATTACATCCTTTAATCTCTCTTCTTTTGCAAAGGATGAACAGAAGTAGACAGACAACAATTCCCTCTTCTCTGTATAGATTACAAATCTGAAGATTAAGCATGAACTTTCTATCCCTGTCTGTAGCTACTGTGTCTAACACCACAAGTCAGTGTACTCCAGAGGTTGTATGATATGCATATTGATTAACTCCAAAATGCAAATAATAATTTCCAACACTAACATATACATGTTAAAATACATTTTGTAAAACTTGTTTTTTATAATAGCACTGAAAGCTGTGCTAGTTGAATCATAAACCTTTCTTCCAAGCAGTTTAAAATTGCAAAATATAACATTCATTTCTCCAATGACTTACATCAAGTCCTATAACAAAATCATCACTCAAAAGTAAAAAACAAAAGACACCTTCAGAACACGCAAGTCTGTAAAGACTTCTGGCGGTAATTCTGTTTTGTTTCATAACACAGACATGGCATCCAGTCCACCTAGTTTCACGTAGGAACTAGTTCATGTGTCAAGGGTTTCTATACAGTTGATGATAGATGCCTTTGAAGTCTTTCTGATAAGAGATACCGTAGCTTTATGTCCCACATGTGGCAGGAGTTCAAAAGCAGTTTCAACCCTTATCTCCCGGTGCACAGGAGTAGACTGTCCACTGCTGAGAATTCACCAGCTAAATAGTAAAAGTAACCTAAAGCATTCAGTGGTATTTCCTTGCCAACACTAAAGCCTTCATGCCCCAAAGCGACAAGTGTGTATGGGGGGCCCTGCAGAGTGACTGTCAGCAAGCCATCAATGATCTAGAAAATTGTGGGGATGACCAACATGGGTATAGGTTGCCCAGAGAGGCTGTCAAGTCTCCATCCTTGGAGGTTTTCAAAAGCTGTCTGGGCATGGTCCTGGGCAACCAGTTCTGGGTGCCCTGACTGAGCAGAGGGGTTGGGCCAGATGACCTGCAGAGGTCTCTTCCAGCCTCAGCCAGTCTGTGATCCCATAATGTCATATACCAATACATACATACTCTCACTCTCTCTTTAAACAGTATATTAATACAACACTACTGTTTGACTGATATAAAATCTAACTACTTCTGCTCAGAAGAAGCATGACCAGCAGGTTGAGGGAGGTGACTCTCCCCCTCTGCGCCTGTGTTCAGCTCTGGGGCCCCCAACATAAAAATGATGTAGACCTGTTGGAGTAAGTCCAGAGGAGGGCCACGAAGATGATCAGAGGGCTGGAGCACCTCTCCTAGGAAGACAGGCTGAGAGAGTTGAGGTTGTTCAGCCTGGAGAAAAGAAGGCTCCAGGGAGACCTTATAGCAGCCTTCCAGTACTTAAAGGGGGCCTACAAGAAAGCTGGGAAGGGACTTTTTACAAGGGCATGTAGTGATAGGACAAGGGGTGGTGGCTTGAAACTGACAAGAGTACAGATTTAGATTAGATCTAAGGAAGAAATTCTTCACTGTGAGGGTGCTGAGGCACTGGAACAGGTTGCCCAGAGAAGCTGTGGATGCCCCATCCCTGGAAGTGTTGAAGGCCAGGTTGGATGGGGCTTTGAGCAACCTGGTCTAGTGGAAGGTGTCCCTGCCCATGGCAGGGCTGTTGGAACCAGATAATCTTTAAGGTCCCTTCCAAACCAAACCATTCAATGATTCTATGCTCAGTAATCTGGAATTTGAAACAGATTACCTAACTGTAGGAGAGAAATGAGACATTTGAATAACCATCAGGTTTATTTTGCCTATTAACTGTATTCTTTTAATGCAACCCACAGAGCTGGATTTGTTGCAGAAGCCTACAGCAGAGCTACCTGCCTCTCAAAAACAAGCAATATTTTTAGCTCCTGTACCCACTAATGAGTGCTTATGCTGGTTTGTGAGTTTCTCTGCCCCCGTGCAAAAGTGGACAAAACAGACTAAGGCCAAGACTTTTCTCTCTGCTCTTGAGCTTTTCCCATGTGGTTAGCAAGAGTGAGACAAACTGGCAACACATTCTTGCTCCGCTTCAAGTAGCTGCCCTGTTGTGAGAAAGTGCCAGTGTACAAAAGAACAGAAGGAACTGGGATTCCAGCTTAATTTCCTTTTTCTGCTGGAGACATTAGAAGTCTGACAACACACACAGTAAAAAACAGGAGGGTGAGAGAGATATTTAAGTGCTCTCAGCACTTGGCCCAGAAGTAAAAATAAGCAACTAAAGCTTCCTACTTTCTTCCTCCAAATGAAACCAGAGGTAATTTTTTTTTTTTTTTTTTTTTTCAGTTAACCTCTCCCCTTATATCTGATTCTTCAATGTCTGACAAATTCTCTAAAATGTTCTCAAACTGTACAGATTGCTCAGTAACAAAATTGCTGGTCAAACTTTGTAACTAAAAATATACTAGTGTTCTTGGAAGTAAAACTGAAAAATGGCTACAGATTTTTAAGAACTTGAATATACAATTAATATCCTGCTGAACAGGATACCAAGGTCTTTTGTGATGCATTACCTGTTTCTGAGAACACTGAATGCATGTGTTTTTGAATATCCTCTCTGCTACTGCAGATGTGTTCTTACAGCTGGGGTTTCAACCCTTATGTTGATGTTAACGTAAGATTAGCACTGTTACATATTCCTCCTTCCCTCTTTCACACATACATGGCTTTGAAGCCTCAAGCAGTTGCAAGCCTAAAAACAAGGGCTGAAATTCCTTCAACTTGCTAAGAGAAACCTGAGCTGTATCCATTCCCTCTTCTCTGAACAACTGAAAAAGCACAATAAATTCCCAACCTTCCCCTCAACCTTTGCCCACAGAGCTGTACTAGTAGCTGAAGTGGGTCTGCAAGCTGCAAAATAAATTTGCAAGTCTACACAGTATGCCTGAGAAAGACTCAAAATTACTTTGAACATATCAATTAGTAGTTACATCTACATTGTACATATAAAGTATTTCCCATATTTTTAATTACTTCCAGTGTGACTGTGCTTGCTGCTAATGAAAGTTAAGAAAAAACAGACTTCAGATGGATGTACAACACAGTTCACCCACCTCTGTAGGGTTCTGCTATTTCTGAGGCACATTGGTTATTTGCAAACGGTGCCAAATAATCTTTAATCTTGTGGACAAACAGTGACTAAGCCCTAAAAACAGCACCTATTATAACAATCTGTAATCTTAAACCAGAGCTGTAACCAGTTCATTTAGGGGTCAAAAGTATTCTTTTTAATTAACACATCTGACTCACTGTGAATTAGCACAAAAGTATCAGAGTTTAATTTTGCCAAATTGAGAAGGGAGAGTAAACTGATAGCAGCATTCAGGCTTTTTCCCAACTCTACCCAAGAGGTCAATCAAAAGATTAGGGGAAAGCAATTCAGAACTGTATTTCCTGCCTTTTGAAAGGCCAGTCCAAACCACATGGATATTTTGTCATCTTCATAAACGGTGACCTGGGTCTTGCACATGGAGGCTTAGTACGACTATGTATTCAAAGAACTATATATTCTTAATGCATATTTGTAATGGTTGAACCTCTATGAGATGTTTGTTCAAATACCTTTTGAGTACACAAAACTCCATCACCAAAAATACATATAGGCCTCTGCACTTACTGTTAATATCATCTGTATCTTCAGTATTCATGAAAAGCCTGGGAGAAGGTCTGTTACAAAACACAGTGATGATCACTGAACAGCATCTATATAGACTCAAGGGACAAACCAGATCTGGGTTCTACATAAGCCAGTAGGATTCCTTCATTACATTACTGAAAATATCTCCTGGACCACCATCTAGAGTGCTTAAATTGACAGAGTTTCACTTATCAGTCAGTGGAGGATCCACACAGCATTACTTGAGAGAGTTCATTCAAGGAACTGTATAGGTAAGAACAGAGTGTAAATTAACGACCTGAGGCTTGGTTTGTTTCAAATACTTGTACCTCAGCACATCTGGTCATCCACCCCCAAAATACATACCCCCAAAATACATACCTATTTTCGTGTTAATTGGTTGTGCCTTAAAGCTGTTTTCACCTGCTTGCTTTTTGGAAATGGATGATTGACTGGATAGTACCTCATGTTGTTTTCGAAACTCGGCATAACAAAATGGTGAGCACTGTTCTAGTGCTCTCTCTTTTCTGAACTTGCCAATTATAATGTGAATTCTCTTCTTTTCAGTTATCTTTCTTGGTTACCCCACATTGACATCTTGACTTGAACTGTACTCATTAGAACAAGAAAGGACCATCAAATAATCTCCAAACTCCAGATTTTGCAGAACTGTCACATCACTGTTTTAATCAGTGAGACACCACCACTCTGCATGCTGTTTCAAGCAGGACAAATACTGGTGTAGTTACTTCACTTGTTTGCAACCTTTAAGTAAGCAGATTCTTAAGCTACCCCAAGCCATGGAGGCTCTTTGGTGGTAATTACTCATATTAAAGTCAGCCCTTTACTGCTTTCCAGTTGGTGGCCTGGGCAGACTTGAAATGTGTGCTTTCTGCTGCATTTTTTTGGTTAACGGCCCACCTAGTTAAAATACTGCAAGAGTCTGTGCCTTTCCTCCTCCCCAGCAAGCTCAGCAGGCTCTCTGCCAACTCCTCCTTTTCGGTTGTGAGGGAGAACAAGAACATCCTGCTGCAGCAGCCAGCTGGCTACCTTCTCCTGTCAAGGACTTAATATACTTCCATAAAGTATTCAGCTGTTGCTGGACGAGAGACAGAGTGCTCTATAGTGCCTTCTTCAAACAGTCCTCCTCCTTGACTAGCACAGACTGAATGTATGAAAGAACCATATGCAAAGGAACAGGAATGAGGGTATGAACACAGCCTTCATTCTTTGGATAATCAAAAGTCACCTAATTCATCTTAACCTTCAAGCTAAACATTTTCTCTCCAGGACAAAGGCTCACCAGACAAAAGTTCATGCAAACTTGGAAAACCTTCAAGCTACTTACAAGTTTTATTGACTTCTCATCATACTTAGCTCAAGCTTGGCTCAATAAAAGCTTTCTTGTACCAAGGATGAAAATGTTTCTACTCTCTTAAATAAGAATGCAAGAAAACCAAACATTTCCAATTTTGTTTTAAACATGAACATTCCCTTTCAATATATCTCTCTCAAACACTGCATCACCAAGAAACTGAAAATGAAAGCGTAGAAGCAGCAGCAGGACTAGACTTGCCAATTCGTACCTTATTTTCTCCATGAATCACTATATCAGTCAGGACTGGAACTTCTGTTGCCATGGTAGCAGGAAGCCTACATTTCTGGTAATATGGAATTACCTTGTTGGTCTTTTCAGCCAGATGCTGGGAAACTTGCTCCAACTGATTTTGCCTCACTTCCCTGCCCTTCTAGAGAAGACAGCCTGCCCTACATGAGCCAGACTGCACTATCCTCCCTCTCCTCCCCAAGGGTCAGCACTCACACAGCAAGCAATAGTCCTGTAGCAGCTCTTCCCAGGACAGCTGGCAACAGGCTGAAATAGGGGCAGGAGCCTAACAAACGAGAAGCTGAGCCCTGGAACTTGCAAAAGGGGCCCAGAGATGCACACGGCTCCTGCTCTGGTGTGAAGATGGGGGCAGCAGAGAGAGGCAATGAGCAAATGTGAAGCCAAGTAGGAGCTGAAATCCCTCAAGCAGCTGGGGCAGGCCGTTTCTGGAGAGGATCAAAATCCCCCAGTCTTTCTACATTCTGAGAACTCAAAACATTCAACTGCCTCTCAGACAAACAGGTTCGAAAATCAAAATAAACCCAAATCATTCTTTTCTCTCTCATTTGTGTTTTCAGAAGCCTGGGTTTCTTTTTAATTTGCTGCAGCTTGCAAACGTTTAATAGTATGGAACTGGCATAAGCTGATTTGCACCATCTTACTGTTAAGTTTACCACTTAAGTTTTGTTTTTGAAGTCAAGTGTCCATTGTTTTGGGATATCTGCAACAGCCTGTACTGATTTGGTTATTTTGGGTATTTTTATTGAAGGTCTGTTCTTCATTCAAATATATTTTAGACCATTGTAATCTGGATTCAATACATAAATGATCGTTCTCCCAACACCTATATTGATGCTGCCAAAAATAAAATTAACAGATCAGACCCCTTCTGCCATTACAGCACATGGAGAGAAAGGAACAGGCAGTTATGCTATGGCCGCACATACAACTTTAGAGCTCTATACGCAACTGTGCCTTAGCAGTATCACAGCTACAGCTTTTAGTTTAAATTAATCATATTAATGTAACAGACTCCCAATTTGCAATAATTTTTAAGAGCTACATCATTAACTCTCTGCTATGTGTAAGCATCTGATAGGAGGCAATTAAACAGACGGGCAAGTGAGGGGTTCTGCTTCCAATTCCAACACTGACTGCACTGTGCAGTCGCTATTATTTTCTAGTGCTCTTCCTTTATGTGACTGTGTCATGCTGTGATGTTTAAGACATGAATGCATCAGACCACCAGCGTTGCAAGTACAGCCAAAAAAAAAAAAAAAATATTTCAGGAAAGTTAGAGATTTATACAACTCCCAAACAATTCCTTCCCCCTTCTCTTAATGTGCTTTCTTATACATTTGCATCTTCATATGCCCCTTTTTCTACCACTCTCTTGCCTGCATATGATCTGTCATCTTCTTCACCTACCACTCTGCTAGTCAGTCAATAACCAAAAAAATTATTCTTCACTAAAATGTAATCATCCCCAATAATAATAATAGGCCCATTTTTGTGATGCAATTTAAATAGAATAGCTCAAACCTTACAGAGCAGAGATTAGGGGAACAGTTGATTAAACTAATACATCAGTTTAGGGGAGGTAAAAGAAGGAGTTTCTTTACATAAGCAGCAGCAAATTGCTAGAACTTTCTGCCACAGAATATTGTGGAGGTAGGAGGCATCAGCAGGTTCAAAAGGGACTTTGGATGCTGGGGAATAACAAGAGGAAGGCAGAGGGGACAGCTCATGTTCCAGGGTGGGAGACAAAACGTTAAGCCAGAAGGACTGCCAGCCTTACCCAGCAGAGCATTTAAGTTTCCATGAAATGGTTTTATCAGAAAGGGTCAGGGTACGCAGAAACAACGTAAGAAGAAAATGAAAGCAACAAGCTTAATATCTGGCATGCTAGAAGAGCTGCTACATCCTCAGCTGTACCTCAGGGCTATCCTTATAGTTGTAAATAGAAGAGGATGAGGGAGCAACCCCAACCCCAAAGACTAGAAATGCAAGTACTGACTTGCAGGTCAGGGTGAGTCCTCACTCAAAGCCAGAATTACCTCAGAGAGACCTCCTTGGAACAGCCTAAAACACAGCCAGAAATCCAGCTAACAGCTAAAGAGTGTGGAAAATCATGGACCTAGTGCTCCAGCTCACTCTCTGGTCCCCTCAGCTACCAGCATAGGAATGCAAAAGAAAACCACTCCTGGACTGATGCCTGAAAGCTAAAGCAAAGGCATTCCCTCTACAGAGAGGGCTCCACTTGTTGCTACAGGGCCAGAATACTATGTACAATTGTGGCAGATGAAGAAAAATAAAAAAATAGCTTATATGCTTGGGTAAGAGGGCTATATACATACCCAAGAACTTCATGCCTTAGTGCGGTAGTTTTCAGCCCGTGGCAACAAGAACCCACAAATCCATGGACCATTTCTACAAGAAGTAAGTTTATTGACACCACTAGACAGCCTTCCAAGGGCCTTCAAATGCCCCAGATGAAAACAGCAGTAATTGGTAACATCTGTTCACCTGGGAAATATCAATGTGAGGATGTGATGGCTAAGAAGGACAAATGAATTACCTGTGAGTGGTGCTAAGATGTCTGCAGGAGAGGAGGACAAGTTATTTACCTTCAGGAATAATTGTAATTCACAGTCAAATTAGCCAGGCATCCCCTGTCAAATGAGCATCTCCTCTTAAAACATCTTGTTAATTTGAAATAGAAAATTTAAATGTCAACATCTAAGCTATCAACAGATTAAAAAATATCAATTTGTGTTAATTTTTTTAGTTATTTAATCCTTTCATGCTACTTTATTGTCAGGTTAACAAGTTAAATCTTCAAGTAATTATTTAACAGTCAGTGGCTATTGAATTAATTCTGAGAGTGCTGCAGTAGTTAACTTTCAGTTTAACTCTCAGTAAAATATTACCACAGAAGCTGAGGACTTGAGCTCTGGTTTTTTTCTTCCCCCACAGAATCCTAAATAGCAGAAGCTCAAAGAGAGAAAACCCCCCACCAAATCCAAAATGCATACAACCAATTTACTTCACAGCTATACCTATATGGGAAATCAGTCATTTCAGTGCAACTAGCAACAACAGTGTTAACTCACCCCTCAAAGATTTGTTCCCTCAGCCCAAGAAAATGCTGAACTGTTTCCTCAGTAACCTTTTGTCACTTCTGGCTAAGTTGTGCGTATTCAATCCTCCGTCTAATGAAACGTAAGCGGTACAGATCTGAAATGCTCTGCAGACAAGTGACCTTTCCACTGAAAGGCATGTATCTGTTCAAAGTTACTTGTTTCATGGAACAGATACTAAAAGCAATGGTGACAGCTAGATTCAGCTTATGTTCGTGAAACAAACCTGCTCCTAATTCTATTTCTCTAAGAAGAGCAATCCAGTTGGACTTCATGGAAAAAAGTCTGAAAACTTATTTCTTTCACAGCTGGTGTAAATCTAGAAGGTTTTCACAAGATTTTCAGGCGGGGTTGTTGACTTCTTTTAAGCAGCTGCAGTTATGGAAGTCTCCCCCGTTCACAAAGCCTGCTCTCCTGGAGCTTGGTATTTCTACCTTGCTCTTCCTGCTAACATCGCAGAGTTGAACATGTTGTGACACAATCAGCCATCTGAAGCATCTGCTTTTCACTTGAATTTTATTTTTAGAATTTTCCATAGTCTTTCAAAGCACACATACCCAAAGTTGGTTTTTTACTTCATGTCAAAGTCTAAGAAGAAAATCTGAAGTGTTTGAAGAACTCTAGAACATAAGCAAGCTTATGACATGTCTCTCACTTATAAAATGAATACTGCCTTGTTTCCTTTATAAGCCCATATTTACGGCTGCAAATGCTCATTTGCCACACAGAAACCGGAAGCCTTCTACCTCAGAGTTGCCAGTCACAGGCTTAAAAGTGACAGATCTTCAACTGGTAACTCTGAACTTCAACTAAGGCTCCCAAAGAAAAAAGATCCTAAACCACAGTAGTCCTGAATCCTTACAGTCAGTGTCTCTTTGCAACCTGCTCACTGCTGGCCCTGCCTTGAGCAAAGAGTTGGACCAGACTACATCCAGAGGTCCCTTCCAATCTATATCATGCTATGAGTGAGTATTCAAGTGCTTTTGTGAAAAGCGTTTTGTTTTGCCAGCCACCAGTGTTTGTCTGCAAGTGCAGAGGTGTTTCTAAATTACTCTGGAACATCTAAGAGCATAAAACACTGGGCTTACATTTATTTGTGAATCCAACGCTAGAAACTATTTGATAGGTTCTTTTATAATTCCTGTAAGATGTCTTTTTAGATAAGGTTTGACAAAGCATTATCTTTCACATCAGTTTACATGTATTAACTTACTTAATTCTGCAAAATCCCTTTTATTTCAATTCTGTTCACCAAAACTGGTATCTGAGATTAACTTCAATAGACAGCACTCTCAGAAGGGACCCCTGGATCACATCATCACATAATGTAACCCAGCTTATTTCCAGTAACTCTAGTCAACGTAAGACAATGCACAGTGGTTGAGGATCTGGCTTATCTCTGCCAGTAATCAGAAAGGGAAGGTGTTCCCCAAACAGACACTCCAGATCCAGTATCAGCTGCTCTGCCCAGATGTGTTCCTTGAAAGACCAGAAAGAGAGCTCTGTTATAAAGTATTACAAGGAGCTATACAACTTGTCCATACAGAGGCTACAAAGATGGATGTTTTGGATGTTTTCTAAGAAAGGACAAAATTGAGAAGTTAGATGGGGGTGAGATGACAGATGGGAATAAAACTGAGCATAGGCACCACATAATGAAGTAATGAAATGTGAAGAGTCATTTAAGGGCAAAAGATGTCCCCCTTTATGAATGAAGAACTAGCGTCTGAATACTAAGCAACATCTACACGCAAATAATGTCCACTATCTACTAAGTGGAGATTATTACAATAAATTTAGCAAGAACCATATAAAGATGTTATGGCATGAGAACAGGACCAGAATTACAAAAGAAAGGCAAACTGAAGAAAAAAAGAAGAAAGGACTCCAAGTTCAATCAGAAAAACAGGTGAGAAGGTAACGGAAAGAAATGAAGAGAAGAACTGCCTGCTGCTGTGCACTGCATGAATATTTGCATCTGCCAACAGGCCATCAAAAAGCGAATTGGCACTAAGTCATAACTCACCATTTGCTATTTATATTCTGGCAGCGTTATGTTTGTGCAATTTCTATCAGTCAAAGCCTCCTTTTTGCAGATGGGGATAAGAAAAGCAGATATTGTAATCTTCTTCTGCTATTGCTGTTTGTATTCACTGAGTTACCTGGTGCTTGATGTGTGCCTCATGCATCACACTTTATTCAAAAATCAACATATTTACCCAAGAATGATTTTAACACACTAGCCTTATTAAAATATGTACAAGGGCTTTGGCAGACATTTTCAGCCATGCATTTAAGGTGATTTATGCGTTGACATGCAAAGGCAACATTTAATTGTGTGTGTATATTGTAATCACAGCTTTGTCAAGGCACCTCTCTGGAGCGGTGGAAACAAGTTTACAGGTAACCAGCCTACTACTAAGTCTTTCTGAAGGCTTTTAAACCTGGGAACTGGTTTAAAAGCAGCCACCTTAGATTGTACCAAGATTACACAAAGACATACTGCTTTAATCACTTCATCCTAGTTGCAGGTTTTTTAGTTTCTTTTAAGCTGGTCAAATTTCACTTTAAAACCACAAACTATCTTAGGTAAAATTTGGATAGAACATCCCACTTGCACAGTTTGGGTATGGATGAGAATTTGACTATGCCATTGCAGAAAGCATCCCTAGTTCTGCAGTGCAGATACAGCCTTTAAAAGTGATGAGCGCTTTCTCCCTACACAGCACAATACACAACTTGTAATACAAAGACCTGATATTGCACTAAGGAACGAGACCATCATGAAAATGAGGTTGGTTGAAGACCTAGGAGATACACCCAGGACTCCTGCATCTTTCTGCACTGCTGTCTCTTGTTTGGAGAATACCAACAGCAAGGAACTGAACCAGCAGTTGCAAAGGAGCTGTGGAGACGCAGAAGGCAAGGAGGATAAGCAATAGAAGGTGGCATGTTCTAGTGCCAAGCAAGGAAGGAAAAAAGAGACACCAACAAGAAAACCAACAAAGTGCTAAAATATGAACCAATATAAAGTCATATTCTTCAGCATTTTAAGGATTGGGGGAATTCCTAACATTTATTCTCTCTCCCCCCTCTTCAGCTCTGTACTTCCACAGCGGCTCTACCCAAGTCTGAACCACTGCTAACACAGTTCTGTCCCTTCCCTTCCCTCTGTTGCACCCACATCAGCATCTATCCGATTTTGCAGCAAGCTCATGGTTGTAGCTAAACTGATGAAAACCGAAACTTTTTATGCAAGGTTGCCCCACTGGGCTGCCTTACCACAGAGTCACAGAACCACAGAACAGTCAGGGTTGGAAGGGACCTCATCTAGTCCAACCCCCTGCTAAAGCAAGTTCACCTATAGCAGGTTGCACAGAATCACATCCAAGTGGTTTCTGAATGTCTCCAGAGAAGGAGACTCCACAGCCTCCCTGTGCAGTCTGTTCCAGGGCTCTGTCACCCTCAAGGTAAAGAAGTTCTTCCTCATATTCAGGTGGAATTTCTGTGCTGCAGTTTGTGCCCGTTGCCCCTTGTTCTGTCACTGGGCACCACTGAAAAGAGCCTGGCCCCATCCTCCTGACACTGACCATTAAGGTATTTGTAGACACAGATAGATGCCCTCTCAAATCTTCTTCTGTAGGCTAAACAGGCCCAGCTCTCTCAGCCTTTCCTCATAAGGGAGATGCTCCAGGCCCCTCACCAACTTGGTAGCCCTTCACTGGACCCTCTCCAGTAGCTCCCTGTCTTTCTTGAACTGGGCAGCCCAGAACTGGACACCGCACTCCAGATGTGGCCTCACTAGGGCAGAGTAGAGGGGGAGGATCACCTCCCTGGACCTACTGGCCACGTTCCTTCTAATGCACCCCAGGATCCTGTTCGCCTTCTTGGCCACCAGGGCACACTGCTGGCCCATGGGCAGCTGGCTGTCCACCAGAACTCCCAGGTCCTTCTCCACAGAGCTGCCTTCCAGCAGGTCAGCCCCCAGCCTGTACTGGTGCGTCGGGTTGTT
The DNA here is from genome assembly GCA_035590275.1 of Ibycter americanus. Classification (NCBI taxonomy): domain Eukaryota; kingdom Metazoa; phylum Chordata; class Aves; order Falconiformes; family Falconidae; genus Ibycter; species Ibycter americanus. The sequence goes on along the minus strand of JAVJGI010000014.1, from coordinate 56,480,164 downwards.
CCTCCCCAGGTGCAGGACCTTACACTTGCCTTTGTGGAACTTCATTGGGTTCCCCTCTGCCCAGCTCTCCAGCCTGTCCAGGTCTCGCTGAATGGCAGCGCAGTCTTCTGGTGTATCAGCCACTGCTCCCAGTTTTGTATCATCCACAAACTTGCTGAGGGTGCACTCTGTCCCTTCACCCAGGTCATTGATGAATAAATTGAACAGGACTGGACCCAGCACTGACCCCTGGGGAACACCCCTAGCTACAGACCTCCAGCCAGACTCTGCGTGGCTGATCACAAGCAGAGTCAGACAAGCATCCTCGCCAGTGCAGCAGAGTGGGTGGGACCACCACATCCAGTAAGTGCTATGGCTGTGGCTCCACTGGCTGAGCGACCCAGGCATCCTGCAGAAGCAGGGAGGAAGAGAGGGCTTGTGGCAGATTTAAGGTATGAGGAAGGAAAAAGCACAGGTGATGACCCCTGACAAACATATAGAGACGGATCCCAGTGCAAAATGAGAAAATTAATGTCCCAAGCTAAAGGGCAAAGCAGGATTGGATGCAGAGCAAGGAATGCATAGTAAGCAAATAAACCTGGAGAGAGGCATTTGAACAGGTTGTGTTATCACCAGACAAAAATTGTTAACACATGACAATATTCAACTGAGAATGAACTGAAAGGGAAATGAATGGACAGTTTATGACATGTTGCTGTTCTTTTATTCCTTAGTGCTTAAGCCTTTGCTACATGGATAGCTTTCCATTCTGTTAAAAATAATGGAGGAAAGCAACTGCACCGGGTTTCCGCAGTAAAGGTTCCTTCTTCTCTCAAACAGGTGAGAGAACAAGATACAGGGATATACACTTTTACTTGCAATTTAACTTACTGAAATTCACAGTGCTTTGAACGGCCATTCATCATGCTGTGTGAAACAATCACATACCAGTAGTACTTTACATATGAGCCCAAGTTTTCTGATCTTTTGCTCAGTGCAGGACTAAGCTGGGGGTACTTTGAAATGCCTGAAGTCTAACATGGGATTGTGCTCTTGGCAAAGCATCACACTTACACTGCATTTCTTTAGCTACGGACAACAATTTAATTCAGGAGGAGGAGGAAGGCAGCTATTTTCTCCCAGAAGCTTATCCTGCCCATTTATTATGCCCCTCCAGAGCATACGCCAGAAGCAAAGAAAACCGTTTTTCATACAGAGCTTAAGGAAAGTAACTTAAGCCCGACCACCTTGTGCTGACAAAGAATGGGCTTACGTAAATCACGGCATGCATGTGCACCACTGCAACACAGAACCAAAGCTATGTTCCTCTACAGTGCACTTTATTTTGTAACATCTCTGTTCTAATTAGGAGAGAGAAAAGCAGCACTAAGGTAGGTATAGTTCACCCACCCCAACACATTCAAGCTAGACAGCATTGCCAGCCAGCTATGGGGTGCAGGGAATACTCACATATCATTTTGGCATGTTTGGGAACTAAAAGGAAATAAAAGAATTTCTGTGGAACAAGTTAGGTGCCTAGATGATAAATGAAGTCTAAGCTATCGCCCTGTGCTCCCCTTATAGGGACATACAAGCACATCCAGAGAACAATTAATCTCATCCTAAAATACACGTTTGAGACAGGCATGATGAACAGTCTGTTGAAGGTACCATGTTTTCACCCTAAATATGAAATAAAGAGTGATTACCTGAGGCTTTGACATCTACTTTTAAAATCTTTAAAGCTGGAAGAGACGAACCTCAGTCTCAGGGGGAAGGAAGGAAGCACACAACAGGCAGTTCCGCTCCCCTCCTTCCTCTGACCAGAGGCAGCACATCCCTCCCATCGCCCCTGAAAAAGGAAAACGTAGTCCTAGCGGAATCTGCCTCCACTTCTGCCACTAGCTACCCACTCATCCATACATGCACACTTTGAAGTGGAGGGATGGCAAACACCTCCCACTGTTCCTTGGATAGCTGCCACCTCCAAACAGGGTGGCCCAGGGGAACACCTCGTAGCTGGGGAGGGAGCCCATGCTCCCCCCACAGAGCATCGATCCAGCCTCACCAGTACTGTGCCAACCAACTTACAGGCACAGACATGGTTACCAAAATTAACAGCATGATTTCGCTGACCCCTTCAGTCAGGGCAGCAGTGTTCAGAAGCGTTCATGCACTGCCTCTTCATCCACAGTTGCCCTTCCCTGTGCCAGCTCTGTCCTCCGCTTTGTGCTGGCTCACCCATTGGTGCATGACTTGGTCAGTCAGCTGAACCAAAAGAGGTGAAAAGGCATTATTTGAGAAGCCTTCCCCGATTACAAGTTAGGCTAATTCATTAAAGAAAATTACATTCATTTCCCAGTTATCTTCAAATACATCAATCCAGTCTGAAAATGAACTGGATCTGTTGACACTTAGAATTATTTTCCCACTCATCCTGTTCATTCTACAGAATATCATAACAAAGAAATCAGCAGCTTAAACAGTCTGCTGCCTCAGGTTACAGAAGTTTGCTTGTGGATTCTTCTCTTTTCTGTTTTCAAAAGCACATAAATTATTAATGCAAGTCACTAAAAATCCCCGTCTTTCAACAAGGACATTCTAATAATTTGTCAACAAAAATCATAGTTTACTGAGTATCCACTAATAATCTTCTGCTGTGAAAAATGCAACTGACATGTTTCAGAATTACATATATACAAAAAAATAAGCTTTTCTTTTTGTAATTTCAGAGGATCCAGCAGAGTTGGTGTGACAATTAGTGAATATTTAAACGCTTCATATTCACTGGAAATAGTCTGACAGTGATGGCCAAATAATTTCAGGCATGAGAAGAAAAGAAAGTCTCAGACTGATGAATAACTGACATTTGACCTGCTGTTCACTTCCTAAGCTAGAAAAAAAAAGCAATTCATATTGAATTGAAGTTGAAGCTGAAGCTGGCTAAGAAAGCATAAAACACTGTTTCATGTTTCTGCATTGCCTTACTGTCTAATGCTCTTTTTCTAAAATTGTTTTACTCACTGGTTATAATATGCATATTGAGGAGAGAGGTAAATACCCAGGACAAAGCAATTACTGTAACCCATAAGTGTTACAGAAAATAATTTAAACATTTATAAAACAGTGGCTGAAATTTCAAATTTAATAGCGTAACAATGCTTGTGCAGAGTTATAACAAAGTACATGTAATCTCTGTTGCTAAGTATTGAGACTTTCTAATATTAAGATTTTTCTGGCACAATTACACTGGCCTGAAGTTAGTGGGGAGCACACTTAATAGAAGGCATTTTCCCCACAAATTGAATATAAACCACCATGATATGGCTGCGTAAACAAACAAAACCAGCCAAACAAAAAAGCCCCACCCAGAACGTCAGCCTTCAGAAACACAGCCCCAGTAGGATTATGAAGTCTTTCTCTTTGAAAATTTGGGACTTGAGGCATATGAAGTCCTTCTCTCCGAAAATTTGGTTCCTGAGGCACAGAAATTCCCTGCCAAGGTACTACATTGGAACTCCAGTGGAAGATACATAGTTGTAGGCCAAGAACATTTGGTCTTTATTCTCTTTACTCTCAAACAACCTAAAGGTGAGGAAGCCTTTCTCTTCTGAGAGAAAAGCAGATTGAAATGAAATGTTTACAGCTGATGTTTACTAAGGATTATACCTACACCTGCTTTCTATTAAGAGACTCCTGGTGCTCAAGAAACCCAGTGTTAATCCCTCAAAGCAGATGACATATTCTAACCCTGCATATTTCACAAAGCTTGAACACATTGACCAAAAGAAAGTTTACATAAGACACAAAACAGATGTTTAATAAACTTGAGTAATCTGACAGGCAAGTATGTTTTGGTCTTTCCAAAAGACAGCCACAAAAAGGAAGCAACTATTTTCTTCCAGACACAATAAAGAGGACTTTGGTTTGGCTTTAATTAAAATGACCGGATCCTAACAGAAAGAAGAATCCTTACCTCCTGTGATATACTTTGATCTCACCTTTGATGCTAATGGGAAAGAAACAACTGACTTTCTATTTGGCATCAGTAGTATCATTCCAGTCACATCAGCATCATTCACACAGAGAGTAGGATATGATCAGTCACAAGCATCATGTCAGTCAGGGTCAAACCTGGTCTGAGTCACCAAATCATCCCAGCAGTATAACATGAGAATCAGTCATATCTTCAGCATTACCTAGAAAGGAACAACACTGACTCTTTCTGCTCAGAAGCAGTTTGAAAGAAGATTACTTCTGGCACTGAAACAACTATGAAAGTAAATATATTCATATAAATGGCATAGACATTGAACATTAAAGGGTTTTCTTTCCTGGAATGATCTGCAGTGGATGCAGCCATCAGCTATTTTTACTGTTCCTTAAAAACTGTATTTCTTTTTTACTTAAAACTGGTTTGAATCTACAGGGCAGACCATATTAAAACAAACGAGAAAATCCGTGAGTTTTACTACGGTTTTATGGAATTAGTGCCATTCTCTTTCAGCTAACTTAGGTGAGACTGGTAGGAATAAAACCAGAGCAAAATCAAGCAGAACTGTACATCTCCACCCTCTCTTGTTTAATAGACAACTTTTATTTGGCAGTGTTGGATTTCACAAGTCTTATAATAGAAGTGTCAACCTTTCAAAATGGCCAAGATCTACCTATATATGATTATCGTTACGTGTATAAGGGTGAAAAAAATTTCTTCTTCCTTCACATTAGTTATTTAAACTAAAGCTGTTGTCCTCTTACCTAGCAGAATGGACCGTATTTGCTCATGCTATCACGTAGTCATAACTCAGCCAAACACTAGCTGAAACAGACTGCTGTATTTTGGACCTCTGCGATCTTCATTAGCATATCTAACTAATTTTTCAGTAAATACAGCCAAACTGGAAATTAGAAACAAAAAGCAAGAGACAAAAATCTATTCCACACTGACATGCAACCCTTCACAAAGCTAACACCATGACCAACAGCTGCAAGTGCTGAACGAGCCTGAACTTTCCAGTCATGGCCTGATTTTCAGGCACTAATCATCTACAACTGCAGCTGAAGCCAGCTCTCATCTGAGAGTTCATGGCGGACTCAAAGTAAAGCTACAGAAATTCAGTCATAAAAAGCTGAATAACTTAAGAGGGAAGAATATTCTACATCATTTATCTTCTCACAGCAGAATAGACAAAAATGTGCTCAAAAAGATAATTCACAAATTTTATACTTTCCTTTTATTTTAAAGGCAGTAAATACAAAGTGGAAGCAATATAATCTTTTTTATGAAAGCAGCAGCGCCTACCTTTCCCCCGCCTCCCCCAAGCGCCTGTATTTGCTTGAAAAAGAGTCATGCAACCAGTTAACTGGATGTGTGTATAAGACCCTGGGTTATCTATTCAAGCTTTCACTGGCTTTTTGAAATATAGGAATGTTTGGAAATTCTGCAATGAAATACTTTTTGTTGACAGCAAATGGCATATAACATCTTTCTTATATACTCTTTACTTTTACAATTCTGCATTTGCGAAGATTTATTAAAGGCTTCATTGTGACTTCTGTTTTTCAAGTCTCCCATATAAACTCCCTCCATATACTTCATGGTTTATTTCCTGGCAAAAAACATTATTTACAGGCCCATATGAAGCCATATGGATCTCTCTCTCCTTCTTTTTTTGTCGTCTATCTTTTTGGCTTGTGAGAAGCTAATACAACGAGCTGAACACGGTATGATTATATAGCATCAAAATACTAACACCAAAATAATCAATTCTCCTTTAGAAGGTCAAATGACACCAGACTGACTTCACTTTTAAACAGCCCAAAGAGCAGCAGCATGGGGTGGGGGTGGAATGGAAGTAGGTCATGTTTCTCTCCTGTTTTGTTACATACAAGACAGACACAGAAATCCGAAGGATTTTTCTCTAATAAAAACAAGTCATCTGCATATGATGGGAGACTTGCCTAAGTGCAAGGGTATTGAATCTCATCTCCTGGAAGATAATTCGGAAAAAAAACCAAAAAACCAACCAACAAACAAACAAAACCAAACAAAACCCCACAACACAAAAAAATACAAACACACCCCACACCAACAAACCAAAAACAACTAAAAAAAACCAAAACACACCAAGAAAACACTACGCAGATAAGATCTTTTCCCACTTTTAGCTAATGGGGCGGTGGTGGTGAACCTATAACAAAAGAAATTGTAGGAGTAGCAAAGAAGGAGGACTAGACAGATGGACAGTCCCAACCACTTCACCACTTCCCAAATTCAGGAAGTAGCAGCACCGGTATCTGTTTCTGGTTTTACGCAGACTTCCCAAGCAACTGATAAACCGGCATGACTTAACCTTCATACCGTCCTACAAGACGCATTACAAGCAGCACTAAAACCACTCAAAGTTTTGCCATTTCCTAACAGAGATAAGATCATCCAGCAAAATTCCTGAAACTGTAGGAAACACAAAACCTCGTCAGTTTACTTGCATCATGTTTGGAAGGTTATTTTCATAACTATAGCAGCTCAAGTTTTGGAAAGAGCAGCTTAGACCTTCAACAGTGCAAAAAAAACTTTAATTCTCCACTAAAAAGCAAGCCCACAGGTGTGCTTAGGCATGTACATTTAACATCCTCTGCCCATAGTCACACTTGCTGCTCCCAAAATATTTTGTTGAAATGGTGTCACTTTCTTTTTCTGTGTATACTGCAGCAATCTGGCTAAAACCAGCAAGCTTATAAATGGTAACATGGGTTTTCCAACATCAATAAACATCTCAGTTTAGGTATATTGAAAGTTTTTCAGTTTTGTGAGATGGGACTAAAAAATTAGTGCCTTTCAGTGCAGACTGAAAAGATGTGTTTCATTTGACTATGCATACCTTAAAGACAAAAGGCTTTAGGAATCTACTCTAAGAGAATTTATAATCTAAGCATCCTGCAAATTTCACCACAAGATCTGGTTTCAAAACCAACTGGGCTTTCCCTGAATAGAGGTAGTCATGAAATAAACGCCTCAGAAAATAATGATATTGATGTTATCTGAACTGAGAGTTGTTTAAACACTTGGGCCTTCCAGGTGTTGCTGAAGTTTAAGAACAAAAAGTAATGTTGATGTTTTCTAACACTGAAGGTCAAAAAAATATGGTTTTCTCAAACTCCCAGAAGCGAAGCTGGAGCTACATAGGTGCACTGCATCCAAACATTACTTATGTTTGCTTCTAAACAATTCGATGAAAGGAATCTGATCTCAAAATGGTTCTTACTAAGTGTTTGTTAAACAGAATTATTAACTCTTATAAAGTGCATGTCATTTCCAAAGTATGGTGAAGTAGCAGCTGTGGAGAGGAAAAAACAAGCTGTCTCTGGGATAAAAGGGATATTTGTACCACGTAAGATAAGCAGCATAACTTTCACTAGTATTTAATAATTTAAACCAGAACTACACTTCTGACCAGCGACGATTACCTAAAGAGGCTAGTTTTAGTCTGTTTGCTGCAGATAGGCATTCTGAAGGGCACAAAAGCATAACAAGTTGCTGCATACATGAGCATTTCACTTGATGACAGTTCAGTTCACACATACCTCCCTGCCCAGAGAACTTACTTTCTACTACAACAAAATCTGAGACTGAACACACAGTTGTAGTTGGGTCACGAACAGCAGCAGAGAGCAGACCAAAAAGCAAGTGCATGTACACGCACAAACCAGACAAACAAAACCTTATAAACAGGTATTTATTTTTTTAATGAGGATCTTCCTAGTCACAATTCCTTTCTCTTTAATATAGGGGTAACATTTTTTTAGTGACCATAAGCACTTTCACAGAGTGTGTGTGTGTGATCTATGTCTCGCTGGCAATCCTCCATTTCACAGAAGGGAATACTAAGCCAATGAAGGCATGGAAGTTGCCATATCGAAATAAAATGCAAGTAACAAAAGATGAAATTTGAACTCAGGTTTCCAGTTTCCTCTTCAATGAACCCTGAGGACTTTAAAAAATATATGTTCCAGTACACTTTCGTAACAGAAACAGTGTTCAACAGCCTTACGTGTTAATTACCTAACTATGGCACGTTAAAATCATTAGTGGTTACTAACAGCTACATAGTATAAAACAGAATCGGTCTTGGTATCAAAACTAACTTGAACTAATTCTTCTGATCATACACACACAAAAGCAGTAGTAACTCTGTTTCCTTGGCAAATACAAACCTAGATTAATTTCCGTGGGGTATACAGAAACTTCAGATGACAGTGCTTTGATTCTTTCCCTGCACTCAACGTGTGTGAGAACACTTGGTACCTGTAAGAGCGATACCAATTAGTGAAAAACTTGATGATTTCAAGTTACTATCCTAAGGACTTGCCAGAGGAAAAATTAAAAATAAATAAATCTGTATAGATCTATGTTTTACTGGATCAAGAGCAAAACAGCACCAAGAAAATATTTCAACTGTTCAGCAAGCAGAGGAAACCACTGATGTAGTATCTGAAGAACACCACCAAAGCCTTTCACCTCTTCTGAAGCTGTTCAGACAGTAACAGAATAACTGTAATTTACAGTTCACTTCACTGTTTAATGTTATTCTATTGCACCATCATCTATTTAATGCTGATATAACAGCCATTTTCTCCGCAACATGAATTCATTAGCCAAAGAATCACAGTTTAAATAAAAAAGAGAACTAGTTTGAAAACATGCTTTTTTAGAAATGCCTGAACAATCTTCAACCACCCCAACCTTCACATCCTTACCGGAATGTCAAAAGTTTCTTGCGTGTCATCCAGCATCTGAATTTTGATGGAGACAAGCTTTCCTGGAGGTGTCATAGGTGGTTTCTGTCCATGCTCCAAGGTACTGATCCCAGCATTTTCCTGAGCTCCTAACCGGGATCCTGCTGTTGGTCTCTGCTCTGTTTCACCCATGTTTAGGGAAATACGTTTCTTATATCTGATAAAAGAATAAAGGACAAAGAAGACCATATCACTTATAAATGACAGGTTTTACACATAAGCATTACGGTATATATATACTTAGAGCTATAAATCATACAACAGTTAACACAAAGTAATAACACATTATTGTATTTTTTTAATGTCTTGTAAGAAGACAAGAAAACCAGGTAAACTTTATACTTTCCAAAATACACAGGCTAAACACCTGCTGCGGGTAAAGCTGATAGACTGGCTACAGTATTGCACAATGGGAAAATATTCCTGTACTCCTGGAAAAGGAAACAAGACCACATTGGAAACAGAGCATGACAGAACCAAGATTTCAATGAATTATGCTAATTTTTATGCTGAATCAGACTGTTATCAGCCACAGCCAGGGGTGCTGGAGAAGGGAGGAAGGTGAGGATAGCAGGTGGGACAACTCACCACTTGCTGACTATCATTCTCTCTCGGCTATATCAGTATTTTTTCCTTTGGTCCTTCCAGCCTTCTCTGGCCCTTTGCAGCTGCCACCTTGCTTAAGGGTCTACGAAGCCGGAAAGCCAAAGGGCTAGAAGGTAACCCCAATTACATGGCCTAAATATTTTGTTTCCTTCAGGGACCAGAGCTGTTCTGGAACCTGGAACCCAGCCTGACCCTACTGCTGGGCCAATGACTGTGAGGACATGCTACTGGGAAGGCCAGAAAAAGCCAGAGCAGTAACACTGGTTGTGAAAAGCATGGGAAACCTGATTTCCCATGGAGCTCTGTAAGCAGAAGAGGAACACCAAGGAATGTACCTCCCTTGCTCTGCTCGGGGAAGGCTACAATTGCACCAGCTCTCCTGCACCATTCACTGAATGCAGATGTCTGCTTCATATCCATGGAAAGTAACCTCAGAAACTGGCTTGCTAATTTTGTTGCCGGGCAGCTTTCGCACCACATTACACAGCACGTTTCTGCTCAATAAGTATTCTTATCCTAAAAAGGGAGCAGAGCTACAGCTGTGGTTCGGTGTGATTTTTCATTAACTGGCACAAATTTGAACTTTCTTTTTTAATTCAAGGACCATTAGTTTTACTTGTCAAACATTACACGTCATACTAGAATTTTATTTCACTTTTTCCCGCCTGCCTTTTGACACTCTAGCTGGGTTTCTGATGAAACCACTGCTACTGTCTATTTATCTTTCTTGGTAATTGCATTTTCATCCTGCATGACTTTTATATGCTGATCAATGACCATTAAAAAAACATGTCGCGCACAGGAAAAACAGAAATGTAACTTTCCAGCTGAACAGAGGCACAGGAAGAGTACTGCCAATCATTGCCTGGCTTTAACTCTTAAGGTTACAACTATTGAGAAGCCTATGGGAAAAATAAGAAGCATGAGACAGCCTATGTATTAGTGAATGCATCACTAGTTCTACAGTATACTATAAAGACGAGTGCCAGGTAATAAGACACCAGTTCCCTCCATAAGGGCAGAATAAAATCAATCCTGTCTTTGGCAGGATATACTATTTACTACACATCACTCTTCCTTGTCCTGACTAACCTGTTCCCACATATTTTTTTACACAGCAAGTAGCTTGGAGTAAAAATCTTTAATACAGCACTTTGATTAAAAGAAGTGTCACCTGAGAAGGAAGGAAATGAAGAAGTAGGGATTGCATATGTCTACGTATCAGCTCAACAGGCACAAGTGAAGGAGAACAAAAAACTGCAAAGTTTTGCAATGAATTGGCCCTACCCTACCCTACCCGTCAAAGCTGGAAAGATATCAGTGAAACCTGCCCAAGCACATGACAAACACTACCGGAGAGGCAAATTTTTCCTCAATTGGCATTGTAATCTAAAAATGTAAAAGGAGTCAATTAAATTTATGTTATTCTTTAAAATTAATTATTTGTTTTTTAATGATACAAAGTGCCAACAAGAAAGTTGTAATTGGAGGCAGAAATTCCAGAAGAAAAGACACCAAGCTCTATATAGCAAGACTCCAGGCCTGCTCGCAAATAAATCTGATTTTCCTGCGTGTGAAATACAAAGGAACATTTAAAAAGGTAACACATGTACCCAGTCTGGAAGTGCCATTACACACAAAGATACTGTCCATATCCTTATTACTTCAAAAACCGTTTTAAGAGCTCTTCTGAAGTCACCATATAGCACAAACACCAACATGGCAGAAAGGACCTCTGCAATTGCTATGTTACTATAGTAGTTTTTGGCTAGGTGCAGACATTTAAAGTGGATGAAGAAGAAATACGTTCTTTCCATTAAATCCTAAACATAGGGAATCAATCCAGTTCAAGTGACACCATTAAATAATCAATGCAAGGAAATATTACAGAGATTGAACCTTTATATAAATGTTCTTCTGAATAGTTGATCTAGTGGCTCCCATACGCATTCAGACAGGCCAGTAAACTTAGTCAAACAAGAAAATAAGACCCAAATTTAGAAGCAAAAAAAATCATGGAGGAAAGGGAAAAGCCAAATCACTCCATTTATACAGCTGAGGGGTCACTGATTTAGACAGTGAACTATGGTCACAGAATGCAACAGAAGAGTATTCGGCAAATATAGAGCAAACCTGGTGGGATTAGGATACCTAATGTCTGTCACGATGAGGAGAAGGATCAAGTTTGGACAGAGGATGGAGAATTTTAAAGACACTACAGTAGAAAGATGTCACTGATGAATTGGGGAGGGTATTAATGGAGAAGAAAAAGCAGTGGCCACCAGACTCCAATACACATTGTAAGCAAAACGTAAGCAGAGGTAGACAACTAGTACAGGAGCAAAGACAGTGGCAAAAAAGGACTCATTTGAACTCTGAAAACTAGGACTTTCTGCCTGCTAGTTTTTACAGCTGATGAAACCCAGGGCCAAAATTGCATCTACTGTTTCTCCTGCGGATTTGCTGGGTGTCTGTGGCCTTCTCAGTAGTGCTGTAGCATCTGCAAAGACGGAGAGAGACCACTGCAGAGAACTAACCTGCATCCTAACCTGCACAAGGGAAGAAGTTACCCAAGAGATCAGAGCTGCACATGCAGGAGCCTTGGCTCCTCCTGCTCCTTCCCAGCTCCCACCCATGCAGTGCTGCCTAATGCCGTGCACTGACTCCCACCATCCCCAGATCCTTCACTGAGCTAACACATCTCTCTAACCCAAAAGAATATAATTCAGTGTTTTGTTCTTTGCTGGGTTAGCAAATTAAATCAGCTCTCAGCAGGCTGGCAAACCTAAGGGCAGGGTGAGCTAAGCCCAGCCAGCTGCTGGCAGGCCACTAGACTGGCTCAAGCCATCCCACCTAACTCTACCTAAAACACCTGGAAGGTATAAAGCTACAACTGCCATAAGATAGATTAGTAAACATGATTCTGTCCTAATCACACATTAACAATCCTTTTACACAGAAACTAAATGTTCAGGTGACAATTTTAAAGTTATGTACATACTTATGCAGTAGCTGGACCAAGGCTGCAATGTCGTTCAGCATAAAGCCATTTTAGTTACCAGTGTTTAAAGCAGGCACATTTTATAGCATCAGAAAGGTTCAGGCCAAATAAAATTTCCACATATTTTTCTTTGGCAGGATGCAAAAATAATCAAACTGACTTAGTCTAAAGGGAGCTAGGAGTATAAACAGCACTTTTCTTTTCTTTTTTTTTTAGGGGGCTGGGGGGGCGGAGATGGGAATAAAGAGTTACAAAAATTATACAATACTTAGGAAAAGAGAAGCAATAAGCCACTGTTAGAAACATGAACAGATCTCATGTTGGAATAGTTGCTAACCTGATCTGTTAACTACTCTGCTCTTCTAGATCAGACGACGAGGTTGGGACATTTGATACAAGAGGTTCCCAAAGTCTGAAGATTCCTGTTATAGGGGAGAATGGTACCAGGTTATCTAGGACTTTTCCACTTCTTTTGCTTTGCTTAAACACATTTTCACAGCACAAAACAGCAGGCAGCACACTGTTAGCTATACTCCTTTTAAAGGTGGGGAAGCCTCAGGCACAGTGGGATGCCGTGACTGGCCTGTAAAGTCACCGAGCAGCCCAGCCACAGAGCCAAAGATGCAGTAAAGGCCTCTCAGATGCTGGCCCAGCAGTCTCCCAGATCATATGGCAATGAAACATTTGGAAGAGATTAAGGTAATCAATCTGTGAGATGACTCAAACTGACTCAAGGGCTTATAAACCATCAGCAAGAACTAGGAAGGCACCAGAGGACTAGAAAGGAACAAATTCAGTCCAGATCTTCCAAAAGATAACAAAAATGAAGCAGCAAGGAAAGAGAGGGGCAATCCAGGCAAACTGCTCGCATGTGCTTTTAACTCTCAGCTTCTTGTAAAACTTTTGGAAAGCTTCAGCTGTGGAGAGGACTACAGTGAATACTGCTAGCTAATGCTCCTGTCAAGTACCCAGCTTCAGTTCTACGCACTTCTGTATTTGCAGAAAAACATGGAACTTGACGAATTGCAGTAAGTTTAAGGAATCATAATAAATAAGTTATAAGACAGGATAATATGCACAGGTCACACATGGAAGGCTCAGAGAGAGCAGCTGCGGCAAATCTAACTGCAAGGGTGAATATGCCACCTCTCTCCGAAGCCCTGTCAGTCCACCCCTGGACCAGACATTAACGCTCCAAAGCAGAGGAAGCAGGACATGTCTGCACCTCAGCTGCCCCATAGCACAGGCCAATTTATCAGCCGAGCCCACTTCTCATATGATGTGCTGATCCTCTGCATTTCCTTTTCCCTCCCCACGGGCAACAGCAAAGTAGGTATAGATGCATAGCCCTGCCAGAAGCACAGAGCAGACCAGCCCTGCACACCTTCAGTAAGGGAAAATTCTGGACCTGCAGCAAAAATGGTCAATGAAGCTGCATTTTCATTAATATATCAGAATCACCAAAAACGTGAGATGAGAGAGCAAGTTTCTTGAACCTATATTAAAGAAATATAATAAAATAATATAACAAGGGAAGAGGACCAGGAAGACTGAAATCGAATTCAGTCTGAAATGATGGGGGACAGAGGGCCAATACGGCTCAGGTTTTCATCTTTTGCAAAACATTATCCCATTAATTTCCAAGTCCGTGGCAGGCTTATAGAAAGCAAATACGGCCATTACAAAAATTTAAGTTGTTCATCTAAATAACACTAATGTGACCGAAAACCACAATTTTGAAAGTTACAATGAACCAATGCAAAAGAAACCATCCCCAGCACTCGCTCAGCAGAGAGCTGATGCACACCAGGCGCAGCAGTGGCGGAAGTCGACCAGTGAGGTAGCAGACCCAATGCACACAGCTAGTCAATGCAGCAATAAATGGCAGATTTTCAAGTCATGCTACATGAAGTGACAGGATCAGTCCCATTCCGGCCAACCAAACAATAACCAAAATTAGCTTCTTGAGCAGGAGTCACCATGTACCACGTGGGACAGCTGTTTGGGAATACCTAGAGGTGACAGACTTATCATTTTCACAAACACAGAACACATACGTTCTGTAGGAAGGAGAAGGCCACAGCAGAGAAGGGCGTATTTTTTTGAAAGCTTTGAAGTCACCATCATCTTACCAGTCTTTGGCAGTTTCTCATGGGAGAATACTGAGGATTTCTTAGAAAAATCTTCTCTTTAAAGTCTTGATTTTCTTAAGGAACTACCAAAACCCACAAGCATCTGTCTCACTAACACAACATTCTTATTTCACATTATTCTGCACAGAACCACACACACCCTTGAAATTACACAAAGGTCCTTACAAAGAAAAACACACGTTAGAGATCTGACACAAATCCAGAATTTTTTCATTAGGCTAACGGACCAACATTTTTGTGGAAGCAAAGAAATATGACACCAAAAGCTCGTAATAGAAAAACAGCTCAAGCACGAAGGGCGGTAGTACAGACACAGCTACTGGGTGTCTGCTTCTCTGCTTGCACCCAGCAGACTAAGCTTGGTTGCTCAGCTTCTAATGGAAATGTTACAGCTGAAGGTGGTTTATGGATTCATGTTCAGACTCCTGTCGAACCTTTCTGCTCACATCCACAATACTCAGAGAAGGAAGTATTATAAAAAGCCAGCTCTTCTGTACCATTGGGCTGTCTTCTGGAATTAAAAAAGTTAACATTGTAAATGATGACTGCTTCATAAAGTCAGAAGTAGGGAGGCTCTAGGTGAGCTATGGTCAAGACGATCAGTATTACAGGCTCATATCTAATCCTCTGTACAGTCAGTGGAGAACAGGATGGAGGGGGAGCTCCTTAACTGGGCTTAATTTCTGAACACTTCCCCCACACACAAAGACACAGAAAATGAACCTCTTAAAACCTGCGTGCCCAAGAAAATACCATGGCTGTCTACTTTTTGCAAGTCTCAGAACCAGCTACTTTAGCATTCTGTAAACTTCCTAAAATTTGCAACAATAAGAAATGCCCTCAATTAAGGCAGAATATCCTTAGAGAATAAAATTCATCACCTGTCACGAAAAGACAGACAGCCCACAAAGTTGCCCATCTTGGTCAGACTCCAAAAACCTCTAAATCACACTGTTTTATCCCTTGACTCAGGTTCTATGGTATGGTCATGCAGAGCACAGACCAAGTACTCAGACTTGTAGAGCCATACAGTACACTTAGTTGCTAATGCCAAACTAGCTAGAACATGAAACCAACGTCAAATTTAGGGACCTACGCAGTAAGTAACACAAAGCCTTTCAAACTCAGACCATTCAATACGCTGATAATGTAGCCTGAAATCCAGAAAAATGAACATTTATGTACATACAGGACAAAAGAACCCCACCTCTTGCAAGCCTACCGGTACAGCATTCAGCATGCCCGAATTCATTACAGCTTCTACCTTTAGGGCCATTCAGCTTCCAACTGGAGCTCATTTATCTTCATTGCATTCAGGTCCTAAAGCTGTTTGCAATTCTGTGGCGCTAGCAGCTGTCCCAGATTCCAAGTCTTCTGCCAGATGTCAGCAAAGAGCAGTCCCATCCCGCATAAATCTGATGTATGCTATCTTTTTTCCTCAACCACACACCTGTCAGTAGATCTATCAACAAGTGCAGTAATAGATTTCTGTATGCTTTTGCAATTGCCTCTGTGAAAAACCTCATCTCTTAAGCATAAATACAGATTGTTCTGTGAATCAAGCCAGTCTAGTGTACAAATATTTATTTTTTAAACCCACAAAACTGAAATTACTTTTGATGACTCTCAATGATATTAAACAAGACAGTAAACATGCTGATTCACTGTGTGCTATGTGCTCCGGACAACCTTGCATTACAAACTTGCTGCAGTCAAGGAACATGTATTTTTTCCTCCCTGCACCTTGCATAAGCAAGAAGAGCCACTGTATACATGTAAGTGAGCAATTAAATAACTAAAGCCTTCATATGCTCACCCTCCCAAAGGAATCCTTTGGAAACCTCTTCATACCAGTTACCCTTGGGACTGGTTGTAGCCATTTCCCAGCTTCCAGAGACTTGTCTTCACTATTTATTCTTCACTACCTCTTCATGGTACCCTTGTACAATGATCAATACTATTTACTTAAATCAGGAATGTCAATATCCTACTCAAACCAACACAGCCAATTTTAAAGTTTTTTCTTTAAAAAGGCACCGTACAAATAAGTAATTCTGGCAGTTCCTGGAAGGAAAATTAGTGTCTCATCTGCTAAGGCAAGGGTCTGATTAGTTCCAATTGCTCACTTAGTGACTCTCCCCCAACAAGTGTGTTTTCCCTTCAAATCCAAAGGCATGGTCTGAGCAAAATGGGGAGCTCCTGGAGTCATGAATCCCTTAATAGGCCAAAGGGAGATATCTCTACACAAATGCTTCATTTATAGGCACATTAAAATTTGAATTAAATATTGCCCACTTGCTTTGCATTTATTGTATAACCATTTAACATACCATGTATGTGTTTGTAACTTGTACGTGAAGTTCAAGACAGTGTTTTTCCTTTGAAAATACCCTGCCACTTTACATCCCCAATTGAAGACCACACCTTTTCTACAGAATTTCTGCATTATCTCAGGGCAGGGGAAGAGCATTTCTTCTTTACTGTGAAACTCACCAACTGCTTTCTGAGATGCTTTTTAACCAGTTGCAAAACTGCCTGCATAAGAAATGATGCTTAGGAATAAGTTGCAAGCTACTAGTATCATATATTTGATTTCATTGACACCCCTTCCATTTTTGGAAGTGTCAATTCTGTCACTAAAACCTATAAAAACAGTAAAACTCAACATGCTTGCACAAGTGACAAAATGCAATTTAAAACAAAAAATAATCCATGGGGGAGGAAAAAAGAATTAGGCATAAAGAGTATACAAAATACATGTTGAAGTCACCCAGCCAGTCCTTTACTTATGATACCTACTGTGGAAGTGACAAAGTACATGTTACCATTTTACGAAGACCTAAAGCATTTTAAAATTGAGATACAAAGCCATCATCATGTGGGCAAAAAGCTATTTCACATTATGGACAGAAAGAAAGACTGTGGAAGCTTTACTGCCACATGGTAAATGCTAGCAACATATAAAAAGAGTTTAAGAAAACTTTTCTCTCCTCTGTTTCCAGCCAGCACAGATTTTCTTGATCAACCGGGTCATCATCTGAGCCCAGTTTATCACTGGAAAACACATGCAAAGTGGGTAAGAACTTAAAGCAGTTTGGTGGTTCAATAGTGGTACAAATCACTCTTGAAGCCATTGAAAGCATTTTCCAAAACCCTTTCATGCCATCACTCTGCATAAATAAAGCTGTTGCACCAGCTGGAGTGCTCTGGGCTCATTCACCCATACAACACCTCATGTGAAAGCCAAGCCGAATGTGCTTATAGTAGAAGAAAGTAATCTGATTTACTTCCAGATTTAACAGAATTCTGAAAGGGATCCAGCAACTCATACCCAGCCTCAAGCATAACATAGACGTTTTCCATTAAATAAAAACATGTCAAAAGAATAAATAACACACTACATTAATACTACTGTTCAGCAGTTGGGGGAAAATCTGATACAGTCCTGTTTTTGAGAAATGAAACAGCTCAGGGGAAGTGGTGTTTCTCTGAACCAAGTATGACTATATAGTAGAGGTATTCACACTGCCTAAATGCAAGCTGGCTCCTCCAGAGAGCTGTTAAGCATCAGAGCCTAATTCAGGTGTTCAGTGGCCCTTCCGAGGAGCTTCTGCCTTCCTTGAGCATGTGGACCCCTAGCAGAAGACCACAATGTACCAGGGTCAGTATGCCAAGAGCCTGTTCCCTCTCCTGTTGACAGAGATCAGTTACGATCCATTGCACTGATGGAGTGTTGCACGAGTACAGAGCAGAAGCTCGTGAGCTTACCACCACACACGCTGTGCTGCACAAAGTGGGTATCCTTATGGCCCAGTGGCTCAAAACCACAGAGAACAACGATATCAGTGTTCAGCATTATGCACCTGGGAAAGATGCCTATCCAAACATGTTAAATTGAAGCCATAATAGCCTTGACTAGTTTCCTTTTGCCCAAACCTTGTGATCAGAATCCCACAAAATTATTACACACATCTTCTACAAGGAAAAACATATTTATGGTCACTGCTGTATGCCCAGTATACAACCCGCTATAAAAACAGAAAAAATTCCTACAAGCTTTAAATATTTAAACATCTGTTCCCAAAAGACTTTTTATAAGTTTGTAAAAATGCTTGATATAATTGAATAGACAATGATTATTTTTTTTAAATTAAGTATTTCAACAGAAGCATTTATTATACTCAACCAAGAAAATACCACACTTGGTAATGACACGGTTCCCAGTAAGAAATGCTCATAACACGAAGAAAAAAAAATTGTTTTATGTACTACTGTTCAGAAGAAAACTTAATAGATTCATTGGCATCCTAGTGGAGATATAAGGGGTCATGAGGCATGATTGTATAATATATATATTTAAATATCCTATAGTTTTTTTTAATTATGTCTTTATTCTTCCTTTGAAAGTTATTTTTTAAATCATAGTAAAACTTTCAAACTTGCTTAGGTTTCTATCTCATTTCTCTTTGTGCAAATACTTGAACCCCTAGAAGATCCCTGGAGAAACTCTACCTGGGCTGAACAGCACAGTCTAGACACTGTCTGTCCCTCTTTGACAACAGCTCTCCTGATCTTTCAGGACACAGTACTTTTCTGTCTTTAGATAACTGGTAACACTGCATTTATTCCATGAACAGCTATCAGAGATACTGTAAGTCAGAGACACGGATATATTGCTGCCACAGTTAAGTAGTTAAGTCCTCATTTTATGTATAGCCAAAATACAAGTATTGTATTATACACTGCATGAAGACAGACAAGGGTTGGTTTTCATATAAGACAGATTTAGACCAAAAAAAGCTGTTGTGCCTGCAGAATAAACTGCTTTTCCCACTGTACCTTACTTCACAAAGAAAACTGGCATAAATTACGCCAAAGCATAGCACTATTAGTGCAAGCTTTAGAAGTTGTACCTAGAGAAGGGCTTGCCTGTTCAACCACCCCATTGTGCCTTTATCAACAAACCTGTTTCAGTGCAGATTATGTGGCTTCTGTTACATTTCAAAACTAATTACTCACCTGCTTAGAAGTGTGAAAAAAGCATTATCTGTGGAATCCATACTTTTTACTACTGAACGGAACAGTGGAAAGCATCAATCCTCTTGTTCTGTTCTCTTCCTTGCAGAGTTTGCGAGGAGAGAAAGCAGAAATACTGCCAAAGCGGCCCCCTGCTCTGCACTGACCTCCTCAAAATATCATTGGAAGTGACACTCCAAAACAGCCTTTACAATCCAAGCAGGACTGAGAAGCATAAGACTCAGAGCCTTTTTTAAAATTAGGATATAAAGAGGTCGAATCTGTCAGTGAAAGATCAAGCAGAAAGAAGGACATAGTAAATAATGCATTTCAAACCATTCAAAGTGAATGCTGCCTGAAAGATTTTGACAGGTCCCCTCACTAAATACCAGGCTCCCAGTAAAGCAGCATGGCAGAGCACACTGCTGCACCAGGCAAACTGAGACACTGGGTATTAGATTGCTCCTCCTTCCCTTGGAGAACATCCTACACTCCTCATATTCCTTTCTTGGCTCCCGAGTCTCAAGTAACTTTAGATTATGCTGAACACGGAAAGCAGCTTTTATATGCACATCCAATAGCAGCATACAGCATACTCATGGCAGGCAAAGACCTCTAAAGAGTAAATAGCTAGTATCTCTCAGGAGTTTTTCCTTGCTGAGCATGCTGAAACTCTGCACTCTTTCTCAATGGCAGGGCAAGGTCTCCCTGCAGAGCGGGTGAGCACGCGCCAGCCCAGGCACAGAGAGGAGCCCAAGACGCCTTTCATTTCCATGGCTGCCCAAACTGGAGCGGGTCCAGGCCCTGGAGTGGGTCCAGGCCCTGGAGAGGAGGGAGCCCATCTTTCCTGCACTGGGCATGGCAGGGCTGCCAGCAGCCGGGCAGCAAGGAAGCGGAAGGCGTGCATCTGGAGCACAGCAGGGACAAGTGCCAGACCCGAGGGAGGCAAAGGAGCAGACTGGGACAAGCGCCCGAAACAGGAGCGGGAGAGAGTGAAAAGGGCAGGGAAGGGAGCCAGGGATCCCAAAGCAGTGTGCAAAACAAGGCAGGAAGTGGGGAAAAAGGGGACTGCATGCGAGAGAAAAACTGGACAAGTATGGGGAAGGGGGGGCTGGAACAGGCAAGATACCTGGTTTCTGACAATGAGTCTGGCAGGGAGGAGAAACCTCAGGTGAAACATAAGAGAGTAAGAAGCTGAGAACTGGAGACAGGCTCCAAGAAGTGCAAAAGGATTGTCAGGAAGGGCCAGACAAATGAGAAAGGAAACAAGTGCTCTTTGATGGAGGACTAAGTCCATGTCCTCCCAGAGCTGGGACCTGAAGTCAGTAGTCCTGTCCAGCACTTGCGCAACAGCTCGGGGGCCTCTCTCCCCTCCACAGCAGAGCGCCGCACTGAGGAGCATGATGGTCTGCTGCCGCTACCACTCACATCTCCTGCCCCAGTGCCAGAAATCTCCTGCAAGGGTATAAAATTTACAGCTACTATGGCACCTTTCATTTTCGAACAGAACAGATTTTCATTTTTTCTTTAAATAAGGGAAAACTGCACACCTTAACAGGAAGGGTTAAGAATCAGGAATTGTTGGTGCTTAAGCATGCCATCAAACCATGTTACCCCTTCCTGTTCTTGCACACCATAATCTTCACCAGTCTCCCTCCTTGGCCTTGCCAAAGACCACTCTGCCTCTTGCACCGCACAGGGGAACGCAGCCAGCTACAGGGAAGGCACTCAGGATTTATGTTTTCCACCCTGTTCTATCCTTAAGGCTTATTAACTACTTGTACTCTGCTGTTAAGGCAGAACTAACAACTATCTTTCTGTGCTTTCTGTATAGCAGGCTGATTTACTCTCTCAAAAAGTACTTTAACTTCACAATACCCTTGTGAGAGGAGAAGGCATCACATTATCCTTTCTTCCTATATGGGGAATTACAGACAGAAAACCCAGGTCCTCAAAACACGTAGATATTGGCTCCACTGGGAGCTTGGAGTCTAAATCCATTTACTGATGTAGGTCAAACAGACTGAAGTCCAAAGCAAACCCACTGCTTCTGTATTCCCAATGCGAGACTCTTAGGGCCAAAGCATTCTTCAATTATTTCACATAACCTGCAGCTTTCTTTACATATGATTACAGATCCTTTTACTACAGGCTGCATGCAGGAGCATGAGGCTTTCTGAAAATTAGCTTATGGACCTCAAATTTATCAAGAGTTTAAACATTTTCTGGGTATTGAAGTCACTTCCTAACAACACTGGGAACTCTGTCAAGAATTGAATCCAGCTCCTTACAAGCATGAGGGCATCAGCTCTCTTCAGCCACCCTCCTCTTCCATCACCTACAAAAAACAAGGAATGATACCCCTCTCACAGACAATGTAATATACAGCAGTGCGTTGCTGTAGGAGAACTACCTTATCCAACAAACAAGACAGAGATTATGAGATGGGAAAAACTTAATAATTAAAGGTTGTGTCATAAGTCACAAAAAGGGAGAATTACACTTCTCACTACGGACTTTTGCTTTGCAACATTTATCATGTTCTTTAAACAGCATCTAATCTATAATGATATTTGAAGTATTAAGATGCATTGACTTCTTGAGTGAACTTTAAAGAAAGCAGACAACATGACTGGCACTACCTCGAGAGTCCCTAAGACAGTATCCTTAATTTTCATACCTCCCAAATATGAATACACCAGTTCCTACAAAGTCTACAAGCGAAGCATCTGCCTCCAAATAACACCTCATTATCCAGACAAAACAAACAGCATGTAATTTGATGCTTTCAGCATTGCTTTCACCTTGCCCTCAATTTCTCTACCCCTGTAGATGCACACAGCAACCTGAGAGCTCCTCCATATATACACCCCGGATCTCTGCTTCTAGCCACCCGTGCCCCCACCCCACCCCCAGATACACCCCCACACCCACACACCAGTCTCTGCATCTTTCAATGGAGGAGGTGACCATTTGTGCAAAGCTCCAGGCATATTTCAGGAACATTCTCATGTGGAGTGCACTGGTGCTCAGTGAGCGGAGCAAGGAAGTGGCTGGAAGGGTTGGAGGGAACAAAAATGGACGGGAGGGGAAAGAGATGATAACCTACTGTGAGTTGATGTAATAATATGCAGGTTGATTTATTTTATGTAAATTCATGTATAGAATATTTCCAGGGGGTTAAATCATTACAGCAGAAGAAAGGTCCACTTAAAGAATACGTAAACATCTGTCAGGTATGGAGAATTTTCCCCTCTATCATCAGACAAGATTATATTTTCATAGGGTCACTAACATGGCCTGGCTGCAATCTGGGCTGGCCTGCATGAAGCAGTCTGCACTTCTTCCTAGGGAGCACATGACCGAACACAGACGGTAGTCATCCTTTCATCCCTGGGGGCCTCTAGGAACTACCTCAGCTTCAGTTTAGATTGGGAAACTGAAAAATCACTAAATGTGAAAACACCAGATTGCCACCCCTTATAGCCAGGAAGCCCTCTATTTTGTGGAAATCCCAGTGTGCATCATTCAAAAGGATGGCAAACTTGCTTCCACTCCAAATGGAACAGAGCGGTTCTTCAGAACAACAAAACAGCCACCCCAACCCACCCCTGCCCTATACTAGTGATCCCACAGGCCAAGGTAGGTCCCTGCCTCTGTAGAAGTCTGAGAAGGTACATCTCCGTCATCTGTACTTGGGGGCTGCTTTTCTCCTGCTTTCCAGCTGCCAAAGCCTGGCACATAAATACTGCAGAATATCACACAGAGGAGCAGGAAAGCATAGGCACATGTTGCAGCTACCAAATGCAATGCAGCATGCAAGCAACAGGAAAGACTTTATAGCAAAACATCAAAAATTCAACTACCAGGCTGTATTTGACCTTTCTGCCCCTACAAACACACACTCCTGGATAAGGTTTAATCTCTTCTGAACAGCAGTCTTCCCTTAAGTTGTCCTATCCATGGTCTTATCTATCCTGTACAACTTTCTTCCTAAATATACAAATTTTTTACAATATGCTATATGGAAAAAGAAGCCACAACTGATCAGTTCAGAAATATAGGAAAATCTGGAAGTATTTACAACCAGTAAATAAAGCCCAAAAGTGAAGGAAATAGCAATACTTTGCAGCCATTTTCTAAACATATTTGCACCCTGACATCAGATCAGCCCTTCACCATTTAGTCACCACAGAGAAAAGTTAGGGCACCCTGACCACAGAAGCAGCAGCAGGAAGAAAAGGCCTGGTACCAGTAGGAACACACACAAAGCAGTAAACTTACCACACCTTCTCTTGGACAGTCAAAGCTTTGGTCATGAAAAATGGATCGGCAGAACTGACACCTTGTTTGCCATACAGTCTGCTAAGAGATCACACAGGATTTTTCCCCCTTCGCAATTCAACCCGTAATGCGTTCCCTTTGCTCCAAAACCTGTCACTAAAAGATATGAATCGATAAGTCTGCTGTGGGGCTGTTTACTTGCCTTCCAACATAAATTGGCACGCTGCAAGCCTCAGGAGTTGCACACCGAATACAGGCCCTGTAACACAGTATCCCCCCCCTCTCAGCTTTTGGCCCATCAATTCAACAGGAAGCAATGCAGGAAATCCAAGGCATCGATGTGATTCCAATCCATGCCCTTCCTGTCTGGGGAGAGAGATCTAAAAGCATCCGGGACTCTGCTAACAGAAACAGTCAACACCTCTGCTGAAGGCGAGGGGGAGGGAAATTCAACTACCCAACCCAAAGCTAAACACAGTTTAGCTGGTACACATCAGAAGAGACCATACTAACAGCCAACCAGCATTCCAGTTCCATTTTTCTGACGTACACAGACAAACAACACTGCAACCAGGAGGCAGTGCAGCCATGCCCAAGCCAGCTTTACGGAAGCCAGCCAAGGCTGTGTAACTGTCGTGCTGTCTCAGCATGGATACCAAGAAGGGGAAGCAGTGGTCACCCGGTTTGCCTCCTCTAGCTTCTTGCGGCTGCAGACCAGGCGCTGTAGTACACAAAGTAGTAGTTTAAAACTTGTCCTGCTAGTTACAACCATGATCCTTAACCTGTTTGCAACATCCTGGTTGTGGGGTTGCAGGACACACAGTAAAGCAGTCAGCCTGACTCTGGCAGAGAAGCCTTTTCAGACAGCAGTGCAGGCTGCTGCTAAAGGTGCACCATCATGTACTCTGTACATTTCCCCTGCTGAGCACAAGGCAACATCAAGGTCGTAATTTTCAAAGGTATCCCCAGGATAGCCCCTTACACCACTTGGACTATTGCACTGGTTTGTAATAAGCTACAGTCTACTAGAGCAGCACTACTCAAGTGTAGGAGAGAGGAGCAGGAGGCAATAGCCTTGGCACACAACCAAGGAAGTCACTCCCCAATGTATTAGATACTACGATGAACTTTGCTCTTTCAAACAAAACGTCAAATAAATTTGGTTGACCTGTCAGTCAGTAAATCCTTAACAACAAAAACATACAAACAAAAAAGAAAATTCCAATTAGTTAGAGAGCCGGGGGAGGGAGAGGAGGGAAGAGAATATTCTTTCCTGTATCTATTTTTAGGCTAAGTAAGGCTGTCTGAAACCATGGCAATGAACCTGCTATAAATCCCCTCACCAGCTCGATGTTTTGTTTCCTTATAGACAAGGATAAATGAACGCGTACTACGGATTAAATGGTCTAAACCAGAAATGAATCAACTAACAGGCTACTGGAAATGCTTTTGTCAGTTATGAAAACTACTGGTTAAGAGAGGCAGGAGTAGCTCAACCACTCAACAATCTCATACTGAGTAAGAAATCCTTTGCAGCCCTTATGAACAGCACTGAAGTGGGGTCAGCCTCTAGGCTGCAGCTCTTTGCCACCATCTGCTTCTGGGTGTACTCTCACATCAACGGTCGCACCCTCAGTGCCCAGATTCATTCTTCAGGCTGGGCCCCGATGCCTCCAGCTGTGGAGGTCCACGCCCCCACCTCAACATTACCTTTACTCCACTCCATGAGCAGAGTTGTTTGCCAGGCTGCCCTCTTAAAATGGTCCAGTGCTGGGGTCCAGGCTTGAAGGAGCAAATGACCTGGCAGCACGCAGACAGCAGGTACCAGGCACCTGAAGCTTGGGATCACTTATCCAATTGCTTTGGCTAACTGTACACAAAGTTTGCAAGCCTTTCTACACCAGGGGAAAGTTTCTGAAAGAGAATGATAGTCTTGCACTTACTGAAGCACAAATATTATTGCATGAAATGAAGAAAAAAGTAAGTATCTGATCAAGTTTTTACACCTGCTATACAGCCATACTCAATATAATTGCCATCAAAGAAAGAAAAAATGTCAGGGTCAACAACAATTTTCAGGCTGATGGGGAACACCCCCCTCAGTGTCCCCCCAGGATTGTAAGTAAAAGCTTGGATTTGTATCCTGATTGGTTTAAAAGGGAAAAATACCACCTTCACATTCATCCTACCCTATGACTTAAATATGGGGTTATCCCACTGTTTGACACTGTGTGAAGAATGAGAACAACTACCTGGTAAAATTGTGGCTCAAAGGTATTTGATGCACCCATATGTAATTTTTCTAGTGCTTCTTATTAAAAAGAAGATAAGGGAGAGAAGGAAACCAGCAGCTAGAGATATATATATATGGGTTTTTTTGTTTATGTATACTCATCTGGCTTTGGAAAAAAACAACAAAACAAGAAAGTAGGGAGCAAAAAATACTTTCCCTCTTTTGACATTTAAATGAGACCGAAATCTATCCACAGCTGAAAATTTAGATTTCAACATAAGCATCAACAATTTAAAAGAAATATTTCAAAGCTAGTAACTTCCATTAACACTTTTACATCTGCTGCTGAAATAACTGATTCTATATCCTTATATGGTTGGAGGTATCAAATTCATCCTGATTTTTAATCCTCTGCCATGCACACTAGATTGGCTGCCAGTCTACGCTGCTTTGGAGGACTGAAACATCCTACAAAGCTCAGTTCTGCCTTCACGACAGCTTTGCTTGGTATGCGGGGGAGGAAGACAGAAAATACACCTGTCTCAAGACAGTTAATTAGATACCCAGCTCTTTAAAGATCGACATCCCAATTATATTTTGATTCTACATGCTACAAAGTTTTTTACACTTGCATGTATCAGGAAAAAGGGGGGAGAAACACCTGTAACTCTGTAAAACTACTACTCAGCAACATTAAAGGGAAAAAAAACCCCCAACACACACATAAAGGCAAGAATGCTAAAAACATTAGAAACTGCAAGATTTTTTTTCTCTGCACAGACCACAGAGGACAGGCAGTCTCTTTTGCTCAGTGCGGTTACAGCGCACACATCACCCAGGCAGTATCAGCTTCCCAGCATTGCTAAGCAACACCACGCCACATTACCTCAATTGATTCAAGGGAGGGAAGTTGATTCAGAAGCCATTGAAAAAGACAGAAACTAGATAAAAATGGTTGCACAAACTTCACAGACACAAGCCAGGATCCCGCATAGTCAGAGCAAAAAGCAATTAAGAAAAACCATGGGACTGATGGACACACACACGCGCACAAACTAAAGCAGAATTTTAAAATATCCACATATATAAAGACAGAAGAAAGGGGAAAATCAAGCAAGTATGAGAGGAAGAAAACAGCACTGCTGTCTCAGTTCAGGTATTCTGAGACTAAAACAATGAATTACATCTTTCTTTCCAGGGAGTAAAAACCAGAAAAACAGCCAGAAAGCCATTAGAGACACGGCAGCATTAAGTCTGATCCACATCAAAAACAGAGCTTGCACACCATTGAGGATCTTTGTTACAAGTATTGAAGATCAATGGCAGGAATGGATATGAAACACTGAATTTTTAACTGCTTCAAAACCAAAATCACATTAACTCTTCTGAACACTAAATATCGTCCCCTTCATTCTAATCCTAAATTCTGAAATGTGTGAGACATTCATAGGAGTTGCATTAAAATCTTATTATGAATATAATCCAAAACAGAACGGTATACATAAATATACTAAATAAATCCACTATCTATGCAAAAATCTGAAAAAGCTCATCTGTAAAAGTTTATTTTAATTGAAATTGAGATTTGTTCTGAGTGATAAGAACTGGAAACAATGACACTCAACTACACCTTCCATGCAAATAATTCATGCAATAAAAGCCAATTTTTTCATATATATAAAAATACAATTATTGTCACGGCTTCTTGTGGTGGTTTGACCTTGGCTGGATGCCACTCTATCACTCCCCTCCTCAGCTGGACTGTGGAGAGAAAATATAACAAAAGGCTTGTGGGTCGAGATAAGGACAGGGAGAGTTCAGTCACCAATTACCACCACAGGCAAAACAGACTCGACCTGGGGAAATTAATTTATTACCATGCAAATACCAGAGTAGCATAATGAAAACTAAACCCAAAACTTAAAAATACTACCCTTCCCTTCTTCCTAAGCTCAGCTTCACTCCCGACTTCTCTACCTCCTCCCTGCCAGCAGTGCGGAGGGACAGGTTATGGGGGTTGCGGTCAGTTCATGACACACTGTCTGTGCCGCTCCTTCCTCCTCACACTCTTCCTCTGCTCCAGTGTGGGGTCCCTCCCACAGAAGACCAGTTCTCCACAAACTTCTCCAGCGTGAGTCCTTCCCACAGGTTGCAGTTCTTCACGCACTGCTCCAGCATGGGTACCCCGTGGGGTCACTAGTCCTGCCAGCAAACCTGCTGCAGTGTGGGCTCCTCTCTCCATAGGTCCTGCCAGGAGCCTTCTTCATCACAGGTCCCCAGTGGGGTCACAGCCACCTTCGGGCATCCACCCGCTCTGGTGTGGAGTCCTCCATGGGCTGCAGGTGAATATCTGCTCCACCATTAACTTCCACGGACTGCAGGGGGACAGCCTTGTCTCACCATGGTCTTCACTACAGGCTGCAGGGGAATCTCTGCTCCAGCACCTGAAGCACATCTTCCCCCTTCTCCTCCTTCACTGACCTGGGTGTCTGCAGAGTTGTTGCTCTCACATATTCTCACTCCTCTCTTCTGCTGCAATTTGTTGCAAAGATTTTTTTTCCCCTTCTTAAGT
This sequence comes from Ibycter americanus, assembly GCA_035590275.1. Taxonomy (NCBI): domain Eukaryota; kingdom Metazoa; phylum Chordata; class Aves; order Falconiformes; family Falconidae; genus Ibycter; species Ibycter americanus. Next base: position 56,451,524 of record JAVJGI010000014.1, on the reverse strand, counting down.
ATGTTACCACAGAGGCACTACCACCATCACTGATGGGCTCGGCCTTAGCCAGTGGTGGGTCCATCTTGGAGCCGGCTGGCATTGGCTCAATTGGACATGGGGGAAGCTTCTAGCAGCTTCTCACAGAAGCCACCCTAGTAGCCCCCTGGCTACCAACACCGTGCCACACAAACCCAATGTGCTTCTGGACCCGCTTAAGCCAACATAAACTAGGTGCTCCCAAATGGCCACATATTCCTGCCTTCCCGTAGCTGCCTCCTTTCCAGTTCCTGTTTCACATGTAGGAAGCACTCAGGGCAGCAACATGGGAGGAGGAAGGTCTGCTCACCTACTCAGCAGGGCCAAGGGACAGTGGAGACAAACCGGGCACCATTATCCTGAAAGTCAGGAAGATGTAAGGTATGTATGGGAGCAAGAAGACAGTACAAGTGCAAGACGGCTGGCAAAAACACAGCATCATTAGATCAGACTTTAGGACCAACAGCAGGCTACCAGAATTAGATGCTATTCACCCAGGAATTTTAAAGGCACTCCAACATACAGCCACAGAACTATTAACCATGATGCCTAGCTTCCCTCTAAGACAAACTTAACAAACGAGATATAAAAAGCTGAGAATGTGCTGCCAATTTCAATAAAAGGGCTCCAGGGAACTACAGGCTGGTAGCTATAGGTTCACCTCTATAGTAAGAAAGTTGATAGAAATCACAAGAACAGATTAGCAGGTATGCAAATAAACATAATACAGGAGTGCCATCATAGCATGGCTTCTTTTACAACAAACTTCCCATGACATATACAGTTAAGTGTGGTTATGTATGAGATATATATATATATATATATATAGTGTGTGTGTGCTTGTATCTCTAACAAACCTTTGACAATGTCTCTCACCACAGGCTTTTAAAGAAATTGAACTGTCATGGGATAAGATGGAAAGTACTTCTGTGAATTAAAAACTGGTTAGATGAGAAGAAACAGCACAGGAATAAATAGCCAGTTTTCATAATAGCTCTGGTTTTGCATTTGTGCTACTCAATGTATTTGTTATTTATGTGGAAAAAGGAACAAGCAGCAAGATGATAAAGTTTGTTGGTGATTACAGAATCAGAAGAACTGTGAAGAGCTGCAGATAGATTTGTCAGGTATTTATACATACATAAACAGCCAAAATAGTGAATGTAAACCCTGGAGCCACCACAGTTTAACTAAAGTGAGGAACCACTCACAGATGGCAAAGCACAGTGCTGGTTGGGAGAGCAAAGGGAATGTTGGGAGTGAGCAAGTTGGGGATATTCAACACAACCGCAAACACCACTGTACCACTACAAATCCCTGGTGCAACCTAGGGCTGGTGCTCTGAGCAATCTTCAGAGAAGGATATAGCAGAACAAGAAAAGGTTCAAAGAAGGGTGACAACAGTGAGAAGTCTGGAGCAGCTTTAACCTAAGGAGAGCTAAACAAATAAGTGCTTTTAGATTAGAAAGGGAGATGGATAAGATGATGGACATAAACCCATGACTAGCATTATAGAGAAAGCAAATAGGAACCATGTCTCAATAAATGAATTAAGTGGTATAAAATGAAGTTTATCAGGCAGCTTATTTAAAAACAAGAGCAAAAGGAGGTACTTTTTCCATACTACAACTCATTGCAGAACCCACTGTCACAGGATGTTGTGAAGGCAAAAATTTAAAACAGATTAACACATGATTAGACGTATTCAAAAAAGAAAGTCTGTCAACAACCGTTAAACAAAGGTGCAGACATGACCTTCTTGCTCAAAGTCTTTGAACTGCAGCTTGCCAAAAGGCGGGAGGGATCACTGTCTTTTACTAACAGTTTTTCCCCCTTAGGATTACTACTGCCATTATTAGAGGTAGGATGCTGGGCTAAACCAGACCTCTGGCTGGAAGTTTCAGGGCTAAATCCCGTGTTACAGGCCCAGGAATCTTCAGCAAGATATGCAGTGCTGAGAAGCCCCATCTTTCAACATCCATCTCCTAAAACATTACCTCTTCCACTCTCTTCTTGAGGGTTGCCCCAGGCTGTGAGGGAACATCCATAAGCAGCACCTGCTGAAGCCACAAGACAGACAAAGAGTTGCTTCCTATTGGAGAGCTGCACTTGATTAAACATGTTCCTGTTACACGAACACAGCTGTGCTACATGTTTCTAAACTGAGTTAAGTGTGGCCAACCTGTAATTTTGCCTACATTGAGGGGCTGGATTTACCTACTTCTGTTTCATGGTCGGGTACTAAAAACCTCATTAGAGCTGATTTGTAAGAGAAGAGCTCCTGTCCTCCGCTTCAGGTGGCTGAGCTCAATTATGGTGCTGTGCTAGTGAATTTGAAAGTCATTTGAGAAGTTACACAGTTTCTGCAAGGCAGTAGCAGAAGGGGATGAGGAAGATGAAGGAGGAAGAAGAAAGAGGCCACTCTACTTCTGCAGGGATTCAGAAGCTGACTAGCAAGGGAAGGCACAACAGACAGCACTAAAACTTGTTCTGCCTTCATGTCCCCTGCCACTCATGCACATCTCCTCCCTAAAATGGATGGCAGGCAAACTATGAATCTGGGAGATGTCAAGAAAATGGCCTCTTGATGAGATTTATAAGGCACTAACAGATTTATGCAGCCACTCACAAGGTGAGATACGTGCCCACTTGCACAGCCTTACCACCACATCATAAATACAATTCTACTTTGTGTCTAGCAGCTAACCTGTTGCATTTCTCACCTGTTGCTACAAACATACTTAAAGTGCCTTAAAGAAAGTATATAAACTTTGGTTCCCTTTCAGAAATACTAAGTGAGCTTCCAGTGAGAAGTGAAATTTGCATTTCTCAGTATCACCCATTTTTAGCTCAAGTACCTAGAATATATTTAGAGCTTAGGTATGTTATTTGTCTTTGGAGAAACTGATAGAGCTGAAACCCAGAGAAAATCCTTCCCCTGGGAAGCAGGAATCAGTCACAGGGAAACTTCAAACTTTAAATCTCTTTGCAGATAGCAGCCTGCTCAACAAGACCTCTCTTGCCTCATGCACTCTCTCTCTGCCTCCACACACTACCTCTCACACTTTTCTGTTATGTTCTGCAAACAGTTTTACAAAAAAACCCCACTAAAACAAACAACATTAATAAGCCACAACCAATAAACTAATCTGTTCTAACATTGTCTTGGGCTCAGCAGCCATTTCAGCCGCCCTGTAACTTCTGCAGTGGGTGGTGGCTTTTCTGTTCTGCGCAGATCACTCAAAGCCACAGAGGCTGGAGGAGGAGATCACCTTCATCCACTGCCCAGACTCTACAGTACTTACCAGAAGAACCTCCACATAAAACCACAATTGGTTCCTTCTGGCTCCTATGATAGACTTGCATTGGAACAGTAGCCCACATTTTTCTTCCTGCGCCAAAGATAACACTAACAATAACTCTTAGCAAGACACGAAATACATCTGAGCAGCTTGTTAAACAACAAAGCTCAGTCACTGACGTGCCTTATGCTGTTGTTTGAAGAGGTCAACTCTTCCTTGAGGTATTAGCACCACTTGTCACATGGCAGTAAGTCTGTTAGTGCTTATTTTATCACGTTCTCGGGCTTACTTGTCTCAGCTCCGTGATTATCCCACAATTTCAATACTGGCACTAAGATGACTGATTTGGTGACTCACACCTACTCCTCCACTGTGATTTTAAAACAGTGCCACTTATCTCACCAGAGTGCAACTCCATCCAGAGCGCCAACATCACATAACTGCTGCCCTACCTCTTCTGATAATGCTGTGTTCCCACAACACCCTGCCTTATCTACAATTTCTGCAAAACCATAGAAGCATTTGGACTACAGCTCTAGTCTAGTTCTTGGTACCTCGTTTCTCTTTGCATGCCTCTGAGCTCCCACTAATTCTGAGACTGTTTCTTAAATAAAAGCACCATTGCTCTGTTTTCAAATAGACAAAATGAGGCATGTCTCCATGAATGTTTCACTGGTACTGGTCTATAACTTACCAGTGCTAGATACAGATATATATGACTCCAGATCATTTAATAGCAGGTAATTTATTATCCTGGGGGACTTCACCTGAACAGTCCAACTGGACAGAGACTGGCCATTAGAAGCCCTGACCTATACTTTCCTATAAACACCCAGAATCACGCTGATTCAGTCACGGGATCTACCACCGGGCACTTTCATGGCAAGTATAATAGATACAGGAAAAACAGACCTCATTAGTATGGCCAACTGTTAAGTCCGAACAGAAGATACTTGAAAACTATCTTACAAAAGGAAGAGGCCAGGTTTTCCCTATCAAGCCAGAGGTCAGTATTACCTTGCTCCATGCTTTCAGCACTAACTCTTCCCCTTTTGTACTAAACATATAGTCAGAAATCAGCCTTAACAACTTCCTCTGTATTACAGATCCTTTGAAGTTAATATTGAGATATATTTGTCCGTCCTGGTTTTTTTCAGCCCCTGAAATTCCTTTCAGGTTTCCAATTTCAGCAACTTACGATCCTGGTATTTTTCAAACAAACTCTCTGAAGGACTGGAAACAATGCTGCACCAAGCTTCACAGCTTTCTGTAAGACCTTGTCACCAGCAGGAAACTTTGCCATAATAGTTCACGCTTTGCCCAATATCAGATATTCTTGACATGTTTGTTTTAAAGTACCACTGCCTAGGTGGTGTATTTTGGGGGTACTGCATCCCCTGCCCCCATCTGTTTCTATATACAGCCTCTAAACTTTGCTCCTCTAAGCTGTTGGGTACACCAGACAGGTTATCTACAAGGTGTTTCTGCAATCACCCAGTATTTTCTGTATTGAGGTTCAATTTACAAGCCAAACTGCTGCAGCAAAAAGCATTTTCCAGGGAAATCTGCTAAAAACTTTTGGTAATACTAATACAACATTCACTGTCATAAAAAGACATTTTTAATATGCTTCTTTGTATTATTCAGGAATCATTCAGAGTCAAGGAGTCAAACAATGAAGCCAACCACCAGCAGGGCTCTAACTGCTCAGCACAAGCCTCTATGTTCAGTCTCACAAGATGACTGTTAAGACAAAAAAATAAAAATAAAAATCTTTCCAAGACTACTGTCTCACCTAAACAAAAAGATATGTAACTGCTTCCCCAAATGGAAAGGTACCGTCATTCCAGGTGTCTTTGGGAGGGTCTGTGACTACCCACAAATCAAAGATGAATATTCTAGGAACCACTGCCACCAGTATGACTATCCCTTCTAGATCCAGCTGCAGAAAGAGGAAGCAATTACGTTTTCAGGTTGTTAAAAGATGACAGCAGGCATACCTATACAAAGCATCCAATTTCTGTTACCAAGTAGCACCCAGATAAGCATCCAAGCAAAAACTTAAAACAGTCTCAATAACGTAACGTTAAGGCTTAGAGGTAACCACAAGGGAAGCAGCTGGACAAAAGGAGAAGGGCATGAAAAAACACTTCAAACCCCCATCACATCACCAAGAACCAAGCTTCTTTATCCTCCAACTTCATGAAGATCTGAAGGCAAAACAGCCTTGGACTATAAGCAAAAATAGAGCCTGAGCACTGAACAGAGCTCCTGATCACTTCGAAAAGGAAAGTTCAAGTATAACCCCTTTCAATTTCTTTAAACATATATGAGATTGTTTTGAGTTTCCAGTCTTGCCTTGCTGAAGAAGCCTCTCTAACATTACAGGGTAATGTAGCTTTAGACGCCACGCATCCTTTGATCAGACTCACAGAAAGAGTCTTCCTCATCTCTGCAAAGGAAAATAGAGTTCAGAAGCATGAAGGCATCTACTGTTGCTTATGTAAATGACATTTTGCTATAACAGGTTTTTAAATAAACTGTCCGCTCCCTTCCTCAAAAAGCTGAGATTATCACGGCAAGGAGAGAAGTAGAAAATAAACATGCCCACAACAGCATACAGTTTCCAGGAACTGTGCTTCGGAGGATCTGCTTGTAGGTTATTTCATTCTCCCCGCAACGTGTGAAATGGCAGGAAATTCAAGTTTACATGTGCAGGGGACAGAGATCTCATTGGAATACACAACCAGTCATGCACAAAGTAGTCTGCAGGGGAAAATGAGGTGAAAATCTCTCAGAGACAAGCACGTTGAAAGTCTATCTGAGGCTCATACATCTCATAAGATGTTGAACTTCCCAGACAGGATGAATAGCAGTAGTACCACAAGCCTTGCTTGGACAGAACCAGTTATTTTTCTGCAACAAAGCACAAGCAGTAACAGAAAAAACAAACAAAACCAAACTTTCTATGCATCTGTCCTTCATAATTTAAGAACAAAAAAAGTTATGTTGTAGTCTGCATGTTGGCAGTGTACCTTTTGACTTGCTTCCATGGCCTAACATGCTCTACTAGCATCTGAAACTTGGGAAAGGGAGGGGTGGGGGGGAAGACTAGGTATTTTTTAAGTATTTTTAGATAAATTTTATGGTACAAATGAAAGAAAGATAAAACAGATGGCTTAAGTCATTACTGGAAAGTAAACACATTAGTAAGGACAAAACCTTACCTTAAAATTGCTTTTGTCATTTTCCTCTAGAAGTTCAATTTTACTATGGCTTTCAACGCACTACCTTTGGAAAGAACTAAACTTAAACCACTAAAAACTCTTGAAAATCACCCTAAAAAGGCATCAGAAAGTGAAAAACAAACCACTTTGCCACAAACAAGACTTATTTACAACAGAATGATTTATTATACTACAAAGAGATTAAAATTTGGTGACCATAATTAATTTTTCAATTCACTAATAGTCAAATTTATTGAAATACCATGAGATTCTGATAGAAATCTAAAAAACACTAAGCCTGTGAGAGACCTAATTTGCATGATGCCTTCAGTTAGATAGCTGGAGTTCTTTGTGTGTTTCAAGCTTTAATGCACAAAATCCTAATTTTCTCCCATCTGATTATTTTGTTCATAGATTAAACAGGACAAAGGAAGAAGAAAAAGCTTTCCTACTTTCTGAGCTCCCAGATGAGTTCTCAGTCCTGAGTTTACTCAAAAAGAAAATATTCTCTCTGCATCTGGTAGCTAAATTGAAAGCAAATACATAACACAAAAGCTTTTCTGCTTCTCAAAAAATGGAAAGTACTTACACTTGGAAAAATGTAAAAAGCAGAACTTTATCCAGTGTAATGCAACTAAAATAGAGATCTAAAAAAATTTAAGGAGTAGATCCCCTTCAATTGCCTTATATATTTTAAATGACTATACAATAAATGACAATACAAAAGGTACATCTTGTTTGACCTACTTAATTTGAGAAGTCACTGATACCAAGTGTTTCATTTAAGTGAAACTAGGAAGTACACGTAAGGACTTCCCAGAAGGTTCAAATTTAATTTGTCAGTTTTATTCTGAACAGGACGTTTTTTACAAAAAGACATTTATATTACTTTTTATCCATCCTAGTATCTAGCTGCTTATCATCCACAGCTTTGCTACTTCACAAGGTCTACATTAAACACCGCAGCCATCTCACATTACAGATTTTATGTTAATCTTTCAAAGTTGTTGCTTCCACACTGAAATAATTTTACTCAGAATCCTAGTGAAATACTAGCACACTGCTGCCAACATTTGGGATCTGACCTCTCAAGTACTGTTTAAAGAAAACACATCCAAGAAATTCAAAATTTTTGCCCGTTTCTCAGTGCTGTCACAGCTCCACAACTCAGTTCTCTCTGAACTCGTGCTGCCACAGCAGGGACAGCACAGCAGCCTCCAGAGCACACCAGCAGAGCCTGTGGACTTTCATGGGGCTCCAAGGCAGTGAACGCAGAGACACGGTGTGCAGCAGCCATCAAACCAGTGATCTGCCTCAACCAGGCCACAGAATAAGACCGTAAAAGAATGTTTTGTGTTACAGGAGATTCCCAACCCATCTATGCAAAAATAGCCCGTAAGAATGCCGGAATGCTTCAGAGAGAGGGATGTTTCCCCTCTGCTTTGGCAAGAAATCTTATTGGTTTCCATGTTTCTACATATGGTTGTTTTGTAAGGTTACAAAAGTGAAAATACGGCTCCATTTCTCTTTTCTTACAAGTAGAGGCTGAATTTCAAGCTGCATGCAGCTAAACACCACCAAACTTTCTGGCTCACTGTGCAGAGTGGATGCTCTCAGCAAGACGATTATCCAGGAATCAAGCACAGAAGTTAGTGTTGGAAGAGAGCCCATTTACCCAATGAGAGGCACAGAAACCCTTCCTCCTTCCTGCCCCTCCAAGAAATGCCACCTGGAATATTTCTGCCTGAAAAACGCGATGCTTCTGCAGAAATCAAGAGAAGGCTATGCAGAGGCAACTTATGTCAACTTTTCAAGTACTTACAGAATGGTACCAAAGAGCTGATAACGATGTGGTACCAACTGCAAGTTTTAATTGACCAGCTAGGGTAACACTTCAGGGGAGGTATGAACAGTCCTTAGAAGGTGTGCAAGTGGCCCAGATGCACACAGCAACTCGTATGTAAAGGTTCACACCAAAAAGGACCTGAAGTCCTAACTTCTCAATACAAACTAGTCTATTTTCTAGCCTTGCAATAATTTTGATAAGCCCTACTTGCTGTTAGAGATTACAGAAATAGAACTTATTTTGCTCAGTAACTGTATCACAATACTGAAAACCTACCAACACAGTTAATCTTTGCAGTAAGGGACTACAGGGGAAAAAAAAAAAAAAAGTAAAGAAAAAGGCCACACGCAACACTATATGGTTGTGTCTAGCAAGCCTTAATTGTCCCTTTCTCCCAGTAAGATTTCCCCAGATCACCTCTGGCACGCTTGGGAAACCCATACTATTCTCAGCCCATGCAATGCAGCAAGGTCAGCAGGAACATCCCATGGACAGAAGATAAACTGTTCGTACCCTTCAGTTATCAGCTATGTTCAAGGCCACACCCTGCCGTTTCACCATTCACATTAGCTCCTGGGTTTGCTCTGATGGATCCTGGGTTGCATCCCCATTTACTAAGCCTATGCTGCTTTTCATGTATCGTTACCTCCAGTCTGTAAGTGAACTGCACTGCTTTGTTCACTGAGTCAAGTTTAAATAAAACTGCCAGAAAAAACACTGATGTTGTTACCAAACAAAGCAGACACACAGTCACGAATCTGACATTTTCACACTTCTTGCAACTACTAGGACTAGTTAGTAGCCAGTTAGGGAATACTATGTGTACAATTTGGGAGTCTTATGGCTTGGTTCTCATCCATCTGAAGTGCTTAAGATGGGGGAACGGATAAACAACAGCTACCTATGAAGCTGTTAGATCTTGTAAATCAAGGAAAAAAATGGGAGGATTTTTTTTTTCATGGAAGACAATGTAATGAAAAAAAAAAAAAGTATAGTTATGCTTATTCAATCCTTTTAAAGTCTTTTCCCCTCTAGTAAATTCTAAGCATGAAGAACCAGCAGAACAGCCAAATGCACTATTGCTTTAAGGGAAATAAATTGTATGTTACCACAGTCCTCAGCTTGCAAAGTGACTTGGACTTTTTGCATGTTCTGCAGAAATAAGATATCCTTTAGGCAGCTCTCTTAATGTATTCATTCAGAGAGGAGCCTTCGAAGTTGCATTCATCTAATTAAAAAAAAATTAGTGGCTGTCTCAGCGGGTAAGGAATATGTACTGCCAGACAGCAAAGACCCTCTGTTAATGGATGTAAGGCATAGTGGCACCTTACTGAATTCCTGTAGCAAAGTCAGGCTTTCTTGGAGGGTCTTAGAATGATCAGAAGTATATAAATGAACTCCTTATTAAAGATGGTTTTTAAAAACATGGGTGATGCTTTAAAGCTTTAATAGTCTAACACGCTTCTAACATTTTATGGAACAGAACCCACGCTCCAAAAACATTTTTGGTTACTCCCTTTTTGTCTCTAGCATACCCAAGAAATTCCAAGATACACTTCTGTTTTTTGAGCTGAAGGATGATAGCAGACATACTAACCAAAATAGGTCATCGTGCCTTACTCACACAGATAAAATGACTAAGCATATGGTAACAAAAGAGAACCTTGAGGTTATTAATCACAAACTGCTTTAGCTCAGCATAAAAATAATGAGTAATTGCATTTCAAGAAAACAAATGTATAGAATGTTCTATACAACATAGAAGAATTATTAAAATTCAAAAGTAGAGACCGACAGATCTACTGGTCCAGTAACTAGGTTACAAATGATCTTTCTGGAAAGCCAACTGACATGAAGACAAACCCCTGCACAGCAAGTCCTCCTGAAGGGCTCCAATCTGCAGGTAACTCTCTCTACTAGAACTGGACAATCCAGAGCAAAACAAAAGCTTTCCAGGGAACCAAGGAGACTGCCACAGCAAAGCAGCAAGAGAACAAAACATTTGCAGGATAATAAAGCGTAGGAGCATGTAAGGGTTGTGGTCTGCAAGTTCAGTGGGAAGTTTAAAGATTTAGGAAGAATTAGAGCCATTTTACACAGGCCAGTTTACCAGCAGGAAAAAAACCCAACAGTAAGATCGTAAACTGTGCAGTAGTTTTATTGGTTGGGGTTTTTTTTCTTTTAATGGGAGCAGCGGTATTTAAGACCTATGAAAGAAGCTTGAACAAAAACATCAGTCCTTATAGGGAGCACCCTTGAATCAGATTATGGACACAGAAAAGAATTTATGACCATTGCCAAGATGCCTACAAACACTGGCTCAGGCCTGTAGTTACCTAAAACTTGTCCTTCAGTCAATCACTGAAAATACAGCTCTGCAGGCAATGGAAACAACAGCAACCTCATCCTACAAATCACTGAACAAAAACTGAAGCAGGTAAGATCAAGGGTAGCTATCAGTCAGAATACAATGTCCTGTCTATTAGAGTAAAACATACATGTTTACTGTTAAAGGTGCCTAATTTAGTGACAGAAAAAGATATTGACTTGTAAATCCATGCAAAAAAAAAAAAAGGAAAAGAAAAAAAAAGATGGATTTCTCTTAGTGGAAAAATGACTGAATAAAATAGATAAATAAAGCAAGGATGTTAATAGTCAGATTCTCTTAACAGTTGATAACTGTCTCACAATCAGTGCATGTTTCTGAAAATTTTCTTTCTTAATCATATGGTACAGAACAAAGTGTATGTAGAACTTACATGACACAGAATTTAAAAACCATTTTGAATTTGAATCTCGTGATGATCACGAAGAAAATCTTTAGATGACTGCATTCTGGCACAGGGGAGAAGGGAAAAAAGCCTCTACAAATCCGTCAAGATAACTGTCCAATACCAGGCTTGCCATTTGCAGTCTTTCTAAATCATACCAATCATACACAAAATCTGTTGCAGCATTTAAAGGCTTCGCGCCAAAAAAAAAATTAGTTTTATTGGGTCATCAAAACCCCAGATGAGCCTCCAAAGATTTGCATTCCTTCCTTACTGTTAAGAAAGCTGTAGGACTAATGGAAAAATAATATTACTCAAAACTTACATACTTGCACTTTTGTTGAAGATGTAAACGAATGGCTAACAAGTTCCAGGACTCTACACCAGCACCAGTGTTGGCTATAAGCTTACTGAAACTTTACAAAACATAAACAGCATGTCCTTCTATCACATTTACCTTATCGATAGAGAAGATAAATACAAACATTATGGATAAATACTACAGAATGCTGTCACAGATAGTTACTGCCTTAAAAAAAAGGTTGGGAGGTAAAAACATGCCCAGAATTCAAGAAGGAAAAAAATGTAAATATTGTATATATAACCAATATAGCCAGGTTTGGAGAACACCAGATAATTCTTACTACCCGAAAACCTGATAAAAGTAGTACCAGTAAGATCCTGCCTTCAGTAAAGGAATTATTCAAATTGCAGACTCTTCACCCTTTATTTCAAGAAGAAAAGCCACATATTCATTAACTTATAGTGATTAAATACATTTCCCTAATCTCAGCCTTGCAACAGCGAGAGTATTGTTTGTGTTTATTTTTTTCCTCACAAACTGTCATTAAAACTAAGACAAGAGGAATGGCTCTTCTCAGGACTACCAACAGCAGCACACACAATGTCCAGAAATAGAAACACAGAACCTTGATTTACATCATGTTTTTCTTTTACCCTGAAAGAAATTCAGCCTTATTAGTGTATCAGAAAAAAAACATACATACTGCTAAAACACTAAGAGTGTATGCACATGGGAATTTTAAGGAGGGGAAAGAAGGGGGAAATAAATGGTAGACAAAAGAAAGAGGCACAAAGAAATGGGCTACTATTCTTCCCTCTAACATGAACTAATTGCATATTGGGTAAGGATAATCCCCCACGACATTCCATGTGTTCAAAGGTCAAGACTTTTGATTGTCAACTCTCCCCATCAAATCTTATTCCCTGAATAAAAGAGCCTGAAGCTGTCCCGTAACATACACACTCTCAAACTTGGGGCTTAAAGATGCTAGCTCTGCACAGTGAAATACTGTATCAGGCACCACCAACACAGCCCTCACAGATGAGCACTGTAACACAGCACACTTAAACAAGAAGTATGAACAACAAGCAATGAGCCAAGAGCTTCTAAAGGCTGTTTTGTCTATTACAAAATAGCAGGGACATGGTATTAACACAACTGTATTCACTGTATTAACATTCAAAGGATTCGTTTCACCTATGTTGCTGTGTGACTTTAAAAGCAGAGCTCCTCTCTCTGGATGCTTTAAGAGCATCTATGGGAGACAAGCCTGGCCCCACCGAAAGCACCCAGCCAAGAGGGAGCCCCTGTGTCCCCATGCCCTGTTACAGAGGAACCACTCCAGCTGCCGCACCAGGTATTAATAAAAAAAAAAAAAAAAAAAAAAAAAAATCTATCTTTCCCAAATGCAGAATTACACATACATAAGGTAGAGTCCTCAAAACAAGCACCCGAATCATTGCTATTCCTCCCTGAGGTCCCCCACACCACCAGGAATTTGATTAAACTTCCTCAACAGGAGAGCACTAAATAAACACTGTAAATTAAACAAAACTGTGCTGACGATCTAGTTGCAATTACTTCCAATTGATTTGCGTCTTTATTGTCCCCTCAAGCTTTAAACTTCATAGATAAAAAAGGATCAGGCCTTACTGGAGGAATACCAAAGGAATTACAGAACTTTCCTTAAACACATTCAAAAGTAACTGGACTAGTTTGTCCTCCTGACAAAACTTCAATTAAATTTAGCCTGGAAGTCTAATGAAAAAAATAGGCTATTCCAGGATTTGCCATAAACAAGCAAGTTAACGCTTAGAATAAATCCACTCATTGGTTAATATACACACACACAAATTATAAATTGCTGCAGCATATTTGATTTCACAGAAGTCAGACACTGCCAAAAGACTTTAGGAAACTTTTACCCAGCTGATACTGTATAATCCAGCTCTCAGGCATTTCAGCCTTTTCCAAGCTGAGCCAAATTGTCACTTGATTGCAACAGGAAACATACGCACATGAGTGAAGTGGGGTTGGTTACTGTAATCCAAATATTCTATGGGAAAACAAAAGCCAATATTTTTATTCCACTCCTGGGAACTCCCCTGCATAAAAATCCTGGAGTTACTTGTAGATTTTAAAACATCCTCTTAGGTCCTGTTATATATTATCAGGTTGGTTTTATAATTAATTTTCAGATATTAATTTCATTAGGCTCAATCTACTTGCAAGGGCCAGACCGATTATTCTGATTAATTTTCTCTTCCATGTCTCCAAATCACATTTTCCTTGCCAAGCTGGAACCGTTCTCAGATCACCATTCTCTGAAATTCATTCTGCTCCGATGTTAGCCCAGAACTGCTGCAGATACAAGGCTTTAAAACTTCTAGAAGCATTTTACATTTTTCTGTAGACATTTTTTAGATTTATAGCTACCATTTTCCCTTCACAGCACACATCCAAACTTCAGCTCCAATCCTGGGGTGCTTTTAAGTGGAAAGAACTTTCTTCATCTCGTAAGGGGCATTTTGTTTTGACAAAAGCAGACAGAAAAGTAGAATATAGAGTCTTCTCCGGGATTTTTTCTACTGAATTATGTTTACACTAAAATGAAAATTCTTTGAGCCTTCTTGAAGGACAGACATCATCTAATCCTGCAGCCATAAATATCCTCAATATCACACTGATTTTGCTGAGAATCTGAATCCAAAGATGAAGGGGCATACCTAGGTGTCCCTGTTGATTTCTTTACGTGACACTGGGAGAGAAAACGTAGTTCTGTTACTTACATCCATCTATTGTGATACACACTTGAAGAGCTCACCATCTCTACAGCTAACTACTTCAGCTTTAATTAGGTCATTCTTTGTGTATTAGCTGTTCTCATCACATCACCTATTTTTAACTTTAAGTATTTTAAATAACATAAAATATGCATTTTCAAACATTACTCTCACTTTTAAGGAAAGGAACTTTGAAGGAAAACTTGGTAGTTCTATCTACTGCCCAAAGAAATTTTACCAACAGATTTAAGGGAGTCAAAACAACCCTACCAAACACTTGATTAAGAACAATACTGCATTCAGCTTTAATGCTTTCACATACATGTCTGAATTTTCTTGAATATATAGACTGTTGGGTTTGCTTGTTTTTTTTATATCAGAGGAAAATGAAAAGTCTACAACTTAGTTGTGGAAAAAGAAAATGCTTCTGAACTCCATCTTCGCATCATATGTACAAACACAAACATACACACTACTCTCTATTTGATCTATTTTTTCAGTCATACACTTGCAGCAGGCCACTATTAGTCCCTAGCTCTCCTTCATCATGGACTTTCTCTTCATTCAGGAGGACAGGAATGTCTTCCCTGTGTTGGGTTTTCTCAAGCAGAGAGTTACCATCAAGTGTCATTTGCTCATTCGTTGTTTCAAATGATCCTTGAAGCGTTATTACAACTAGAAAGCGCTCCAATGATTTCTCTGGTGCCTTAGCATGCAGTCACTGCACACAAAATTAAGAGAGAAATGCTCACGTTGAAGGTATTACCTGACTGGCAGTTTATTGGTTCAGAATCTGAAATAGCCCTTGATTTGCACTCTAAAAGCTGGAGGTAAACTTCATGCAGATATCCTGCTCTCGCACCATTGCTTTGGTACTCCATTGGATACTGGCACACTACTTCACGGCTTTGGTACTCCGTCGGATACAGGCACACCACTTCATGGCTGCAGGAAGCATTTCCAGATGACTGTGGGAAATTGTGCTAGGTGTCAATGTGGCCAAGGTTTTTATTAAAGATTTCACTTTCTGGACAGGCTTCGTTAGTGCTAGGTTTGTTTCCTCCCCACTAAGAACCACTATTGTAAACATGCTCACGTCTGGTGATCAACAGAGCTAACAAAAATTGGTTTCCAACCAACTGATACTCTTCCCTCAGTCCCTGCATGATGAAAAGCCAGATGCTGCATGGCTCACTCCACCACACACCTCCTGTCCTGCCAGCCTTCCCAACCCCTCTCTTGACACTGTCCTATTAATTCACTGCTAATGAGATGGCATGACGCTGCATTTAGTTTGAGCAGTACCTATGCAATTGCCCAGCCAACACATGCCGATCGGGCAGCTGACAGGCAATGCAGATGACCTCCAGCAACAGCTGCAGTGATTCGAGTCTCTCCTCTATCTAGCACTTATTTTTAAATTAAGCTTCATTGTCTAACATGGTTGAAGTTGCCCAACAGTTTACACAGGTACACACAGAGAACAGTCAGAAACGAAGAGGCAGCATTACCATTTAAGCCTTAATTGTAAATAATAGGAGAAAAAACTGATATTGAAAAACCTGCCCTAAAAAGTTACCAGCAGCAACTTCTCTCTAAAAGGTCTATTTAGAAATTCTTCTCTTAGAGGTTCACTCCCAACTCACAAGTTTTAGGCAAACAGATCCTATATCCTTGGAATTGTGCTGTTTGTGACTCATCTCAAAATTCAAATATTATTAGTAAATGCAGAGCTGTAAGCAGCACTTAATTAGAATGCCTTTTAAAACCTTTTTTATATTCAAATGGCAGAGTCACTTGCCCTTCTCTCCACTGCAATACTATCACGCCATCTGCTTTGTTTTATGTATTTATTTGCTACTGAGGCACATTGAGGATGTCTTCTGCTACCTTCAGTTTCAATATTTATTACTGTACATTCTAGGTATCTTTTCCTTTTTGCTTGTTTTATATTTCTTTTCATGGTTTCTAGTATTTTATTTTTCATAGTACTGAAAATTATGCTCAACGTTTCAAAGGATACAGGAGGAAAAAATGGCACTCTGCACCAAAACACTAAACAATTTTATTTTCCACGTTACACCAGTTAATTCAGCTACGCTGTAAAAGATGGCTAACAAACAGCACAGGTTACAACAGCACAACTGTACAGTCGATCTTCCTACATGCACATACTGATGCCCCTGTTTAAAAAGCACTATTGAATGTTTAATATGTTAAAGGTAAACATTAACGTTTCAGGTCTTACAAAAGCAATGCAAAACAGATATTTTCAGGAGGAATTTCCACAAAGATAGGAGCCAAGGTCTTCAAATAAAAAGACTGAAAATTTCCTCCAAGGAGGCTAATCTTACAGATTCACACAAAACTAGCCTAATTTCTATAATGCACTGAGACCACCTGGTCCAAAAAGTTATATACACTCATAGTTCTCTAAAAGGTACAGCAACAGAATCCTCCTTCCCCATTTTCCCTTTACTATTTTTCATACTAAGGGCCCGAATACTAATCGCTCCCTGGAAAATAGGAAACTCCTAAGAAAGAACACAACAGCTCCTGCAGATTCTTACTTTTACAAGAGCTTTACCTTCCTTTTTAGCCTTAGTGTTTGAGAAAATAACCTCAGGCAGGACAAACTAAACAAATCATACTCTTCCTTAATCTGAAAAAGACACTACTATTACACATCTCAACAAGAGCTGGCCAGAGACTTCTCAGTTGTAATCACTGTTACTGCAAGCATAAGACTGCAGAGAATTAACAAAATAAAACCAAATCAAATTCATTTCACTTTGATGGTAAGCCATAAACAGCAGCAAACTCCAGTATAATTGGAGAAATGAGAGAGACAAGCAGAAAAAAAAATCCTCAACCTCCAAAAGACAGCCCATCCTCCCTTCCCATAATCATAGGAAGACCAGGGTGGCCAGAAAAATTCTCAAGGTCCGTCTGGTATCTGCTGTGTTCCTAGACCCTCTGCATAATGAGGCCCTGTTCCAGCCAAATAGTGATATCACCACATCCTCTTTCCCCCTTAAAAGAGGCTTATTTTTAAAATTTATTTTCACTTATTTACTAACGCAAGGGTAAACATCTCCTGTATAAGCAGCATGCAA
Source organism: Ibycter americanus (assembly GCA_035590275.1). NCBI lineage: Eukaryota > Metazoa > Chordata > Aves > Falconiformes > Falconidae > Ibycter > Ibycter americanus. The sequence continues at coordinate 56,434,157 of JAVJGI010000014.1, read as the reverse complement.
GTCTGCTCAGCATTCCTGCCTCTCTTTGTGCAAGACTATGTTTTAAACTCACCTCGTAATGGAAAAAGGCAACTACCAAAGACATACTTGCCATTTCATATAATTTAATAGTAATCTTCCCCTCCCCTGAACTTTCAGGCCAAAATCAATGCCATACAAACCTGCTGAACAGGAAGCCTAATTATTCTAACATGTGCAACCGAAGCGATAGGGAGTTTCACAGTAAAACTGACAAGGAGAGACATAAAAGACTAATGAGCAGCCTGCCGGTGCTCCATTGCTGGGTTAGCAAAGGTCCCTGTGGAACACCTTTGGCATTGTTCAGTGGGGAGACGGAGGCTGGGACACGTCCAAAAATAACATTCAGTGATGGAAGAAATGAACACACAATGTCTGCAACTCGAGTGCTTAATCCATGCACTGAAAAAAGAAAAAAAAAAAAATTTTGAAAGAGCATAACCAACAGAAAAATGCACCATGAGGAACAGAAAGAGCCCATCAAATGTACAGAGGTTACTGAGCAGCTAGACCCTTTGTGCCACATTTGCAATTTGAATAAACTGACAAATATCTTCTTGACCTGTGCCTGTGGTGCAGGTGACTGAAAATAAGGGTCCTTGATTAAGGAGACGCAGTCGTCACTATTATTAGTGACCAACGATCAAACAACTGGTCCTGCAATAATCAGGAGTGAAAGACGCAGAGAGGCCGACAGCAGCCAGCAGAAGCAGGAGCCCCGGACCGGAGAAGGAAAACACCCAGCAATATCAACCCTCTCCTATTACTGCTACATTTTCAACTTTACCAGTAAGTCATCTTTTGACCTACAAAAACGTGCGCTCTTCCCTAGCAATGTTTTGCACAAGACAATCCAGGTACCCGAGCAGCTTGTCTCAGAGGCAACAATTCCATTTCCTCTATGTATACAGAGGACACTATCTGCACCCAAACACAGGGCTGGCTTGCTTCTAATATCTCTGTTCAGAAAGTCACAGCTTTTCCTCAGACACAGTTGTCTGTGTGACACATCTCCAACTGCAAAATTTCTATAATACTTTGCACATTATACACCTAAATACCTCCTGTGTTACAGAAATAGATGCTTTGGGGAGACCTGTACCTTTGGGGAGGAGGGGAAGGTCCCTTTGGTTGCACAACTTACCCTTTCCACTTCTGTGTTAACATATCCAATGAGGGAGAGAACTTGAAACAGCAATTTAAAGAGCCTTACCAGGCAGCAGAATCACTCGTCAAATTGGAGTCTAATAGTCTCTTAACGTACATTCATTATGGCAAATTGGCAAATTGAGTCACCTTGCAAGGTCCAAACCACTACCTTGGCCCTCCAAGGCAGCATATTTGGAAGGACGCTGGGATTGAAATCATTGTTAACTTTAGTACTCATTTGAGAAGTCTTGCACCATGGGACAGCAACCTCCAGCACCGATGCCAATGTAGCCAAAAAACTGATTTTAATGGAAAGCAGCAAAGTGCTGCATAGGCAAGGCATCACCAGCAAGGGAACCAGCAACACCACTTCAGAGACACAGTCTCTCACCTTTCAGTGGACTTTACCGCTATACCCGATTTATAACCTGGGAAAGAAAACAGCGTCTGGAAACACCATCCCTGACTTACACTATAAAATACCACCCCAGCCGCTCAAGTATTCTTCATGCCTAGTAACAAGTGTGTATTGTGCAGGAATCTTCTACTGTAAACCTCAGTATCCAGATTTCATAGCTTGAGAAAGTTCTTTCCTCCATTTTGTACAGCAACACAAAACCAGATTTCACTGTACAGACTTCACTGCGTAACATTCAAGGGCACGTTACAAACAAATCACAGTTCTCTCTGAGATCAACAGAAAACAGAACTTTAGCAGCTCTGTGAACTTCACCAACAAAGTTTCATTCTGAGTACAGAGCCACCAATCTTTTTTTAAGTTTTCTGACCACCAAACATTAAAAATAATTTCCCTAATTTGTATCTCCAGACTAAAAAAAAAGTAGTAGTTGGAAAAAAAAAAAATAGTTGCTTACCCCATTTCTCAAATCCCCCAAAAGGCATATCGTATTTTCGTTTCTCATAATATTTAATCAAGTCTACTTCATTACAGACAAGGCTAAAAAGCTCATCATGCTGCAACTGATTACAAACAAGATAGTGCCCACATCTCATAAAGAATGACCTGTCTGATTTGCCTACATTTCTGCAGGCCAAGCATACTGACATTTTGCACAAATTCAAAGCCTGATGACCTTTTATACCTCTGTAATTAGTCTTCTGTGCCTTTACAACCAGAAAAGCAAGTTGTCCCTTTACTGTCCCCAATTCAGCAGTCCATCTGTGAACTATAAACTTCAGCACCTACTCAGAACCTACCAGTCAGAAAAGTACATAAAAAAAAGAAAATACACAAACTGCAACCTTTCAAAGTCATGAAATTAAGTTTGGAAAGGCCTTTTTAAGATAAACATGCCAACTGCTAAAAGAAGAAACAGAAAAAGCAGGACAAGTTGGTGGACCCAATTCAATAAACAGCATTTTTATCATGCTTTTCTAAAAAAGACAATATAAAATAAGGACACTGGCACAGACAAGCACCATGGAAAAACAGTGGGGGAAAAAACAAACCAGAAACCAAAACCAGCCAGTTTAGTTGCTATCACTAAAAATCAATCACAACACAGTATGAGAAGTATAATGCAAATACATTGATTCTGTCCTAGAATGTAACCAAGATTATAAATACAGAGGTTTAACTGCAGAAGACATCACCAGAACTTCATTTATGTATATAATCAGGTTTTGAAACCTAATCCTACAGCTGCAAAAAATACTTCCTAATTATGAACGCAAATTTAAAAAGATGAGTTAAGTCAATTCTACTGAAGTGAAGTTCTGGATCTGGATCTCCCCTGCAGTCAGCAAGATGCAGATCTGCTTTTCCCCAAGCAGAGGGGAGGACAAGGTCAGAGCACTGACCTGCACTTCAAATTCCAGTCTCAAAAAAAAGGGATGGACAACCATTAACAACCAGAGAAGACAGAATGTCATTCTCTGCAGTTTTCCTTGCAAAACCAGAGGGGACACACTCAGCCAGTGATGTGCACATGATTCTTTAGCCCACTGGCAGCCCTGAAATTTCTCTGCCCTGCAGCCAACTTGTCACTGCAAACAGTGTGAAATCAATATGGTCCCATGGACCATCTTCCCCAGCTTTGTGCCCTAACAGATCCCACTTTGGGAATTACTGCACCAGTCAGTCCCTTTTAGAAATCCATGCCCAAGGGCAAGGCAAAGACTTAATGCAAAGATACTTCAAACCAGAGAAGCAGATCTTTTCCATAGCTCCATCACGAAGCATACATAATCTAAAAGGCTGGCAGCACAGGCAGCCTCGTATTCATCAGTGTCAAGAGTTTTATATTTTTTAAAAAGAGCTGCTAATTTTCATCATATATGAATTTCTTAAGCGGAAGTATGGATTTTCTCCTAACTCAGTTGAATCTAAAATCAGCAGGGAAAATTTACTGAATAGCTCTATAAATTCAGAATTCTCTGTCTGAATTTTAATGCAGAAATACACCTCCTAAAGCAAGTCTTTCTCTTTTCTTTTTCAAATCGTCACATTTAAGTTGTGTTTCCCCTTTGGTCATTTATCATCCGCCATTTTCTTTCAAAAAGTTTGGTTACAAGTGGCAGGTTTTAAGATATTGATTACAAAATTACTAACAAACTGTGTCAGCGATGGGAGGGGTAAAACCACACACACACACACACACAAAAAAAAAAGGATTTCCAATTTGAAGATTTGAAGTCTAACCATTAGTCAGGCTTTGGCATTACACATTCAATCTCTTGCCAACTTTTGACATTCTGAAGTCCCATGTTAGTGTGTTAAACAGTCTGCCCACTTTCCCAGTTGATTTGTTCAAGAAAATATGAGTGCAGATGAAAAAAAACCCCCACAATTTAATTGGCTATACACGAAATACTGCAAAAGAAGGAGCAGAGAAATACAGCTTTCTAACCCCTTCCTGTGACGATGACAGCTGGCCCTACTGCCAACGATCCCCTCCACAGCTACACCTGAACTTCAGTCTGCAGGCATAAAAGAATTTACAGCATGTTTGGGCGGATACAGTGATGTCCAAGCTCTCAAAAATAGTCAGCGTATTACACATTACCCCTCACCTTTGCTGTTCGCAAAGGAAAGACTCTGCCAATGCCAGAGCAAAGCCATACCTCAGAGAATGAAGCTCTGAACTAAAACACCAACACATCAGGCGGGATCCCCAAGCCACAGAGGTGCTACGCTTTGCCCAGCACCACACCTCTGACCGCGGGCAAGGCCTGGGCACAGGAGACCGGCCTCACCCCCCGCCCGGCCCTCACACACGCGGCGCGCACCCGCGAGGCGCGCGCCGGGGTAACTACAAGGCCCAGGATGCAGCGCGGCGGG
>JAVJGI010000014.1:56394838-56427199 GCA_035590275.1 Ibycter americanus | reverse complement strand
GGGGCGCGGGTGCCCGCCTGCCCGGCGGGAGGCGGCCGTTCCGCTGCCCGCGGCTGAGGGGCTGTGCGGCGCGGGGGGCTCGTTCCGGAGGAACCAGGACATTGCCGCGGGGGGGGCTGCGCAAACCCATTAACACCCCAGCTGTCCTGCTTCAGGAGGAGGCTTCAGCAATCGAGGGAGAACTGACCGATGCTCGGGTGAGCAAGAGGTAGCCCTCCCCCCTCACCGTACCGCCAGCTGCTTCTCTGAGACGCTGGAGAAACCAAAGGACCGGGCAGTAGTGTATATATATAGGTAGCGTATATAAATATAGGTAGTGTATTCGCATTTGTAGTTACTAGTTAGTAACCTGTATTTTCTTCCTCGTTGGACAGCCACAGATCACAGCACTGTAGAATTATTTAACAAGTAGTAGCAATCCGGGCTTCAAGGGCTGTCTCTCGAAACAGTCTGCAGTACGTGAGTGGCAAGGAGAGCACCGGGCTCACTGGGGGTGCGCCTTTCCAGAGACCCTGTACCTTCTCTCAGAGGAGATGTGGAGCTATAGGAAAATGGCTGTCACACCTAGGACTAGCATCACTGTGTGTAAACAGCAGCTTTTATAACACCACTATCTGTTTGCATAACTTAAGTGTTAGGGTGTGCATCTCTTAAAGCCTTTTCCAGTCTTGTACCGGATGTTTTTTTCGGGAAGAAGACTGGGCAGTGCACACACGCTCCCCTGAATGATGCAGGGGAGACACTTCAAGTCTTTGAAGTTCGCTCGGTGACCCAGGAGGGAGCAGTAAACTAGGTGTGTATTTATAAAGTAACCCTTCTGAGCACCTAGCGTTTAAAGACCATTTGAGGACCCAAACTATTATCTCCAGTTTTTAATCTCTGGAGGAAAGAGAAATGATACGTGAATGCTGTCTTTTTTTTTTTTTTTCGCGTAAGCCTTGGCCTTGCTTAACCCCCAAAAGACAAATTCCTGTGCTGTCAACAGCGATGTCTCTATGCACGAACACCACTACAAATACCTCAATCCATATGCCAACCAACCTAGTAAGACCAAGAGAACTTCATTTCTTTGGTCAGCCCTGACACTTTAACCGAAGTGCATACGTTACTGACTGAAAGGCTGGACATTGCCTTTAGCTGTCAATACTTGATGAGATAGTAGTTATTATTTTCCCAGATTTTTTTCACACAAAATGCATGGTCTGTCTGTAGAAGATCAAGCAGAAAGATTACGTTCTCGTTTTGACAATACAGACTAGAATAGAATATTTCAGTTGGAAGGGACCTACGGCAACCATCTAGTCCCAACTGCCTGACCATCTGAACTGTGGCTAAAAGCACTGACATAATAAAAAAGCTTGCCTCTTTCCAAATACTTATTTTGTCAGCAGCTTTAACTCTTGCTTAAGGTGCAGTTAGGGTAAGAGCAGCACTGCAAGGGTCAATCGGAGCATTTAGAATTTCCTGGTGCTTGTTATGTACACTTCCAGATCACCAATGCCTCATTCACACCTAACAAAAGAGTTGTTGTAATCTGCATCAAATGAGTGAGGTCATCTCCCCTGCCTTCCAAGTTGGAGTGACCTTGAAACATTTTTCGGTACGGAACGGAAGTAACAGGTTGCCCTGCAGCTACTTATCATTTATTACTGAGCTCCAAAAAGCAACAGCGAAAATAGTATCTTGAACAGTATACTTACTGAAGCATCAAAGATGGTAATATGTTGGTCATTTCTCCAGGAGCCAGGGAAAAGCTTGCATGTGTTTATTTATTTAACCTTTTCATTCCTGGATCTTCTGAAGGTATGGAGGACAACTAGGGACTGACATATAAGAAGACTTCTTTACTGTCTCTTGATGTTTATCTAGTCAGCTATAAAGCCATCTTTCACCTATCCATTCCCATTGATGCTCTCCACAGTTCTTAAGCAGCAGTTTTTCTCTAAAAAAGATTTCTCTCTTGTAAATTACACATGGCAGCAACTTGCAGTCTTCTGATGTGATTGCTTAGAAAAGCACTCATTGCTGCTGTTAGTTTCCAGTAGTATGTAGGGTTAAATTTCTTCCCTGTTGATTAAGATGTGGAATTTGTTGGGACATCAAATAAAAAGGAGAATTTGAGGGGAAACAGCATTTGTTTTTGAAAAGTCGCTGAAATTAGAAAAACGGTTCTAGTTAGTTCATGTTTCTGAAAGAAAACAAGCTTTGTCTGCATCCGCTGACAAAGACGAGAAGAGCTGGAACTGGATTTCACATTAAGCAAGACCAAGCTGGCATGATCATTCATTTCTGCCTTACCTGATAAGAGAAAACCCAAGGGAAAGGAAAGGAAGGAGAGAAATATGTTAAAAGGCTTCTGTTGTCTTGGGAGACTGCCTCTCTGTGCCTTCTGCCTTTTTCCCTGTTAGCAAAGGAATAGCAAGAGCTACAATGGAATGCAAGTATCTCTGGAAAGCCTTCACTTTTTACAGGTCTCCTATGCTGGGATGATTTGTAGTAATTTTTCCATTGACATTTTCTCATATTTGTTGTGAGGTTCTAGAAGGTCTGCGTGTATGCAGGCAGTTATGGCAGAGTACCTGCAAATTCGTATTTTCACTTGCCATGTGGTAACTTGTTTGCTTCTCTGTGTGCTTTGTCAGACTAAATTATTGGACTCAAAACCCAAGTATGCGGATTAAGTTCTTTGGTCTGGTTTACACTAAAGGCAGACTAGATGCTTCAGTGGTCCTTCTGGACTTAAAATCTATGCCTCATTTGTAAACTACTTTAAAATATGTGTTGAGTTCAAATGTTTTTCTGTGGTTTATTAAGGCAAGAAGCTAAGATGCAGCCCTAGTCTAAATCTGTATATTTCAGCTATGTCTTTTGTCTAGTCATTCTTTTTCATAAAACATTCCACAGATGTTTTCCCTGGAGCCTGAAATTTTGTTTCAAAGACCCTTTCAGCAAATATTTTCGTGCTAGATTTATCAGTGTGTTCTTATATAAATGGGGCTCAATCTTGCAAACCTATGGCATTTGATTAGTCGGTTTTAGGTTCTCTCTCATATGTCTTTATGTTAACTTGTGTTAACTCATCTGTTCTTGCTAATTTCGGTGCAAGAGCGTGACAGAATTATCCATCCAGTTCTTTCAGGATCATTTCACCATTACTTTTATTACACGTTTCGTAGCATACATGCTTCCCACCATTTCAGTGGCTTTTGCTTGTAATATATTTTTATTCATGTCTTCTCAAAATATTATTACAGTCATCAGTTGTTAAGATAATTATACAACTAACTCTTCTGATAAGGCTACTAATGTTTAACTAATATGTCTTTCTTGCTTCCGCATTCAGAATGCAACATCAAACTATAGCTACAAGCAGTGGTAATTAACAGTTTTCATAATTGTGTATAATACTAGCAGTAGACCATGTCTCAAGTTTTGAAGGAAAAACCAAATAAATATTTGGCCAGTTAGTAAAGGAGCCCATTTCCATTCTCCAGCTTCGCTTCCATGTGAAAGAAATACCCAACCATTGAAAAGAAGCCATTTAAGCACTTGGAGCAAGCTAATTAACAGATTTTGTTTACTGCCTGCTCAAGGTGTATAATATCATGAATTAAAAGAAAATCCTTTTAATGGTGTATGCTAAAGTTTCTCCAGTCCTTAAGAATTTATAGAAAGAGAGCTTTTGTGTGTCAAGCTGTTGGAACAAGCCCCTCTCCCTAACCTCAGTAGTAATACCATACAACATCACTTCTCTTACGTGTTGTCATATTTACCTTGGATTGTCCAACGTGTTTGCCTGTTTCAGGATTAATGCATTTGTTATGTTAGCTGCATATCTGTGCTAAGATGATCACCAGTGCAACAGTTAATAGATGAATCATCCCTGAAGCTTCAGAGCTAAAAAGTTCACTTGAAATGCATGAACAATTTGTAGTCCTCAAAAGTTACATAGATTGCATCAGCTTATACTTGCTTCATGCTTGTTTTTTCCCTTCTGCAAATCCAAGGATTAAAAAAGGTTCATATTATAAATGACACTGAAGATTCCAAAGTATTCATTAATGGACAAAATTGTCAACTACTGCAGTGTAGATGAAAATATTATTAATAATTTATTATAATTATCTATAAAATCATCATTTATCAAATTACAAATACCAGTACTTTCGAGAAAATAGAAGCCAAGGAAAACTACACAGGTTTGTAAAAAAAAATAATAAATCAAACATCCTTTTCCTATTCATATTCAGGTTTCCTCTCCTACAATCCATTTTTACCTTTTCTGCCAAAAGAAAGGAAAAAGAACAGTGACTATCAGGACAAAATATGTATCCTATGCCAGTAATTCCATCAGAAACAATGTACCTCTTCTGTCATGGTGAGGAGAGCGAAGTGATAATGGAAAGAGAAAATATTTGCAGATATGAAAAGATTTCACATGTTGAGTAACAAATAAAAATAATACTAAAGAAGCGCTGCCTTCTTCATCAAGCGCCATTGAGCCTGCCGTGGAAGATGTAGTGTGTTGGGCAGGAATGAAAGCTCATAATCTCCCTGTTGAATGTAGTTTTCAGAAAACAATCAACCAACCATGTTAATCTTTCGGTACTACTTTTGAGAAGACCAAATGTGTTGTTTGAAACAGAAATGTGCCCTTAGAATTCAGAGTTTAGGGTAGAACTCCCAGCACCAAAACTTATTCTCTTCCAGTGCTTTTGTCATTTTCTAGAGCGCAAACTGTTTATCTGTTGTTAAAAATAAAATAAAGTAAAAAAAAAAAAAAAAAGGTGATACTTTACAAGAGGGAAGTTCAACTAAATTAATTAAATGATTTTGAGACCATTTAACACTGTGATGAAGAAGAACCGGTTAAGTACTTAGACTGATACAAGCAAATATAATTCTAAAACAGAAAAAATGCCGTTTCTTCAGCCCCCCATAATTTACACCATGAGTAAACACAGCTGAAAAGAGTCCCCTTGCAAATATTAGAATGACAAGAATATAGAACATTAAACATGGTTTTGAGCATTATCGGACTTAAAGATTCCCATGAAAATAATAACCCTCTTGCTCTCCTCTTCCCCCCCACCCCTTTGCCAATATTTTTGCTGTGACCTCCTGCAAAGGAATACACCTGGAACATATCAGTGTGTCTGAATAAATCCTCCTGAGATAATCCCCACTTTAAAGTGTGTGGGGGCAAACCTTATCTAGTGTTCTGTCGCATTCAGGATCTCCCATGGGTCCTTTCTAACTTTATGCTGGATGATAGGCATTTTATTTTTACAACGGCTAGTTACAACAGGTGGCTTAACTACTGTCTTCTCCATTGTCATATTCTTCTGTTTTAATTTTTAGAACATCTAAATCTGGTTGGAGGGAGCAACTGTAAAACCTGTCAAAGCAAACATCAATTCAGCATATGATTTTGCTATTTCAGAATGCAGCCTCTGAAATTAGCCCGTTCCTAAATGTTCAGACCAGAAGCCAGGTCTTCTAAGGGTGGTAATTTGTTTGCTTCCCATGTGATAAACATAGCAGAGCCAGGAGAAATGAGGCCATCTATTTTATATTGAGGTTTAACATCATTAATGAAATTCCTTCTTCAAAAGGGATCTGTGAAGCTTTCTGTTGAGAAAGTAGAAGGTATTGAATAATTTACAGAAATATATTTCACTGTAGAAATCTTAGCAAGATGTACATAATCTACATTTAATAAAATCAAATAATCAGACTATTAGAGACTTGAAAAGCAGTTATTTTCCTGCTTATTTTCTTTTATCTGCTGCAGTTACTGTTTCTCAGAAATAAAATTCCAATGAATGAAAACAAAATAACTGCTCTAAAAAGTAGAATTCAGACCACAAATAATATGAAGCATCATTTCTGTTTTACTGATGAGAAAAATAATCTACAGTAGCATAGTCTACTTTCTGCTACAGTCTATTTCAAATCAGGAAGGAAAATTCTCCTTAAAGGTCAGGTAGATTAAGCATACACTTTTTCTCCCATCAGCTCCCATCAATTTGCTGAAGATGATACGCAGAACTGTTGGTCGTGTTTTGCCACACGCAAACGCATTAGCTGGTCTATCACTGTCAAAGATCCTATTTAACCTCTTCTATGTCTGCAGCAATGTGGGCTCTGCCTGTGAGTTTTAAGTGTGAGCGATGAATGCTGCCCTGTTTCCTAGGTTCTGATGCTGACAGATGGACAGGGAACAGTTTTTGTTTACAGTCTTTTAATTTTCTGAGATGCAGGATACAGGAGAAGGTGTTACGAGTTTTTCCCATCCCCATTTTTTCCCACCTAATATAATCATTCATAATTCATTACCACTGCTTCCAATTAGATAATTATCCTACTCAGGAGGAAAAAAAAAAATCCCTTATGTCTGTTGTTAGTAGTATTTTTTTCTGTTGTCTCATTTAGTGATCTGCATGTCATGCATGTCTGCATTCCCTTCAGCATTTATGGTGTTCCATAGTCTTTCAGTTTATTGTACAATTTTCCACTTTATAAGTATTTTAAATGTGAGATTCACTGTTTGCTCTGACAATGAAACACAGAAAGCAATCGTTTCTGGTCTATCAGTAATCTTTAGGATACATTTGTCCTTTAAAAATATCTTAATTTTCTGTAGTGATAGTTTGCTATTTGCAATAGAACCAACAACAAAAAAAAGATACATAATCTTATTTTTTAAATATTAGGTTTCAAAATGAACATGAGCTTAATATATAATTGGATTGAATTCACTCTGCTGAAATAGGACAGGCTTAACCAGAATAATTCCCAGGAAATATTTTAAAGCACCAGGAGTTTTAATAATAGTCTTTACTAAATTTAACCAGTTCTCTATTATAAAGATGCCTATCATCTCATGCTTTCAGATTCCAAAATTGACTTTTTTATTTGATATTTCCAGTTGCTTCACCACTGCCTATTTAGTTTGCTCCCTCCACAGTCTCTCTGCAGTTGTTGACGACAGTGGGTATTGCACATCTGTACTGTGCCATATCTGCCTCTGGCACTGGGGAGGAAATCTTAATCCCTATTTCCTGCTGTAATCACTCCTCTTAAGGAGGCAGATCAGTAACAAAGGAGCTGCAGTTCTCATAAAACTGCCCAAATATTAAAATGGTTTAATCTTCTACTAGGGAAAGCCAGAGAGTCTCACTGCATGCCTTACTTTCTACTGCACTTTGATCCTTTGTGGAAGTTCCTAAAATTCAGCATTTCAGCTTTGCTACATTTGAATACAAGAAAAATCCATTAGCTCCTTCAAAATGGTGCTAAGAAAAAAGGACAGAGCATTTTATTATGGTTTTATTTGATTATATATCTCTCTTTTGTCTTTTATTCAGAATCCACCTAACGTTCAACAGCATCAAGATAAGAAAATATTTTCCCCCTCTTGAGCCTCAGAGCAAGTGTCTATGTGAATGTTAGCACTAAGATATGTTTTATACAAAGTGGTTCCTGCTCTCGTTGATCCTGTACGACCTGCGTGAAGAATTATTTGTATCTCACAAAGCCTTATGCAAACATAGCGAGGAGAGTCCAATCTGTATAAACAAAACCAGGGAGGGAAGGAGGGAGGAGTGCTGTAATGAAGGATGTGTACAAATGGCCACGTGAAGCCTGATCGGAGAGCCGGGTGTCTAACAGGAGATATGGTAAGGGAGCCTGAGGGAAAGAATATAAGAAATGGGACAAATGTACAGTGATCCTTTCCCTAGCCTACTCTCCCAGCTTCTGACAGCTGATGATTTATGAACTTATTGAGCAAGTAGTTTCCTCAGGAGCACTTTGCTTGTTAACCATTCACACACCTACCCTTAAATAATTGGTCTGATTTTGTTTTTTTACTTCCAGACACATCCATTAGAAATTAGTTTCATGCTTTAATTGCAGTGTATGAAAAAGTATTTCTGGTTGGTTTTAAACATCCTGTCTAACACTTCGTTTGGGTAGCATTTAATTTTGTGTTATGAGAAACAATGAACTGCTCCCTATTCACCTACTCTCCTACATCACGACTGTGTAGAGATCTGTCCTGCTTCCCTTGGGGTTGTCATGTTTTTCCATTCTGAAGAACCCCAACCTCTTTCGTTTCACCTCAGACAGCTGCACTGCATGCTTCTTAAACCTCTCACCTCTTTCTCAACCTTTCCAGTTCTGCTATATCCCTTTCCTGACACTGGCATCAGGACTGCGTGCAAAGTCAAGGCAGAGGAACACAGATATTTACACAGAACAGCCCTGGCAGTGGCAACTGCAGCACCTGCTGCTCAACTGCCTCCTCAGGGAGGAAAAGGAATCCTTACCAGGAAAACCAGCCTAAAGTCATTCAGCATTGCCCTTTTTCCAACCAAAGCGATCATTCTCTTCCACCATAATTCCAGCAGTACCAGCGAAATTTAGGATTTTGGGGAAAATGAATTATGATTCTTTTTTTAGATGATCTGATAGAAGCTTGCTTGTGTTTTGAAGTTAGGGCTGATATTTCAGCGTAAGGGCAAGAGAAAATATTTAGGTGTCCAAGTCTCATAGTTTAGACACAAAGTCAGATGATTTGTTGTCAAGAAGTTGTTTGGGTTTTTTGGGTTTTTTTTAAAGTTTTTGGAATTTTCATTGTCCTTTTTGTAAGGAAAATCATTGGCAGCTGTGTCAAAGAAGAAAAATAGACCTGCAAAACATACCAACCGAAACCAGACCATATTTTCTATAGGACTAGCAAGGGACTCTAATTCCAGCAAAACAAACACTACAGACAAGACAGCTGAAAAATGAGGCAGGACAAAAATTACCTGCCACACTTCTGTTAGGACCTGTAAAACATAATTAAATGTTTATTTAAAAAATAGAAGTTACAGTGAGCTACTACTCAGTTCTGGTTTATGCTCAGGCAGAAAACTCAAAGAGTTATGAGAAGTCCAGTTCCTGCAACTTGGAGGTTTGGGCTAGGCCATTTTATATGCAGTTTGTTTGGGTTGTGGGGTTGTTTTTTTGTTTGGTTGGCTTTTTTCCCCGCAAGGGTAATAAACACTATGTGACAACATTTTAATAGCAATGAGGGCAAATGAAGACTCCATCTTCTCAGATTTCATATCTTTTTTTTTTTTTTCCAGTTCACCCTTTTTAACTTTCGACTTGAAACTTATTTTCTTACCACACTCTGCCACCTCCAGCAATGTCATTAAGCTTTTACTCATTTTAAGGACAGGAATCATACTTTTTGATGTTAATACAGAGCCTCACGAGCTCATCCACACAGCTGCCATTCCTTTTCACTTGCTCCCAGAGACTCACAGGCAGCCCTGAATGAAACTCATTCCCTCCTTACCCTGCGGATGAGAAGAGGTGGCAGGTTCCAAAGACGGAGTTTGGCTTCGTAGTGGCAAGGAGAAAGTTGCTATGGTTGTCTCCTTCTACAATGAGGCATTTATTTATGGGCATGTACCTTATTCAGACTTTTTAATGATGGGAGAAACAGGGATAGGGAGAAGACCTGGTTAAAGCTGTATTGATTTAACACTCCCCCTTTCTCTTTGTTTTCTTTCTCTAGGGTTGCAAGAGGCACTTCTCGAGACAAACTACCTGCTCTGTGCACACGTTTCCAGTAAGCAGAAGTTACAGTTTAAGGCTGCCTATTAAATGGTCCTACTAAGAAACACCCTCTCAAAAATTAGGGACTGTAAAGTAGCAAACTTCCCCAGTACAAGTGCATGGCCTGCTAATATTCAGTTGTATCATCTCCATCTACTGGCCAGAAGAAACTTTAGCTGGAGCACAGAACTGGTGAAACGCAACCACTGCATCCACACGCTTCTTTGTGGTAACTATGGACAAAATTTAGCAGTTTTGGGGGGTTTGGTGTGTTTGTTTTTTTTGTTGTTGTTTGTTTTTTTTTTTTCCCCAGGAACACCAACTCCTAAACAGATAAAACTCCACAGTAAAAATGCCTCTTGGCATTTTATTCTCAGATAATTTAAAAAGGTGATGTTGCACAATTTTACTTGAAGTAATTCAGGCAAGGTTAGCTTCCCTGATTAAGATCTTGTGTTACTGTCATTTTTCACGGGCCTGAATCCAAAACATCAATTTTATTCCAAGCTTTTTTGGTTGGAAGATTGGCATTAGTTTTTTAAGATAGTATATGAACTGAATATTAAACCTCTTAATTAATTTACATCAAATCCTATCACTGCAAGATAGGACCTGTTTTGTTAACAGCACATATTACATGAAAAGCCATACTTCAGATATATTTAAAATATAACTTTCTGTTCTACTTAGGAAAAAAGCAGTCACACATTTAATGCAGAAATAGTAAGTTGAAGAAATACCCCCTTTCTTTTTTCCTCCTTCCCCACCCTCAAAAGACATTGGCCATCTGCAAACGGTAGCAAGCAGTGGCAATGGTGTTAGCAACATGTAACGACCTTCTAAAGTTAAACTTGTAATTCTTGTCAGTCACTGCTAAATTGGGAATACTTCACTATTTACCCCTGGATAACGGTCCTCTGGGAAGCATCTGCCAACATGCATCCTTCCCACTTTTCTGGAAGAAAATTCCAAAATTCTATTCCAGCAACCAGTATGGCTCATCTGGTGCCTCAGGAGAGCTTTGAACTCCCTTTGCTAGCAGCAACACACAACACTGCCTCCTCAAAGACCCCCAAGCCAAACCAAAACAAAAAAACCCAACAAACCCTTAAGGCATTCACTGCCTACTGTTAAATTTTCAGTATCTATTGCTAAATAAGTGAAACTCCACTACAAATACTTGTGCGCATCTAGTGTAGTATTAGCTTAAGTTATTCTTAAACCGAGAGTGGTACCAATATTAAACTCAAAAGAAGATTTGATTTCATGGTTTAGCAGCTGCAAAAATTCTCTGCATCTGAAGCGAGGTCATGGGCAGCCTCTGGAGCCAGAAAGCAAAATCATAACAATCTGACTCAAACGTACTAGGTCCCTACCTCACCTTCTTGGAAACACACAGAGAAAATTACATCACTGCTCTGAACCAGAACGATAGGAAAAAATCTCACAGAGGCTGTAGAAACAAGTCTCCCCAGAACAGAAATTGTCATTCCTTGTCTCTAGACCTTGTCTCTTGGAGATCATCATCCCAGGCTGCCACTCCCAGGCTGATTTTCTAAATAGACTCAGAATAGCTGAGAGGCTATGTGGTTTCTTCTCCATCAGGTAATAAGAAAGATCAGAGTCAATTCTGTGAGCAAAACCTGTGAACCTGTAACAAATGTAAAGACCAAATATTTGGGCCCCACGGGCTGTGAATGAACAAGACACCGCCTTTGAAAAGCAAATACTCTGATACAGGAAAGTGTGCTAAACTCAAGAGACAAACCCAGATTTCTACTGGAATAGTGATACTGTTACTGAGCTTAGTGTTTTGTATTCAAAGACACGAAAGACGCAGCTTTTTCGTGTCCCAAATGGGTCTCCATTCCTCACATCTCATGTCAGAAAAGATGCTGTAGAAAACTTTTCCTGAACTAAGATCAAAGTAAATTTATGGCTTCTAGGGCTATAGCAGTAGGTAATGTCTCCTGAATGAGGCTCCTGTGAAAGAGGAAAATTAATTCGGTAGTGGCAAAGAGGCTCAAACTTGTTACTGTACCTCTTAATAGTATGTCAGTCCGAGGCTAACCCAAACCAGAGAGCAATCTAACTTGACAACAAAAAGAGATGTTAATGGAGGTACCTTACACCCTCCAGAAACAGGAGCATTTTCTAAATCACACCTTTGAACAGGGATTAAATAGCAGGTAATTTACCTGTCGATGTGAAACACCTCAAAAGTTGGTGAAATCTCCTTGAGAGCTGACATGAGAAGGCAGCAGGGGGGCTGTCTGACTTTTACAGAAAGGATTTTTTTTTTATTGGTTGATTCTTGGAGTAGGAAAACAAAAGATTGCAGGAAATCGAAGTGTTTCTGAATAGTTGTGTTGTACAACTACTGAGGCTATTCAGTGAGCCATTGAACTGCCAATAATAAACAGCATTCCAAGAACCACCCGAGATACTAACAATTTCTCACCTATTGGCACTGACTCGGATGGTAATCTCCTTTGGTCTCGCAATACTTCCTTAGTACCATCGTCTAGACATGCCTGTTTTCCTTCACTGCACAGGGCTGCAGACAATTACTTATGCACAAACTTTGTTACAGATATCCAGTATCAGGTGAGATGAATTCCATGACTTTTATCCAATATTGAGCCCATATCTCTGAAACCTCAACAGATGGTAAGCTGTCCTGAGAGATGTTCTTTCTTGAAGCAATACAAACATCTTCATGATAACAAAAAAACGGGAAGGACCTCTACTAGACAGAAGCTTGGATCCTGTTTACTGCTTCTCAGAAGACAATAAATGCATTTCTTAGAACAGAAGAGACCATCAAGCTCCATACACTCAAGTACAATTGGCTAAGCTACCAAAATAAGAGCGTATTGAACGATTAAATAACAAAGGCTAAGGCTGCTCCTCAAAGATGCACAATAAAGTATTTTGAAAAAATATATGGGGTGACAAATACTTGACTTTTGAATTATTTTTAATACTACCCTCACTGTATTTGAAAGACTCAGTGTATATGTGCAAACCTATAGACACCACGAAGGCAAAAATAAAGCTCTAGTTCAAGAGCCCAAGGCAGCTGCATACCCAGTACATACATGCGTACACAGAGTCATCAGGAAATTCACCTTCCTTAATGCTTTATTTCATCAAAAATTCCAACCATGCAACACATCTTACTCTCATGCAGGTACTCCATACATGAGACTGAAATATGTAGCTGTGTAGAGAACAACAGACAACATTTGGCTTAACAGCAACTGCTCTGTGCTGGGGAATACCAGCCCTTACACTTGGCATTACTTTGGAGTCTCTGCAGAGAAAAAGCAATGACAGAATGCCACAGCAGTACACAAACCCCATGAAGTCTACAAATCACTTTCTTACACAGATTTTGCACAGGATTCTCGGGGAGATTGTCCTGGTTCTGGCTGCGATACAAATCTTGTAGACAAAGCCAGACAAAGGAGACCAGACATTTATCTCCATTGATACCTTTCATGAAGAACCTAAAGATGCAAAGAGCAAGTAGTAGTTTCACCTTCAGAATGGTAAGAACAGGTAAGGGTTTAGATGGGAACTGACCGAAGCTTCAGGACATGAGCTACTTTGGAAAGCAATGCTCACAAATGCTAGTTACTGTTATATGCTTAAATAAGTAATAATACAGCAATACTGAAACACCGTGTTCAAAAGCACAGGGAGTTTTCTAGTTGTGTTTTGTTAGTGAGTACAACTTTGAACGCTTTTGCTTGGATGTCTAGGGTGGATTCAGTACCTCTTTGTTCTACCAAAGCAGAGCACTGCTATTGTTTGCAGTGCTCTTTACGCTACATTAGGTACATCTCTTACCAAATGCCAACGGCTGTGCATTTTGATAAAGCACGATTTGAGTTATACTCTTGTAAAAGTGGTTGAAATGAAACTATGGCTCTTCCCATACCACAGTTAAGATTCCTTCAACTCCTTCCCAAGGATAACTTTTTTTTTTTTTTTGGATGGCTGCAGATAAAGCTACTGGTCTACCATACTTTGGGCAACAGTACTTCTGTGGAAGATCAAGAATGGTTGACTGCTTAAAAATTCCGTACTGCAAGCATCAGTTCAGGAACCCCAAAAGCTAAGATTAGTGATGCAGAGAGCTTTTAAAAAGGTGGAAAGGGAGTGTAGAGTTTTTAAAGCCTGAGTGAGTTCAGAAAATGCTCCAGCAGCTTTTGGATTAACCCTGACAAGTTCAGTGGGGATAGGCAAGACGAGACCTCTGGGCATTCCCTGGTACCAACCTACCTGTCAGGCTGGCACAGCAACTCACTCTGTGCCCTTTTCTTTGATAAAATTATTGTTAATAAGGTAGAAACAACTGCACAAAGTTGCTCTATACTGGTTCTGGCACACAGAGCAACCCCATCTCCCAGTTCTGTTTGTTCTCATTTACTTGGACTGAAAGGATGGAAAGACGACTGAAGTTGTCCGTTAGGATAGCAAGTCAAATGCTGTGCTCTTAGATTACAGCCAGCCAGTTGATGCAGTTTCAGGGCAATACCAAGTGTGCTACTATTTTCTCCACATAGTGCTAGAATGAAGAAGGGAAAAGAAAAAAAATTCTAAGCCTGAAGCTTTGAGAAGATGCAAGCTGCAGGGGAAAATTAGGCCGAGTGGAAATTCAAATAAAGAATACTTAAAAACCCAGAAACAAGAAAGATGACTGATATGACACAGCCCCATTTTTGTAGTCGGGACCAGTGCTTAAGACAACTGACCTGACTTACTAATTCTCTCACAGTACTGGTACCTAACCCTTAACAGTCCATTTTCCAGATGCATAATGCTTGAATTTCTGTAAATACAAGATTAACAACATTTAACAAAGTGGAAACTGGACCAGTAGATACTTTGTTATGCTGTTTCAGGTGCCTCTGAACAAACTACAGGGTCAACCCATGTGGTTAAGGCAATTTATTTCACAAACACTTGGATATAATGGTTCGGGGCTGGTTTTGGTACATGTAATTCTGTATTGGGCTTTTTTTGGAACATTTTGAAAGGCAAATCTAAGTTTATTCTTTAGTAAGAAAAGAATATATTATATGTAAAAAGTTCTACCTTTTCTTGTTACAAAGGAAGAAAACTGACACCCTCTTTGAAAAGATTTGTATGTTTTAAGAGACTATCGAGATTGACTTGAAGTACACTTCAGTAAACAACTAAAGTTTTTAAAGATCGATGCATACACGGACATCTTCAGAGAAACGGCACTGCAAAAACATCACTTGCCTTTGCTAGAAATCCAGTATCTATGCTTACGTTTGCTGCTGTGTTAGCTGGTAAATGATGTATTGCTCTTGCAGCACCAAAAAGACCTGGAAAGTTTTTTGATTCTTTCAGGTCAGGCTATCAATTATATGATTGTTTTAAACAAAACACAGACTACGGTAACAGTATCTGCCAGGTCACGTTGCACACTTGCAGCCGGAACGACACTACATTTTATAAGTTATGAAATGCAATTGCATCTGAACATGAAAAACATTTTTAAGTCAAGATATGTAAATTTACTGTCATAAAAGGAACACCATTAAGTTTCCATTCTACACACTCGGGTGAAAAATTTGTTAAAAAGAAACAAAAAATGCATAAAATCTGTAATAGGCAACAATTCACAAAGTTTTAAATATAAAATCATGACTTGTATAGTTTGTTACTTGCATCTTTTCACAAGAGGAAATGAAAAGAACCACACATCACTGAACTTCTACACAAGCTTCTTGTGTTTCAATGTCATTTATTGAGGAGTGAATGAGATACTGTCAGACATGCCAAAGAGACTTCACATTCAAGGGCTGGAAGCTGATCAGCTTTCCTCATTGAGTCACTGTACAAGTTGTTTTTGGGAATCTGAAAGTGCGATCAATGAGGTCTTCATGCTCGATGTTTGTCTTCAGTTTTTCATCTTTTGATCTACTAACTTGTTGGGCAGAAGGACACTTTCTACCCTACAAAGACTCACACTCCAATTAATACAATTAACACTAGATGTAGAGAAACGTTTATCTGTTATAACGTACATCTACTGCTGAAGGTCTTAAAGCTGTTTCTTAATTCATTATGTCTAATGAGAAAATTCAACTTGTTTCCCTTTCACCATCATATGGATGGCTTATACCGTTAAAAAAATACTCTTCAGTGCTATTGTAGGGTTTACAGGAAACTTCTTCCGTGTTGTGGGATAGAAACAGATTTAAACACCGTTCTGAAAGAATGCTTCTTCCTGCTGCCACTGCCTGTAGGTTGCAGAAGAATGGCCTACACGCACTACAGTTCTGGTTTTACTCAAAAAAGAAACAAAAGAAACCTAAACAATAGGGTAAACGTTTATTTGGAGTTAGTTTTCTTGCAGATGATAATTAAGGCCCTTCAAGCAGAGTTCAGGAGCTCCTGTATGGCTGCCTGTTGATCTGCATTGAGTTGTGATATGCATTCTGTCCACAGTCCTCCAGATGTCTAGAAAACAAATCAGAAGTTGTCTTTATGCAGGCTGACAAGCTTCTAAGGCACATGTTAAACTTCCATTATGTTTACAAAGCTCAACATTCACTGGGCTTATTGCTGCAACATATATGCCAACGAGAACAGACTGAAATCTTCAGTTATACACAGTCCTGCATAGGTTCAACAGGAGATGCTCTAAAATGCTCAACAGAGGCACGCTCTGGTTCAACAGCAGCAGAGTAATTGATGTGAAACTTCTGGGAATTTCCTATAACTAAGTGGGTCAAATGAAAATTGACACTCTTAAGTTAACCTTAGCCTAAACCATTTGTTCTGTTTTGCACTGGTGTCACAAGATCAATGTTCAGGCAAAACTGAACCATGCCCAAATGCAAGAGTATCTTTTGGGCACTGGTGCACCAGCCAACACATTCAGAGGAAGGGAGCCCTGCAATTACAGCATGACATGCTACATACACTATGTGTGTACGTGCAAAATTCTACTGCCAGCACATGGCATTACTCTTTAGTGAAAGGAATGTAAATTATTTCCTGGAGCGATGACAACACACATAGCATCTACCTGGGTAAATGCAAACCCACGCTTGCCTGCCCCTCAGTATACCTCATCTGTGTTACCACAGCCCTCAGCTGACACATTGGTTTTTAAAGTCACCATCATAGGGACTGGTTCTAAATGGTACCAGAAAATGCTGAAAATTCAGAAAGGTTGGGAAAAGTATTCACTTGTCAATAGAAGCTGGAAGCAACTGGCATCCTGCTTTCTTTAGAAGGACAAGGATAGAAAAAAAAAAAGATTGCAGATGACTGGCTGTAGGTCTTTAGATTGGCTTTTGCAATAGCACTACACTTGAAGTAAATTTAAAAAAAATTGTTTTAATTTATATTTGGTATATTTTATGTTCAGCTCTATTATGATGCCCTTTTCTCACACATGTTAAAAAAAAAAATCAAATAGAATGGATTCATACAATTCAAAAGAATTTTCAAATCAAGTCCTCAATTTGAGTTTGGGTTTGTGTTTTTAGTTTTAAATAATATTAGGAATTATAGACTCTCAATGTATAATGGAACACTGCAGAATTAAATGTGCTCTTCCAGCATTTCTGACACATATTTAAGTTGATACTCTACACTGAAATATTCTGGCCTAAGAATACCTAAGCATGAGGAAAAAAGTTTATGTTTAATTCTAACTATGATCATAATGTTGCTCATGTCAGATGCTGGCAGTGGAACAGCTTACTGAGGTCATTAAAAAAAAAAAAAAAAAAAAGTCTTTCGCCTGGAATCTGGAAAGCAGCAGCAGGCAGACCGTTAGCAACTATAAAGCCTTTAAAGCTCCTACCATGGTATAAAACATTTACTAAAGTCAAAGTACTATGTGTGAAGAGAGACAGGATTCATTACAGTATGCTAAAACTGTGTTTTTAAAAAAAAACATATGACCTTTATGATTCCCCCCCCCCAGTCTGAAGGTAAATCATTTAACCAATGCAGAAGTCTTGTTTCCCTACTGAAGTTCCTATCATTCCTGGCCAAAACAAGACTTTGCTATACACAACTAATACATGTATGTGCCATTGTATTTAAAAAAAAAATAAAAATTCAACTATCCTTGAGAATTTAAGGTAAAGTGAGCAAATGCATTAGCATACCGTAATATAAAGTTCTGCACCCAGACTTTAAGTACGAACAGCAAGGATTCATACCTGTCAGCCTGAATCTAGAGCAGCCACTTGTACTACTTTCACTTTGAAACTTTGCTTGATTTCATTCTTTTTATTCTTTTACTTGTTTTAACAAGTCATACTCTACCACACATAACGGATCTCACAGGCTGATACACTCATCCAAGTGAATCCTTTCCAGAATCAAGTATGCCTAAAATTCTTGAACCTGAGTTTTGCCAAAGCATGCCAGGTAGAATGAACAATATCTGAACAGCTGCTGCTCCAAATCCTCTACACACTTTTATAAGCTATATGCTTGCCAGTCACACTACTTCCTATCATTAGGTGCTGCCACTGTCCAGTATGTCCACCTGATAACATCTGCCCCCAGACCAGATGTGCTGCATGACCACTATCACTTCAAACACTGTAGAGAGATGCAGCTTAAATACTTGGACATCCCCATCACTCAACACTGTAAGACTCATTGTGGCCTAAAGGAAGCGAACCTTGAGGCAGTTCCCCAAAGGTAGGGAAAACATTGAACAGCCGCCTATATGTGCACTGGATTAAAGAGGGCAGTAGCAAAATTACTTGTGGTTTGTACTTAGTCTCTAGCAAAGATCCCAAGCTTCTGCTATATTAGTAAGTCACCACAGAGTGCTGGGGACCCTTATCGGAACAACATGTTGGATCAAATCCTACAGTACAGTTCACTGATACAGAGATAGGCAGACATCTCTACATTTTAATTTCTGGCTCAGAAAAAAAACCAAACCACAAACAACTAATACTGGCTAGCATGTTAACTGTTCAGCTGCATATATCGTAAAACCTTCTTTTTTTTTTAATTGGTAAGTTTCTGAAGTTTACCAAAAGAGACAGACTTCATTCAAGTGCAAATGTTACCAAGTTCTATCACTAACGGTTCAAGGAATGTCCAAGGATCTCCAGGATCACTGGTTGAAGCGTTATTCTCTAAGGAGACAAGGCTTTCAAAATCGGTTTAAAAGTTTGGTTGCTTCTGAAAGTAGATTCTAAATATTCTCTTTGTACCTAAGCAAGCATTTATTTACCTGCACTTGGCGAACAACATTAGCCAATCGCTTGGTACATGGATCTTCATGTTTAATAGCTTCATGAATTTCACCATCCGCAATTATACCAAATATTCTGGGAAGGTTAGAGTTGTTGGGACCAAGGACAACTGGGTTGTTGCTGTTACAATCAAAATACATATTACAACAATTAATGTCTAACTAAAAAAAATATTCACGTAAGTACTTTACATGTAAGTTGAGTGATTTTGAAATATTTTATTCTAAAACTTCTTATTTACATCTGAGTTTCACTCAGCTGAGTAAGTATGCATAGCTTTGTTGCCTGCTGACAGAATGTTCCCTCTCCTGTTAATATTTAACCAGCTGATTCTTTAATCAGCCCACACTTTATCAGGAAGAAGTTCTGAACTTTACAGAACAGTTGAGCTTCATGCAGATGGAACTGTAAATACTGTGACAAAAATACTCTGCCTAAAAGTGCTTATTCCTCTCTCAGTGCTGCAAGGGGGAGGAGGTTGTGTTACTGGCATCAGGAGCACCACCAGTGACTTCAGCTCTCTGCCAGCACTGACACAGCAAGTAAGCAGTTCTGCTGCCTCTATCCCAGCCAAGTGCTGAAGTAGCGAAGTACTGGCAAGCGGAGATCTCAGTAAAAAACACAATCTACTTCCAGCCCTGCCACCTACCACTGCTGGAATGCAGAGGCTGTGAATGCAGGACTGACAGAGCTCCAGAGAAGTACGTAGCAAGGCTGAGCCACCTGCACACAGCTGGGTACAAAAGCATGCTAGTACTGGAATTCCTGATTCCTATACAGGTGTGTAAATACATACATGGCAGTATTATTATGGTGCCCCTGCACAACTGTACTATTATCAGCCTAGGGACTTCAGTTGCCACCTTCCATTTTGAGACCTTGCCTTACTAAAGCACACAGAGATACATGGTATTCACATAGTAAAAGGACTGCATAAAATCCAAGCTATTTCCCTTCTATTTTTCTAAGCTATAACGCAGTGTCACCCAGAACATGGCTATCACATAATGTTTCAGAAGCTGACATTCTTCCACTAAATTCTGAAGTGCAACTTGTGCCCACACTAGAATAATTATTTTCTGTTGGACCAAGAAGCTTTCAATAATAACTGAAATAATTATTACAAACTTACTAAGGGAGACAGCACCGTACCATGAATTTATCTGTATTATTTCTCCATTTCTTACTTCATTTTGCTGATACTCAAGCTTTTGGAAAGCAAAAAGGTGCAAAGCTACTTTAAAAGGTTATGAAAAGGCAGCTGCAAGGGCACGTGTGCTGCTCTTCAGTAAAAAGTCCTGATCAGTTATTAATGCTGATATGTAAGCAGAGTATCAAAAATTTTCCTGAAATTTTCTGTAAAAGTTCCCAGCTGATCGTTTCCCATTATGTACATATAAAGTAGTCAGGAATTTTTTCAAGCCATCCAGACATTAGTTAGGATGAGAACACTGTTTAACAAAACAGCAATAACGTCGTGGAAGGCTCAGTTCTCACATTCCAAATTATCTTCTCTAAAGCATACACAGATTAACCTGGCAGTTTCTCAGTTTTTGGAAAATGCAAAGAAAGAAGCTGCAAACAGGCTTACTTTCTGCATTAATGTCAAGACTGCCTTACCTCTCAATTAAGTCACACAGATAATTGAAAGTATGAACAGCTTCTTCTTTATCTTCATGAAGTGGAAGCCATGATAACCAGTGTGGCAGGACTTCTTCAACATTTACACAGTCAGGCTTGAACTTCATTATCTTTCCTACAGCTGAAATGCAATTCTCCGTTGCATTGACATTTTCTTTGGTTTTGGCATCTGGTGACTGAATGACTCTCACCAGCAATGGAAGCGCCTCTAATTGTTAAACAACACAAGAAAAAAGGTTTAACACACAATCAAGTTATATTATATTAACATCACAAATTCTACAAGAGACTACTGCAGGTATTAAAAATAGGATTTTTTTTTTTGCGGCCCAGCCACCAAAATCCAGTCATCCCAATATCCCGCTACTAGATTCTTCCCTGCTCAATAATCATATGAAAAACAAACAGATATAGCTATGCAAGGAAACGCAAGAAAACAGCTACTGGAAAAGTCTGCGTTTGCTTTGTAAGTTCAGAAAAAAAATAAAAATCTTTGTCTCTCAATTGGAGTTATGCAATCTACAGTATACAAGACAGGGTAATTTATAGTAAAAACATAGATAACAAGCATTATCTTTTTAATCTAACAGGTTCTATAAACACAAGATGATGAAAAGCACCAATATAGTGACATTCACATTAATTTGGACTGTAGTGCATGTCTACAGTGTATGCCTGCTGTACATCTGTTGCTTGTGCGCACACATATATAAAACTACATATGTACGTACACATACACACCTCCCACCACTAAAAGATGCACTAGGAAGAGCTCATAAGAGTAACCTCTGGTGAATCCACCTGGCACAGTTTAGATTGTAAAAATCAAACATCAAGGAAAAAATCTTGCTAGGTTAATAGCAATTATATTTTATCTTTAGTAGTCATGGAGGTAACCACATGCACAATTCTAAATTAACATTTCTGTCTTGTTTTTAGTTACTAGTGTCCATGCAGACTTCAGAGCACTCTACAAGCATGCAGGAACAATTGTCCCTGTGTTCTTCTGCTAAAAATATAATGCTAAAGCTGTGAAATTCTGTATCAGCACAGAAAACAGGTTGTGGAATTGTGCAGAAAGCACACTCCAAAATAACTCCAATTACTGAGGAAAAGCGAGATCTCACACTACTTCATTTTGATGAGTAAGTAGCAGCTTTGTAGTTAAGGAATACACAATGACACTCACTGTATTAACTTCACTGAATTAGATTTTTGAAGAGTTTAGCTGCTATGGAAAAATATGATTAATCTTAAGCTACACAAGCATACTTTGATGGGGCTAATAAACATTACAGAACTCCAGAAACACTGGTCATCAGGCACACTAGCTTGTGTATTGAATGCAGGGTAACGAATGCTGGACTCTTCTGCAAAGCAGAATTTATTTGGTAGAAGACTACAGTGTCCAAGAAAACTGAGTCTGCCTTTTACACCTCAGGTTTTCATGACTGCTGAAGTTAAATCTCATGTGTTATCTCATACTCCTTAATACTAATGGATGACTCTGTAGGTGTGTGTGTCCTTGCAACTGTAAGAGCCGTAGGAAGGCGTCAAAATGAATCAGCATAGCATCCTCCCTCCAGCTTAGCTTAGACAAGTTTTCTTCTTGCCTAGAAAACAGATCTATTCTCACACACATTGTGGTAGATAATTCCTAAAAACCCCTTTTGACTATAAAAGACCATATTCTGTAATAACTGCATTTTTTCCAAGGACTGACTGCTCTGATGTCTTGTACCACCAAAAGTTTCAAGGCCACTGATAAAATTTAGGAAGAAACACATGCAGTTAATCGATACAATATTCACAGAAAATAGCTGATTATATTCTTACAACATAAGAAATGTTGTAAGACATTATGTAAACATAAGAAGCAACATTGACAGTCACTTAACTTGTAATCCCATTTAGAAAGTTATTGATCAGCTGTAGTTGTTCCTTCAGTCTTATTTCTTTGCTCTTTACTCATTCTATTTTTAATTCTTATTCTCCTAATGTAGCTCTTGTGTTGTTTACAGGTTCTCCCTAAATTCCTGTATTTTTTCAACTGCCAAAAATGCTCATAATAATACATCTGCTTTTTCTGAACAGTCTCGAGTCTCTACATACTGCTACAAACTAGCAATAGAACGACATGCCAGTGCTATATATTAATCAGCAAAGAAACTGAATTATAAATAAAAGCTCACAAACATGATGTTTTCAGAGAAGATAGTAAAACCTATGGGGTAGAAAGCTTCTCATGCCATGGATTTACTTTGCTTCTAATTACAGCACATCTTCATCTATTAAAATAAATCACAAAGTTCTTTCATGTACATAAAAAATAATTTAAAATACTTTTGAGGTGCCTGCTAATAAGCTGTATGCTGTAAAGTAAAAAGGTTCTTTTATCTAAACATCCAACTAAAGGACAAGCCAAGTGTCTGGGTTTAATCAAGGATTATTTGTCCAAATACAAAGAAAAGGATCAAAGTTGTTACAAAGTTCAAGTGGGCCAAGGTAGTCTAATGAATGAAAAATAAGATGAGACTTCAACAGATACTAAAAAGCCCCCAAACTCCAAAATTAGAACTGCCTTGACCTCAGTCTCTACTCCTCTGTTCTTGGGACAAGACATGAAAACCTTATGGAAAAGTTCACAAAAAAACCCCACCACTGTTAAGGAATTATTTTTCTAGACAATTTAAAATTTTAAGGCTCTGAATGTTTCACTGCAATGTCTCCCCCCTCTGCTTTTCTCTTTCTTTTTTTTTTTTTTTTAAGACACCTGATCTTGATTGTCAGTTACATTTACATTAACAGTGAAAATTGCATCTATTGACGTAGGAAAATGTGGTGTTAAAGCCCTAATTTACCACTATTGCATGGTTCTTATTTTCTTACATCATTTAATTCAGTTTTTGTTCAAGATACATGTGAAACACATATTTGAAACAGCTGACTAAATTTCTTAAAAAAGGAAAAAACCTCTGATAAGGGTTGCTATGTAGCGTGCAGAACTAACTTTGCTGGCTGGCAAGACGACAATCTTGTCAGCAGGCAATTTCCTTAAATTCAAGACTAATTTGAAGTTTTAAAGAAACTCGAGACATTCAGAAAGAAAGCAAAGTGTTTGATAGGCATTATCATACCAAGTTCATTTCTTAGTTAAAGAAATTAGGCTCCTTTTTATATAATGGGAAAGCAGAAAGCCACATTAGCTCTGTTCTAGGCTACTCCTTAATACAGGTCACTTGTATAATTCTTCCAGACATCCAAAGGGTTTTGTCACATCAGTCTTAATAAAAACCAACTATGAGACAGGTGTGCACCAGAAAGTTATTTTTTATGAAATGAACATTTGCATGTCAGACCATATTTTTTAAAAAACATGTACATCAAGATTACTAAGCAGTAAGTGCTGCAACAAATGCTAGTAAGCAGATCATCATTAAAAGCCCAAGGAATTCAGGTACTTTACTAATCATCACCAGTCTGCCAGACAGGTTATACTGGCAATCTATTTCACTGCCAAAGGAGAGAGACTTCATTAACCAGAAGACAAGCAGTTTTTAATTATTACCGCCCCCCCCCAATCACACATTCAAATAAGTTTTATCAGACACACATGCGTACCTGTGCAAAAAGGACGATAGCTGTCCCCACCAAACTGTGCCATAACGCCAACACCGTAGGCAGCTGCTTGCCTAACCTCTGGGCTGTTGTCACATATTGACTGTAGCATTGGCCTCAGGAAGTATTCAGCATACTTGAACGAGGAGGGGCTGCAGTGCTCTACAATATCATCAAAAATGCATAGCCCCCACTGCCTGTCTGGCCATGGCCTATGTGGACACTGCATCAAAAACAAGTAACATATAAGCCACCTTAAAATTGGTAATTTTTGTACAGTCCATAACTATATCAACAGAACAACAATAACAACAGTGGTCTAGTAGTTTTATTAAAATCTTCCTGGATTAAATTCAATCCTGCAAGCACATAATTTTCTGTAGCGATACTGGCAGCAATACCATAAACAAAACCAAATCCAGGTGAATACCTGAACTAATTAAAAGGACAATGATTTTAGGCTAAATCCTTTACACACTCCATTACTTACACGTTATTGTCTCAGTTTTCCCCACTACTCTGCAACACTTTCTTGGCCCTCTTCTCGAAATCCATTTTAGAGAGCATCAGACACTCTCAGGCAAGTTAAATTTCTCAAAATAGTTGTGTGTCAATATCCTGGGTCTTGCAACACAGAAATCAGAACTAGCACAGCAGTGCAGCTCTTCAAAAAGCATAGGGTAACAACTTCATACTTCACGCAGAATAAACCTTCAACTGCCTCTGTTTTTACAAAACAGTAATTGCTACATTCTATCTACCAAGCTCTCTAAGATTCCAGACGGAAGGCCTATTAACACATCAGGAAAAAATAATCAAAGTCAAATTAAAAGAAAACAAGGTACTTACAATTAGGTTGACAATTAGTGGAAGTAGCCTTTCAAACCATGGCAGTACCTTCTCTTTATAACTGCTGAATATTGAGTGCAAAATGTCCGATACTTTAGTCAAAATATAAACGTCACTGTCATCCTGATAGGAAAAGGATACAACCCACATTAAGACTAAGGATCTTTAAAATAGTGGAAGTCACATGAAATGCTAAGGTCTCTGAACTAATGGAATACAGTTGTTTAATGATTTGGTTTTGTAAAACCAATCTTTTTAAGTCCACTATTTTTCAACTCTTGTTCTAATCATAGAATGACAGGATTAGAAAATGGTTTGGGTTGGAAGGGACTTTGAGAGATCATTTAGTCCAACCCCCTACCATGGGCAGAGACATCTTTCACTAGAGCAGCAACTAGGTTGCTCAAAGCCCCATCCAACCTGACCTTGAGCACTTCCACAGCTTCTTTGGGCAACCTGTTCCAGTGCCTCACCATCCTCACTGTGAAAAAATTCTTCCTTATGTTCAATCTAAACCCACCCTCTTCTCTTTTAGTTTAAAACTTGTCCCTTGTCCTGTCATTACAGGCCCTGGTGAAGGGTCTCACTCCATCTTTCACATAAGCCCTCTTTATATGTTGAAAGGCTGCAATGAGGTCTCTCCAGAGCCTTCCCTTCTCCAGGCCAAACAATCCCAGCTTTCTCAGTCTTTCTTCATAGGAGTGGTGCTCCAGTCCTCTGATCATTTTTGTGGCCCTCCTCTGGACCTACTCAAACAGGTCCATGTCTTTCTTGTACTGGGGACCCCAGAGCTGGATGCTCAGGTGGGGTCTCACAAGAGCTGAGCAGAGAGGGGGAAATCACCTCCTCCACCTGCTGGCCACATTTCTTTTGATGCATCCCAGGATACAATTAGCTTTTTGGGCTGTGAGCGCACATTGCCACCTTATGTGCAATTTTTCCATCCACCAGTATCCACGAGTCCTTCTCCACAGGGCTGCTCTCAACTCATTCATCCTCCAGTCTGTACTGATATTGGGAACTGCTCCACCTCTCAAGCCTGTCCAGATCCCTCTGGATGGCATCCCTTCCCTCAAGTGCATCAACTGCACCACTCAGCTTGATGTCATCTGCAAAACTGCTGAGGGGGCACTCAAGTCCACTACCTATGTTATTAATAAAGGCATTGAACAGTACTGGTTCCAATACATCCCCCGAGGGACACCCCTTGTTACTGATCTCCATTTGGACATTGAACCACTGACTCTTTGGACACAGCCAGCCAGACAATTCCTTATCCACCAAGTAGTCCATCCATCAAATCCATCTCTCTCCAATTTAGTGACAAAGATGTTTTGTGGGACCATGTCAAAGGCCTTACAGAAGTCAAGATAGATGACATCAGTTCCTCTTCCTTAATTCAACACAGTCACTCCATCACAGAAGCCACTAGATTAGTCAGGCATTATTTGCCCTTTGTGAAGCCACATTAGCTGTCTCTAATCATTTCCCTGTCTTCTGTGTGCCTTGACATAGCTTCCAGGAAAATCCGTTCCATGGCAGGGAAAAATCTTACTGGGCACAGAGTGAGACTGTCTGGTTGGTAGTGCCCAGGGTCCTCCTTTTTACCTTTCTTTAAAATGTGTGTTGATTGGTAGTAGGCGGTTGCCTAAGACTTGAAAGTTTGTTTCAGGGACAGAAAAATTTTACCAAGACAAAGAGTCTTGCACAAATTTACTGCTTCAATGGATTCCCTTTACAGAAGGCCCTTTTCCTCTTCTGTACCTGACAGATACGTATCAAGCCTGTATCGAAAAGTAAATGGACAACTGCCTTTGTGACAGAAGATTGTGGCAAAAATGCAAAGAATATTAAACCTCTCCTGTTATCACTTAACTTCATTTTTCACCTTGCCCAGTTAATGCATCAAACTGATGAAGCAAAGATCCTTAGCTCAGATCCAGCTATAAATTGGTGTTATATCTGCAAGCAAGGATTGTTCCCTGGACACGCCTGTGTTGCAAAAACCCTTTAACTTTGTTTTAAAGCAAGTTCTGTTCTACTCCCTTAATCAGTTTATACTTTAACAGGCTGGGAAAACAGAATACAGCTAGTTTCTGGCCCCTGTTGAGAAATTAGTAAGTATTTCTCATGCAACAGGCAGCTTCCCACAACTGGATATTTAAACCTTCCCTGGTTAGACAAGTTCTGCATTGTCAAGGCACAATTCAAGCAGTACCTCTGGAACACACACAAATGAAAACAGAGGTAGACAACTGCTGCAGGACACCGCAAGGTCCACCTGGCCTAGTATTGCCTGTTTACTAATAGCTAATAACAGACGCTCAGGGGGACAGCATAACACTTGCTTAGTGTATGCCGCCTTCTATCCCCTATCAAATCAGCAGTTTAGTTACTGCCTAAGCTAGGGCTGTATCTGAATATCTTACTGAAACTACTGTTTGAATATCTTTCATGACTTCTGTCCTCCCCTACGTTTCTGCTGCCTTGAGGTAAGGGCTGCAATTAATATATCCTGGGAACAAAAGTGTATATCCAAATGTTACTCATTACCATATGTTAATTCTGTCCATATGGCAAGTGACATTCTGGTCCCACTCTTACTTTCACAGGGTAATGCAGACAAGTCTTTCTTGCAGTCTTTAAAAAAAAAATCAGCAAGGTCAAGTATAAATTAAAGCATTTTTTAAAATGCCTTGCAACTCTGTTGCAGAGTATGGATTCAGCTTTTCTGAAATTGCTGCTTGGTAGCATTTTCGCTCACTATCAGCACAGAGTGACACAAAAAAAAAAAGATATCAAACTGCCTAACTCACTATCTACCAGAACGAACAGTAAACATTGCAAATAAGAAAGAGAAAAATCAGGAAAGGCTCTTGGCTTAGAACTTAAGTTCTGTTATTTTTTGATCCCAAGCAGCATGTAGGTGCCAGAAATCTATCCTTTTGAATGCTGGCTTAATGTTCCAAAAGGAAAGGGGCTCAAGAACTGCATCGTCATTTAAGAAAGCATTTACATATTGGTGCATGATCTGTCAAGATATATTCTGGAGTCTGTATACAAAGTTAAACTCATGTAAACAAGCTTCAGGATTCAACTTCACAAGCTTCACACCTGAACTGTGTGGCAAAAGAATTTCCGAGTCCTTAAATTTACTGAGCATCCTTCATGCCTCATGTTATAAGCAACAGTGATTTATTATTCTTTATTACTCTCTCCATACCAATGATTTAACAGAACTGTATCTCTTCCACAGTCATCTCCACTTCAAACTAAGAAGTCAGTTTGGTGTCTTGGTGGATCAGTAGTCACCCTGGTGTTCTCTCATAAGCAAACACATTATATGCCAGCTATTCGTCCTGGTGTCCTCCTTTGAACCTATTTTAGGTCTATGCTTTTTGAGACAAGCTCCTGACCTGACACGCCAGAGGACTAGTATCAGAGGTATGCTCAAAGTTAAGAGCCACCTAGGTCATAAGGCACAACGGAAATGCAAGTCAGCAGGGCGAGGCTTTATCACTGATACAGCATTTGATGGCAGACTATTTGAAGTCATCCGAGAATTGTTTGAGAGGATGAAAATGAAGAGCTATATCCTAAACTACTTCTTCCAGTATACTGAACAAGGAAACCTTTCATGTTTTCTAACTCATACATGTAGTGCGATCCATTTCTTACTGGAAGTTTTCAAGGAATATGGTAACAGAACATTCTTCCAGGAAGAAATAATTGTGAGGATGCACTATGCTTTAACTGAGTAGCACCACATATCCGCTTAATGTATTTCCATCCTGGTGCTTTGTGAGTGGAAAAACTCCCCAAACCAACTTACTTCATCTTGTAACGACTCCTCAACTTGTTCATCATAGTCTTCATCTTGTCTTTTCACTAAATTAAGAAACAGATATTAAACCATTACATTTCTACAAGTGCATAAGAACTCTGTAAAGGCAAAAAAATGATGCAGAAAAACCTAAAAAGTAGGAAACAGTAGCTGAAGAAGCAACAGGGATTTTCTGTGTTTAAGAAGCTTCAAAGAGCTTTCACAGAAAAACAAGTATAGTGAGACAGCTCAGTTTAAGAATGTGTAAAAGCACATGAAATAGAAATAAACACACCAGCTTGTCCACAAGGACAAGAGAAGTGCATAGAAATAAGTAACTACCATTGCTTTAAGAAAACTGCAAAGACTTCAGATGAAAAAAACCCCACAGAAATGACAACATCATAGACATGTGCATTGTCTTCAAGTAAATCTGTCCATCAACTTTTGATTAAACTACAGTACTTCTGCAAATGATGCCATCTTCATCCTCCCAGAGCTTACAAATATAAATCATGGAATCTGTTGTTTTAAAGCCCAATTACCTTACATAAATATACAAATTAAAGAAATCTGAACTAAAGGTTCAGAAATTATTAGGAATTCTGCTTTAAAGGACAGCCATTATCACATGTTAACAGGAATTTGTGTTAACTTACCCTGCCTTAATTCTTGATTTTTAAAGTGCTCTTCTAGTTTTCCTTTCAATATTCCTCCAAGTTCTTCAAAGTGTTCGTTGTTAAGGCATCCATCTCCCATTACCTCAATGCACTAGTGAAATAAAATGATCAGTTTTTCCAGCTTTAAGCTACATGAGCAATCTCAAATCTAAGCACACAGAGAATATTAATACATGCTCTGCTTGAAGTCATCACTAGCAGAAATAATAGTGATAGAACATTCATATTGTAATCAATGCTCAAATTATACAAGTAAGGTTTTTCAGTGGGGTGCAGTTAAAATGAATAAATCTGGTAATTATTTTAGGTTAATACCTTGGTATTTTAGTTCTTGCAAAAAAGCACACCTAAGTTTTTCACTCAGCTACAACAACATTTACAGTCGAACCAAAGTTCATGTAGAAGAAGCCCTGCATTTCTTACAGGCATTTAAATGAACATCAGACACATGTTCTTTCTTACCGTAAAAAGCTATGAACAGTAACACCACAAAATTTCTAAGGAAGGAAGTTACCTTTGCGAAAGAATGCATTATTTCTGAGAGAACATCAGAATCTGGTTCTGTTCCAATGGCTTTGATGAGTGCATCACACATGAAGTGCCACATCTGTGTGAGGTATTCTGGCCCACGAACTCTAGCACATTCAAGAAGGAGGGGCATCGACTCTGCAGCTGCCACTCGAACACGTTTCATTATTAAGGAAATAAAAGAATTTAGGCCAACAAAAAGTGCTTAGAATTTAAGCACCCACCACCATAATGAAGTTATCAGTTTGCTAGCTGAAATTGATTATTTTTTATTACCAGTGCGTTTGATTTCTGAATTAGATACAGATTAAGATCATAGGAAAAGTAAGCTGTTTGCTACTTACAAGTTATTTGAAGCCTGTTTCAGGCCATGATGGAAAAGCTATTCAAGTTCTCCTTCACTCTGTTGGCACAAACATCACTTTCTCTACTGTCTGCTTTCAACATTATAGACACGCTTATTTAAAAAGAAACTAAGGGAAAAAGTAGGATACATTGCCTAAAACAGTGTGTAAAACAACGTTCTCAGAAACAATTTCTGCTGTAAAGCAACAGAATATTTTAACACTAACACTTTCAATTGATCTAGGAAAACAGTAAGCATGACTTTGATTCTTCCAAACTAAGCTTCCATTTTCACAGTACAATTTGTTACTAGGATATCATCGTGGAAATAGAACTTCAGCAAGGGAACCATCAACTTTACAACTTGCTCTGTGTATTCCACGAATCCTTCTTTTAGCTCTTTTGCATAGCAAACCTGAAAAACAAAGCATGGAAATGCCACCTTTAAGGGAAAATACTGTTACTGATATTTTTCGACTATGTAATGGTGAGAAAGATTGTTAAAAGTTTAAGCTCTTAAAATTTATTTAAAAACCCATGCAATAATCCATTTATGTACCCCCTCCACTGTGGTATTTTAAGAAACCCTGATAGCAGCAGCAGTTCTCACTCTTAGTACATAACTGTACTTTTCAAACTGAATTCAGAAACATCAGTATTTGCAAAAAGGAACTACTCTAACATCTCCAATTCCTTAGAAGTTTTGCCAACTAAGGAAAACTATCTGTTAATGTTAAAAATTGAAGCTCCAAACTAAAGAAACTATTTTTAATCAAGTAAGCCACACAATGAACTGTCTGAAATCCAAACTTAACGCTATCACTCAAAGAAAAATAGAATTATTTCATTTGATAAAATAAAGAATATTTTCATTACAGATTTTGGCTTCAGACTCAATTGTCCAGCAATACATAGATCATCAAAACTGTCATCTTACCAGCATCTGGCATGCAGTTGCTTTTTCTTCAAGGCCTGCAGTTTTAATTCCAAAACTTTGCTGATCTCCTAGGTTTACAAATTCCCAACCATCATCATCACTCATATTCTCCATATCTTGTGCTGTTACACAGAGGGGAAGAAGAAAAAAATGAAATAAATCTAGAAGTGCTACAAAATCATTTATTTCAGTATTTTTTCAATCAAAATGCTATCTTCAACCTACTGTCTAAAAGAGCTACTTCAGGTTTAATAGATGCAGTCTTCATTAAAGGCCCCATGACAACTGGAAGGTACTGCTGAAATTCCTTTCCAAGAATTTTACACATTCTGGCCCATGCTGAGATCATGTAAGAAATCTATAAAGAGAATAGAGTCAGAATTTTCATGTCCCACATTTCATTTTAATGCATACTTAAAAGGAAAGCATAAAGGAAGAACATTATACAATAGGACTTTTAAAATTTGTCAGCAGTGCATAGAACTTATTTCAAAGAGAACTCACCCAATATGCAATCCATATAAAAATGCATCTTCAAAAGACCCATCCCAAGTCTTTATTTGTAGCAACACATTGACAGTACCTCTGATCACAGTTGCTATACATGTAAAAATGTGACAGTATAAGATGTGCTTGTAATGCAGTCATGGCTATCTTGAAAAGTAACTTTCTTTCTGAAACGCATAATTTCCTGAATTTAAATGATACTACTGAGCCGCATTCCTGAAAATAGCAAACAGAGCAAAAGAGTGCAGTACTGTGTTTTCAGAGGAGTGTTTGTTTTCAGATGCACGAGTCAAAATAGCTCTCCGCTCATTAGAACAGCTGTCTAACAAGTCTTGTTGAACTATTTATAAGAAGGTGACAGCAAGGGAACAGGTCACACAATGCCAAACAAAGTAGGTACTAATAGACAAGAAACGATTACCCACATGCTGAAATTTCTTCAGCAAATCTAAGCCCTGGAAGTCTCATTTCCTAAATACACTTGTGTGAAAGATACTAAGGCCATCTTAGGGCAATCTATCTCAATTTTTGTGA
>JAVJGI010000014.1:56367190-56391853 GCA_035590275.1 Ibycter americanus | reverse complement strand
CTTTACGTCAGGTGCAGAAAAACATATAGTGAATCAAACAATATCTAAATTTCAACCAACTCCATAACCAGTACTGAACTTTTCAGCAGTCTCCCCAAGACTGTCTAAGAACAGTAACATTCCATTTAGGGATGTAAGGCTTTCCTCGCCAAGTCCTATTAGCCCATTCTCAGGCTAGTGGGTATTCTTGAAATGGATCTTTCATGCTCTTCTCCTTTTGCCGTAGGCAAGAGAAACATATGAGAAACTCCAATTTCTTTTAATTTTTCCTTATTCTTTTTTTCCAAAATCCTTCTCTGTGCTAGAAACCATGGGGATTACAGAAAAGAAAACCAGAAGAACAAACAGGTTTATCAAGCAACCTGTGAGAAAGGCATGTACAGAACTTCTTTCCCAAAATAATGCAACATTTCATTATTGCTAGGTAATGCATTTCGTTCTTGGAATGAAGAACACCAAAGTTCAGAGTTCTGGAATCCTGACACTCAAGCTTCTGTTTGATCAGGATGAGATGAAATATTATCTTCACAGAAGGTACAGTGAAGAAGCAGTTTATTTTGCACTGTTTAAGTTCATTGCATGTTCCTAGTTAAGCCTGCGCCTCTTGTTACTCTCATTGTACTACTATTAGCATGCATTCCAGACTTGAAATTAATGATTCTACAAAATGAAACACAACCATGTTTGGACCATCTGATCACCCAATCAAAACCCAGAAGTTTTACATTATTATTTCAGTATTTGTGAGAAAAGCAGTAAGGCTAGGAGAAGGGGAAGTTCGACTTCTGAGAGTACCGATGATGTTTTAATCTAAATGTCTTCATCTTTCCTCGTAATTCTCCACCAGTGAAAGCCTCTGAACCAAACAGTTTCTATTGCATTTCCCTTTTCCAAAGAGTACTAACAGTTACGGAAAGCTCTGACCCAGCAGAAAGAAAGCATCAGGCATCATCAACTGCAACACTTCTCCTCTTTGCAGGAGTCAGGCCTTACAGCCATTAGCCTTCACACCTTTCTGTGGGTACTACAAAACTAGGCATTTGCTAGCATTGGAGCTTTTAACATCGGAAGAGTCAGGTTAATCTGTTTCCTTAATAAAACTTTCTTCACAAAAAAATACGATTCCAAACAGACTTTGTAAGTGCTCACTCTTTGCAGGTGGTACCTTGAGTAGTCCTATGTTCCATATCCAACATCGTAACAGTCTTTTTTGGACTGGGTTTTAAATCACAAAGTAGAAAAAGTACCCAGAACTTTTGCATTATCTTCTACTTCAAGGGCTCAAAGCACAGGTCAAGTGAAAGCGCACACAACAAACACACAATATTTTTTTAAATGATTGCCTGAGCAAGCATTACAGATATTTTAAGAGGAAGAGCAGCATACAAAGCAACTGATAAGAATATATGGGACCACCTCATGAAACAAATATTAAAATCAGCATACCAAAAGACAGCCAGCCTGCCATACACTTCTGTATTTTGGTCCACCAAATTACAGGGGGAATAAAGAACAAGTTTTCCTCTAAACTGTAATGCATTAAAATTTAATTTAAATGCAGCACTTCTTCAGAAGAAAAAAAAAAATTGAGCTACAGAACAACAGGTGGCAGTTTAGACACACTTAGCGTACTGTGAGGCACTGTATAGGGATTTAGAGAGAATATTCTAAAGTAAAAAAAAAGTCTTCCCTTATTTATGTGTAATTCAGACTGAATTTTAAAAAAAATGTACCGTTTTGTTTTTGACATCTCTGTTCAGCTGTCCATGTTCCAGAAAAATGTTGTAATTCACTGTATAAAAGTTTAATAAAACACAGTCTAAGAAAAAGATATAAACTTCCAAGTTCACAGCATTTACAGTTTTTGCTGCTGAAATCAAACGTGGAAGTGTATAAAAATATATCAAGTAGCTAAACATGAAGATTTAGGAGGTATCAAAGTTCATGGAAAAGACAGAATTGTAAAAAAAAAAAAAGCCATTACTTACGATTCTGAAGCATTTGCATAATATGTTCTTTAATCATAGGTAAAACAAGTTTTCCTCCAAGGCCACATGCCATCCTGTCCAGTGCACTCTCACCAGCAACTGCATTGCTAAATATCAATTACAGAAATATCAGTGGTTTGATATCTACAATAAAACAAACAGTCCAACTGGGCACAGAAGTGCCCCTTCCTGCAGTTCTAGTCTTCAAACTTTTGCCCTCTGAATACATGAGCCTCCATAAGTAAATAAAGCATACCCAAACCTAAAAGCACAAGCAACAGTCACAAAACAGTTATTTACACTCCACCTAAACATTTACTATCTGTAGCCCATTGATTAAGTCTAGTACCAAAGAAACTTAAGCCTTACTAGCACTGAAGGTATAGACTGAATTTCACAACAACTACACATATCTAGAAAGCTGAAACTACATTTGCAATGAATTAAGCAATAACACTGGCCATCATCTTTTTGTCATGAGAACACAAACCAGTTCAGACTTGGTATGAATCTGGTGAACCAGCAGAGTTCAAGCTTTGGCACGTAAGAGACCTTTCTTGCACGGCTGCAGTACCAGTACTTTATTAGTGTGTTCTCTTGCCAATGACTCAGGCAGAAAACATTCAGCCCAGGTGAGGAATTTGCAACTCTCAGCCAGTTCCAGAACTGACAATAGCCAAACACTGCCTGCGTAAAGTGACCTGTTCCACCCGACAGAATTATTCCCTACAGAAAAGCAAGAAAGTTTCCAGGACCGAGATAACTACTGTTATAGTCTGGGTATGGCTAGCAATGTAATAACTCAAGGTTATTACAGTCCATGCTAGACACCCATGCTGATGGAAAAGCTGAGTAATGGTTCAGAAAGGGATGAATCTCCCTCTTCTTTCAAGTGTCAGTCAGCTGCGTCAGAAATAGAGGTCTTCAAACTATTATGCCTGAATTCCCCAGTCTCACTACAAAACATAAACAGTCTAGAAACTCACATGCCATGAACAAAGGCATCTGTACAAAGATATTGACAATATTGTATTTGTTCTTTAGATTAGTCACATTCAAATAAAGACACATCACCAGCAGGACAAAAGAGCATGGGCACACAGGCTTAGATTGCAGCAAACCTGCTAAAGTTAATGGCAGCTTTCATCTGAAATTACATTCTTTGAGCTCTTTCCTCCCACCATTAATTCATACATTCAGTTTGAGGAAATAAAGATAGTTTATCTTAGAAAAATGACCACACACCTCTGCAATGTTTGCAAGGCTTTTGCCAGGAAAAGAGGAAGTTGGATTAACCTTTTCCTCCTTTTGAATTTCACTGCTCTATGAAGTCAGAGCAACAAAAAAATGGAAATGCTAAAATATTCCCTGCTGTTTTTGTGTAGGCTGACTCACATCCCCCTTAGTCAGATCCAAACACACCCTAACTAGGCAACAGCCTGATGATCATTAGCCTGTTTCTTAGACTGCACAGAAATTCCATTCTTCTTACGAAGCTACAAAGACTCAAGCACCAGAAGAGGTTAGCATGCACATCAGCTAATCAGCAACTCTCCACAAAGGTGAACTTCAGAGGTGGGCAACAGAGTAACATGAGTGAACCTGCCAAAATAAAAAAAAAAACCTAACACCACACACACAATCACCAGAGACTAGCTGGTGTCCAATATTTTGTGTCTAAGCCTCAAGCTTTCTTACTTCTTTGAGGGCCAAAGGAGCTATGTTTCTCCTTTAGGCTAAGGCTGCTGAGCATAACTTGTTTTCTG
Source organism: Ibycter americanus (assembly GCA_035590275.1). NCBI lineage: Eukaryota > Metazoa > Chordata > Aves > Falconiformes > Falconidae > Ibycter > Ibycter americanus. The sequence goes on along the minus strand of JAVJGI010000014.1, from coordinate 56,388,099 downwards.
ATCTTTGCTCGCTCTACTTGCAACTTATAATAAAAAAAGGAACATTTTCACTCAGAAATTCATACACAGCTAATGCATTTAGAAGAACAAAGTTACTCTGCTGACAACAAAGAGATATTGGCATGCCTCATTTGGATGATTCAGAGTACTTACTAAGCTGCCTAAAGCAGGCCATCTGAATAAAATTCCACACCCTGAAAGGCTTGATGAGGATTTCAGCTTTAATAGACTACTTCCCCTTGAAATTTATCTGAATGAAAAGATCCAAATACTTGACAAACCTGAAGGCAGTGGTGCCTGACAGTTCTAACTGTATGGCAAAATTTCCAAGCTGAAGGAAACAAAACAGGTTAAAAGGATCTGGTCTGCCATGTGAGAGGGGGAAGAAAGGACAGCTTACTTTCAACTCCATAATCAAGGGGAACAAGAAGTATTCCAAATCAAGCACAGATTAAACAGGTTCTTCCATAAATTCCTATGCATCAGTTTTGCAAGTGTCTTTACATGTCTGATACCTAGTAGAAGTCGCTATAAAGTTCAGTGGTAAATCAACATCTCTCCTGTTGCTTATCTTCCTATGAAGATCTCAAAGTGTTCTGTGACAAATTGTTTTGAAACTAATTACATCTGAGTCTCCAAGGTGATGCCAGATGTGGCAAAAAGGTGTCTAGACTGGTAAATTAACATCCATGTCTTTACAGAAGTGTGGCAATAGTTATCTGCCACCTTCTGCTTCATTCTAACTGTATTTGGACAAGAGCAGATATAACAGGATGCTGTAGACAAACCACTGTCATTCTAGTGAAAAGTTAGAGCAAGCTACAAAGCACGCAGGAATAAGCAAATCAGAAAGACTGGACATCTTTAGTAGATCTTTCTCGCCCAAGACACAACAAGATAGTGCTAGCCATACCAAAGGATTTAAAATAATAGCAAAATCGTAATATTTTTGAGCTAGATGAAATCCAGCAAGGAATTCCACTATGCATTCTGATGTCCCTTCTAAGATAGGCAGCTTTTTTCTGTAACACCACCTTTTCAAGGGCATAGATACAGAAAAATATGAAGAGATTGGTTGTGGATGATTACACAGGTCAGTATCCTTCAGCTTTGGTTCCAGCTAACGTCAGGGTAAGCCCTCAACTTAGAAGCGTTAGGAAGCACTGACTTCTGAACTGAGTAACATAAATGACAGAAGAAACAGAAGTTTGAAAAGTTAACAGTGCAAAACTGCAGACAAGAAGACATGCAGCTTGTAGAAGCTACAGCAATACATGAATACTGAAAGAATTTACTTACTTGCTAATCAGTTCCTAAATAACCTACATATAAACTCTCTGAGAACAGTCATATATACTCCTCATGACCAAGGGAACAAAATTAGAAGACTTACCTGAGTTAAGAAAAAGTAATGCACTGCAGGCATTTGCATCCTGCACTTAAAATCTGCCTTTAGCCACACAGTCCTGATAATATATTGAAACAACTAGTTTCATAATTACCTGTCAAAATCATCATCTTCAAGCTCATCTGCATTTGCCCAATCTTCATCTTCTTCCAAGTCGACCATCATTGCTAACATCTGAGGAACTGAAAAAAAAAAAAAAGTTTTCAACTCAGGTTGCTTTCTTAAAATAGATTCTTAAATAACAAGCATAAATTTCAAGTTCTCTCCTTTCAAAAAATCATTGAAAAAACGTAACTTCTTCCAGTAGCAGGTAGTCAAATCTGTCAAACTGCATCAGTCAGTAATTCAGAATAGGTTTTCAGAAAAGTATTTTCAGAACATTCAAATTGAGAATGAAAGAACAGTTGAGTATTTCTTACCAAAACTAATAGTGTAATGCAAATTTCTTTTTAAATCATGAAACTCATAGAAAGTAAATTCCTTAATAAAGTCTAAGTTCCTTGAAAGAGTTAAAAACAGTATTACATGCTTTAAGAGGTCGGACATACTTCATTTTGCTGAAACTGAAATTATCCTTTGAACATTTACTGATGAAAGAGACTATACATTATGGAAGAGTACTACTCAACCCTTAGTTTTACTAACATGATAAATTTTGTTACCTATCTCTACAGTGGTCACTTAGCATAAAGCTTTACTTTTACAATAAGGTAATGGTTCAGAACTTGAGGGTTTTCCCCACTTAATGTAATTTTTTGTTTTGTATCATGAAAACGTCTTGCATATAATAATCCACCAGTTTTCTACTACGTCTGTAGATTGATTCTGTCTGCTCTTCTCAGTGTAAGTCTTTACAGAGGCTATTACACAATATTTATCATAACATTCAACTACTACGCAATAAGCATCACCTACTCTTCTGAGTTGTTCTCACAGGAGGAAGGAGTGCAGTGATTTGTCTATTGTAAGCCTGCCTGTTCCTGTGCACTTCAGAAGCCCAAGGGGTGAAAAGTATACCTTGCGCTTTCAGAGCAAAATAAGGCGCTCTTAAGTATTGTTTACTTTGTGTTACACTAACCACTCAGAGCAGTTGTTTGAATTCAACATCATGTACGCAAAAAAGCTTCACTTTGCCCTGGAAACAAAAGTTCTCAGTCAAATACTCAGCCTTTGAGCTTTAAGACTCTTTTTAGGGCAGTCCACCACATATTGTGAAGACAGGCATCATAGTTAACTGTCCTTTACAGCACCTATTGATAGAGGCACAACCCTAAGCAAACTGATCTCACCATACATCTGGACAGATGAGAAACTTCTGGTCAACTGATGACAGAAGAAAATGTTGCTCACTGACAGCACCGTGGGTCAGTTATCAAGAAAAGACCAAATTATGGATTGACTTGCTTGATGTAGCCATGTATCTTCAGCCAGAGATTATACCATGGTTGAAAAAACCTTCACAGAGCTTTTATATACATACCAAGATAACTTAATCCACGCTATGAACTCTCTGGCATGATGCCCACATGTCAGAATTCTGTATACTCACTAGCCACTGAAAAGAATTTTCTCAAAAAAAAATATAATTACAGCCCAGAAGCTTTTCAGACACAGATACTCATAAGCACACAGGTGAAAATAATGTATCATCACAGCCCTGAAATATGGAAGTCAACCATCATCTGCCACAAATGCTATGTTGTTCCAAAAACTGATGTCAGTGTTCATTGCTACTAACAAATAAAGCTGAGAATAAAATTCCACGTAAAGCTGTCTGGCCAACATCGTATCTAGAACCTGCAAAAGCTGGTGAACATGTTGTTTCTTATTGACATTTAATATGAATGTGGTTGCCAGTAAATACAGTTTCACAAAGAATTTTTTTTTAAATGTAGAGCTGTGCATTAAAGTTTCAACATTGTCCCAAAAAGCCCTCAAAATTCAATTATTGCCAATATATAGACTGTTTACAAACAAGAGAAGAATGAGCCCACTAAGCCTGCTTCTTATCAGAGGCATGCCACGACTCTCCATTTTCTGGAAACTGAGCAAAACTACAGCCAAAGATAGGCTGCAGCTCTTATTTCTACAGAAAAAGCAATAAAACACTCTACTGTCTTGAACATTGAGCTCAGGGAGGGAAGTCTGAATCCAGATGGAATTCCTGAGCAGGTAACTGGTACACAGGACACAGACTTACTCCTAAATCAGCACCATGTTCAGTAAAACCAGCATAAGATGACAGTTTTGCCTAAGCCCCAGTTCTAGTTGTGAGGATCAAGTGATTTAGCAACTTTTCAGTTGAATGAAAACAGAAAGCCTTTCAAACTAAGGCACAACACCAAGACAAAAGCAATCTTTTTTGCCTACCTTTTTATCATTCTCTGAACATAACCACTTTACTAGCTCTGCAGAATAAATGTTTTTCACCTTAGTGATTCATTAATATTAACAGCAATTTTACAATGGGTTGCAAACCAAAGGCATTTCATTCTCACATGGTGCCTTATCTTAATACAGTATCTTAATACAAATATTTCATTCCTGAACAGCAACCAGCAACCCAATATAAAAATAATACATTCTAAAGAGATATGAGGTACCTCACTATGCTGCCTGATCAGCTAAGAAGCTTGTGATGATTTGGGGACAGCAAGTGTCAAGCATTAATAGTCCCAACAAGCTATAGGATACAGTGAAAACGCAGCATTTTAAACATTTTCAAATTTCAAAATAAATTCTAAAAGGATCTGTTCTTTAAAAAACTATTCTACAAGTAAACAAAACTTCAAATCCTAGTCAATAGTTGAAACACGTCAGCCAAACAGATCCAGTTCACGTTTTCCAGAAGTTTTATAATTATTTTAGCGACATGTATATATGCAAATTTCCCTAGCTCATGCACACAAGTAAAAAAACTTGCCTTTTAACAGATTGTCTTTATGCAAGTTTCAGAAACAAGCAAGGATCTAGACAAATACAAGTGTGACAGGGAAGGAAAAGAATCCTTCCAAATAGCAGGCTACACTGCTGTGTCAGTGCCCTGATCCACTCACAAAAAGGTTTTAAATGCCAGAGAAATACCAGAGCGTACAGCATTGCTGCTGTGGATGTCCAGAAAACAGTTATTTTTAGTATCTCAAATAATAATGCATGATTTAACAAGTGCCTCTCCAAAGAATTTACAATCTGCATGTTAAATAGACTAATTAGACTATCTGTAAGTATTTATATAAGCATCTGATTTTTAATTCACAGTTTTAACTCAACACTGAAGCTCAATATGCATGCTGAATTCCTTCAGTCTTCAGTTGCCTGCACCACAGAGTATCTGGCCTACATGTCAAACTTCAAACATCGAACTTCAGAATGCATCAACTTTTTTTTTTTTTTTTACAGTACAAATTCCCAAAGCCAGCAGAAAAGCATCAAAGTAGCATTTTCCTTGGAAACACCTAAGAATCTACTGTATTTTTACTCAAACTGTTGGTGGCTGCATAAGCACAGATTAATTTATGAGGAGTCATAAAAAGAAGGTTTTTTTTCTCTAAGAAAACTCTATTCAGTGGCACTTAAAAGTTATCAGTGCCAGCAAATTGTGAGTTTGACATGGTTTTGTCACTGACCACCTGCAAAATCAGTTTAACACTGTAAAGGGAGACAAATTGTTTCAACAAAGAAAATGGGTAAAATACTTACTAGCTTGTGCAACAACGTTTGTATGCCTCCTCAGCATAGCAGCAGCGGTTTCTGACAAGGTCACAATTACTTCAAGTGCCAACTGACGCTGCATGTTACTCAGACTGGCATCTGCACACAACTACAATCCAGAAGATTAGAGCAAACTGTCAGAACAGAAGTTTTGAGGTGGAAAGAATGATTTTTTTAAAAAAAATTCCTAGCTTTACCTTCAGACTTAGTTGCAATGTGGGTTCTAAATGTGGTCGTAAATACTTGGGAACAGAATCTGCAATTTCTACAAGGGATTTCAGAACAGAGTCGTCATTTTGGTAGCAGGAATCATTTACAGCCTATAAAGATATAAGATGAAGATAAGTTAAATAAAAAAAAATACTATGAATGGGAGCACTGTTACTGAAGCAATTTGATTAACCGTATTCTGATCTCTGAACAGTCTCGTTCAGCTTTAGTGGCTTAGCATTAGTAGCTAAAGTAGTTGAAGCCTTAGGCTGCAAGAACTAATCTAGAGTAAACTTTTTGGTAAAGCTAATGCTGCTAACAAACAACTAGCTGAATCTGGCAAATACAAGTGGTATGAAGAATGACCAAGGAGACAATTCCATGAGAATGAAGTAACTTCAGAAGGTCAGCCCAGCAACAGTGAAAACCAGTAAGAACTCAAAGAGACCACCGACCAGAATTAAGTGATTGGACTTGGGTATCAGGTGATGGGTGGTATAGGTATAATTGAGAGGCATGAACTAGGGTAGGGGTCCCTCTCCAGAGGCACCCAGCTCAAGCTGTAACCTGAGAACTAATCAAAGACTAACTGAAAGCCTTCATTCGGACTTAATATTTTCAGTGGGATCCTAGGGTCGCACCTCACTACAGCGGCCAGCGTGCATAAATCCGTAACAACTACAAAGAGACAATATGCAGGGTCCAAAACTACAAGTTAGTTATAGCTCACAATCTTATCTATATATATATATGTGCCATCAATTTTGACCTTTATTAGTTTGAATCTAACACAGTAGACAGACACTCGAGAAGAATTACAGTCATACATCAGAGGCACCAACAGGCAAAAACACTGTTTTGACAAGTAAAGCTTCAAAACGCATTTTAAATGAAGAAAAACTCCTCTAAGTAACTCTGTCCAAAAGAAGAAAAATGAGCCTAACTCCTTTTTTCTCCTGTTACGTGAGAACAGCTTTGAATAGCTTACACTTACAAACACCAGTAAACTCAAGATTAAATAATTTATTTCTTTCCAGACAACTCTGGAGAGCCAGCAAATTAAAACAGACCTTTTAGCCTTCAGTCACAGAACACAGGAAAGAGAAAAAGAAATCAAGTTTTTTCCAGTATCTTTCCTAAGCAATAGCTACATTCTGAAAAGTAACTTAAATCTTACTTTTTACTGATAAGGTTGATACTCTAGTATCAAAAGAGCACGCAGTTATTCAATGGTGTTAAAACTCTTCTACAAGTAGGACACAAAACCCCAAACCTCCGAATAAAAAACAGCCTTTAAACACACTTTCGGGGTTTTGAAAGAAATTTTCATTAGCAAAGTATCTAATGTCTTCCTAATGTACAAACATTTTCTAAAGTGAATAGTTCGGGCTTTTTAATACTTAAGTCAAGAATCCAACACTTTTGATAATGCCACTCAAACAGCCCACACTTTCAACACAGAAAAAGCATCTTCTAGTATCAGAAATGTTTGGGGGGCGGGAAGGAATCTATCTTGGTTGAGGCCTCTTGGACTAACAGTTACCAATTGTCCTCCAATTCTGGCAAAGGATAATGTAATATTTACTGGAAATTTCTGTAAAACTCTGTATTTTATACCCATTGCAAATTTGACAGTTTTTAAAGCAAGACTAGGTTTCTGAAGAAAGAAGTTCAAAGCGCACAGTGAGTCCTAAAAGGCAGAGGCACTTTTCTGTGCCTCTTTCAAACACCAACAACCACAGAAGTCAGTTGAAGTTCCATCTGCTTTTACCTCCACTGCAAGATAAATCTCTCGGATACAAGTTTCAACTATTAGTTCTGAAAGTTCAACTTCCATCATAATCATTATAGATATTGTACTGAAAGGACTGAATTGCCAAGTCAGAATTTTATTTTTAGCTTTTTTACCATGCCAGTATTTCAACAAAATGAATTTCAACAGCAACAAAAAAAGCATCCAACTGTCTCCAAAGGTCACTCACCACTATTCTAACACATCCCATCTCCTATTTATAAACTCAGATCTTGATATCCATCTTGTGTTACCACAGCCAGAAAATCTAGTCCTTCTCGCAATAAGTATTTTAAAAAGACAGATTTCATAGCATAGTTCTGTGCTCTACATTTGCAAAATAAAGCTTGAAAATGCAAGCCAAGTGCATGTGTTTTTACAGCCTAAAAAAGTAGCATTGAACTTTGTATCACACAAAGTGGGCTATTAGTCTTAAGTCTAAAAACAGCACACTATTTAATTGCCAAACATCAAGACGAATGGCATGCCCACCCCAAATCCTGCCTCACTCCCACTCGTACACTACTCGGTAGCAAAGGTCCTCTCAGCCAGTTACAATGTTTGAACAATTGTTAACTGCCAAAGTCACAGACAGGGACTAACCACCAAATAGTGACCTCAGTATCAAAATACTTATCTTGTACACACCAGAGCCCATTTTCAAGTTCACTTGATTTTAATATATTCCTCTCAGTTTTCATTTAAGATCAAGCAGAATTCCATCAGTTGCAGAAGCCAGTAAACTTTGCACAATTTTTCTTCGGCTTGTCACAAAGCACACACAGACAAGGTTTATAGCTTACACTGTCAATAGAAACCTGCTGTACTGACTGCATCAAGAAGTCAGTCTTTAACCTAAATTTAGCCTAATTCAAAATCACCTACAGTTCGTTATCACTGTTACCCCAGGTACTTAGTTAATTCCACTTTCTCTTGATATCGAAAGGGAAATATACTGTGAAACTGTCATCCTTCAGAGCTCAAACCATTTCTATCTCTGGTTCAGTTTACAATAGTCTTCCCCCCAAACGTAAACAACCTTATACTAAAATTTCAACCTTTGCTCAAACTCATGCATCCTAAAAGAGATTCAATCCAGCCTCAGAAACTGTAAGAAGCTTAAAAATGCATCTTGTTTGGAAGTTCCTAAATTATCAAATAAAGATTATTTGTCCAGACTGTTGTTCTTACTCTGAGAATCTTTGTTCAGAATAATTCTACACTTTCCTCTAAACTGAAGAGATACAGGATATGATGGGTCAATGAACTTCCAAATTACTGATTACTTGAAATCTCAGCGTAGCCAATATTTAAAGTATATTTCAATATCATGGTTAATCTAAAAGCTGTATGATTTTGAGTTAAATACCTTATGAAGAACTTTAACTTATTTATCTAGGTAACACTGTATAAATTAATCAGCACTGAACTATTTTCCCTAAAACCCTGTCAATTAGCATGTGTTAACAAAATTCCTTGCCAGTTTCCGCTTTATCTTGCTGGCGACTGATGGTCAGGCTAACTAAAATAAGAGTTAATCCAAGTCTCAGCAAAACTTCATACGCTACACAAATTTGCAGACCAATAATTTACGTTCGGATACAGCCAATGCAGACAGCAATGCCACATTAAGTGTCACTTGGGTGGCTTCTTACCTGCAAGATTCCAGGTAACAAGTCTGCAAAATGTTTAAGAAGGGGAAGATTGTGCTCATTAGCCAGCACAAACGCAGCTGCAGCTCTAGCAGACAGAGTCTTGATCTAGAAGACAGGCAGGATTGGATAAATAAACATGAAGAACTGGTAAGGAAACATGCCTTTGTTTTCTTTTAACTTTTAAGCCTATTATGAGACTACATTTTGTATTATCATTTCCCTTTTACATTTTCCTAACAGATATAGCAATTAGTTTTTAACATGGGATTTTACATGTTACTTCAAATTAAGGTAATGCAATAATGAAGGTCTTCAACAACCATGTCCTCTGTTATACATAAGAAGTTTATCATATTACAAGGTCGCAAGTATTCCCCAGTTTTGTTTTTGTGTTTTGGGTTGGGTTGGGTTTTCTTAACAAAAGAAAAAACTATTGTTTTCAACTTCCATCCCAATTTCAAATGTGTATGCAAGCGTCAAAGTCCCATTTTTTTCAGAAAGTGTGATCTAAGTGTTTAAAACATGCTTCTTTAAAGGCATGACTTGTGGTACTTTAGAAAATGTTACTCAGTTGACTTTCAAAGGTCAGAAAAAGTAAACCATGGGGGAGCAGCAAACTGAACCCATATACCACAGCAGGGTTTCCTATCCTTGCCCAGCATTTTCCACAACAAGAGAAACGTTTTCAAAGTACAATTCTCTGCAAATCAATAAATCTGAAGTCTTCCAGAAAAACAAGCTTTGCTAACATGCCCTTACAACAAAACATGCACAGTTTAAGGAGCTGTCATATATTCAGAGTTTTGAGGCATACTGTGTACAGATACTATGTGTGTATACTATTAAACACAAGGGCCAGAAAGAGAGCTTAACGAGGAGCTTCTGATCTCTCATGTTGCTGGCTAAAACCCTGGCTCTGCTTTGGGCCACTACAACTAGGCTTCTCCAGGCATACTACTATAAGAGTCTGGGCCTAAACAGAGCAGATATGAGCCAGCTAGTCAGCTTCAGGACCATGAAAGGTTTGAGACTTGTTTTGCAGTAGGCATAGTCAAAACTCCAGATGTACATCAGTTTCAGGTAATGCAATTTTCTGGTGGGAATCTATAGTTTAACCTTTATATGCTTGAGACTATTACACTAAGTTTCTATGCTCAGGACATATCAACAAAAGAACATAAAGGTCTTACTGATGGATGCTCTTGATCTTGCATACACTGAACCAGCATTCTCTTAATGACCTCTAAATAGTGTTGCTGTTGATTCCCAAAAATCCCAGGAAAATTCCTAAGGATAAGAAAAGACCAAAACATTAATAAAAACTCACAGTTTAACCTTAACTATTGTTTTAAACTTATCCATTGTTTAAGCTACAGATTGTAACTGTACATGTTAAACGTAAACCACAATACAAAAGAATGAAATATATATGATTGCTTGTTAATTAAGTTGTGACAGGTTTTTTCTGACATTTTTACAGACATGACTTAGCTAACCTGCAAAAAAGTAGCAAAGTCTGAAAGCTTACCAGAAAATATGTAGAGCAGCCTCACGCAGTCCCACATTCTGAGAGCTAACAGAGTCAAACAAGAATTTCAGAACTTCTGGCCACTGGTTGTTGCCATCTTCATCTAGATTAAACACAACAAAGTTCTAGAATAAGCAAACTTAAGAGTGGTTAGATCTCAATTGCACACGGCAACCAGTCATTGTTACTAAAATCAACTTAAAAAAAATGATCTGAAAATGTGTCCAAGTGTCTGTGTAAAATACAGCTGAAATGTTACATCTAAAAGGCACTCAGGAATAGAAGATGATCTCTATTTACTGTTACAGAACAGCACTCAAAAAAGAAATTGATACAGATATTCAGCACAACATTCATGAGAATTTAAACAAAACTGAATTGCTAAATCTTAATACAATCTCACGTAAACCAAGCAATTTGAAAAGCAAAGTTAAAGGGTCTTATTTTTATCTGATCAAGTATAATGTAAACAAATATTAGGTTTTATTTTAAACCATGAAATCAGTTAGTACATGATGTGCAAGCATCTACACGAGACTAGAGAACAAGAAATAAAAATACAACTACTATGAATACATAAACATTTTACCACAATATCAGCTTATATAAAATACCTATTAAGTTCCTGGCCAACTCAGCAACTATGTCACAGATTTTTTTCCTCATACTGGACTGTGTTTCCAACTGAATAATCAACAGCAATCCACTTTTGATAGAGGTCTGATCATCAGGTGGAAGAGCTGGATAAACTTCTTCAAAAGCAGAAGACAAAAGACGTCGTAGAAGGACAGCTGCCATTTGTCTAGCCTATTGAATAAGAAAGTATGTAGGTTAAAGAGTTTTGATATGATAATCGTGCTGTTATGAGGAAAGATGACTGACATCATGCTTCCAAATGATCAGTTTTCACGGTGTAGACTTGTTTGGTGAATGGAATACCTCTCAAGCAACAGATGACAGTTATGATAGGAAGTAGAAACATCGTAAAGAAACATCAGCCTACAACCGTGTTTCCGACAGTTACAGTTCCTCAAAGAAATAATCATGAAATCCACTGAGATATTCATTTTTTTTTCTAGAGCTGAACCTTAGACATGTTTTGTGGCAAGTTAAGGACTTAGCTGCACTACTGAAAGATGTTTAAAGCACGTCTTCTTCCTATTTTAAATGGCCCGTTGAGATAAATACAATCCAGACAGGTTTTTTTGGATTAACAAGTGATTTAACGGGACAACTCTGTCAGATGATTAACCTGTAAACCTTCACTTTCTCGAACAACCAAACTTCACACTAAAGATCTAAAGATTGAGGAACCCCGAGCGGCAAATAAAACTCTACTCTGAACAACAACAATAAAAAAAACCCCAAAGCTTTCAGCCTGTTGCAGGCATATGATGAATATTTTTCTTTAAATCTGAATTTGAGCATAAGAACCTCAATACCACATACTTCTATCGTCTATGTTTCCTGCTTGCATACTGCAATTCTACAACAGTACCATTTATGTATCTGTATTTAATTACCATTATACAAGAACTAGAAGCAAAAACCACGGCTGAGTAATTCAAAATGAATAGAGCAACACATGCAGTAAAGGCAAAAAGACACCTGAAGCACTGTGAACAATCTAATAAATAGGATGTTCGCTAAGCAGTGTTTCTAGAAGGACAAACAGTAATTAAAAAACACCCTTAAACTTCTAACGTGTAACAAAACCTTACACATGTTAATTTCTCACAAAAAAAAAATCCAATGCAACACACAGTCAATTTTTTTCCTAAGGTATTCTTATTTAATGTGTACTTGCTTTTTATATGTGTACTTGTAATTTATAACAGTCTTTGGAATTCAAAAATATTCAATGAGCAGCAGAACTAACAAAGTCCAATTTCTAAAAGATCTTAACCATACTGCTAGAGCATAACCTACAGATGAGAAACACAAACTGCTGCAAAGTCTCAACTTTTAACATACCCTGTAAAAATCAGGTATTGCTAGAACGTTACTCAAGATACTATTCTTGTTATGTTCTGCAGTCCCCAGGCTCATTGTGCCTTTTTCCAATCTACCCAGCTCTCTTCTATACAGCTAAGGAGTAGTGCATACACTGTGTCTCTATACTAGCAGAAGGGAAGGACTAGAACTGAATCCTACTCTAGATCATTCCTTATCTCTCCCTCAACAGCTTCGGCATGGACCAAAGCTACCACGTATGTAGGGTTAGTAGATCTTCCCCTGTAGATCCAAGGATGACAGCAGGTGAACAAAGAGGGTCACAGTGCCCACCTGTGCCACAGTTCCCATCATAAGCCAAGGTTCTTGAGCAATAGGTCGTCACATGGGGAACATGAGTTAGGAAGGAGAAAGATTCTTTCCCCACTGCCTCCAGGAATTCCACAGTGTGTTGAAAAACTTTAGTAGTACCATAGTACAATGGTATCTTTCCTTCTCTCATCCCTCGAAGCACCAATATTGTGAAAGATTAAATTTCTCCTCATCAGTACGGTGAACTTACATAGAGCCTGACTGGGGAGCAAGTTTTCTGGGACTAAACAAGACACAAACTCTCCATTACTCAGGGCATCGTGTTTCTGTACCTATTCTTCAACATCTGATAATGACTGAACTCACGTTATATTCATTCCTTTCCTGAAGTATTAATACATGGCCAGGTAGGGAACAGAGCTTGTTTTCATAAAGCATGTAATCTCAAAGGTAAGAATTTCCACCTCTGAAGAATTTAATTTAAAGTATTAGAAGACTGCCAAACACAGACTGATTGCAAAGTAAAACCACAAATAACAAGACATACATACAGACACAAGATCAACACTACATGAACTAGCTCCTGGTTATTGTTACTAGCTTAGAAAAAAATTCTCAAATTCCCAAAAGCAAATTCAAATGTTTGAAGGAGTAACAAAGAAGCAATTGACTCCTAATAATAAATGGCATATTTTCCTCAGTAGGTATCGACCTATATATAAAAATTACCACTGTCAATTTAATTTTGACAACATGGCTGCTCCGGGGTTAAGGAAGAAAGTATGTCTTTTTCACGCACACCAAAGGCTCTTTTGTATTTAAGCATTACAAGTACCCAAACAAGCATTTTAAAATCCTGTAACTTAGCGGCTATAGCTTTTATTGAGAACAGGAACAACATAAAGTATACATCCCCAAAGAACTTCCATCTACCAACGGAGCATAAAACAAGCAGAATTCTCTCCTAACATTAGATTCTTCTGCATGTCTAAATTACTGGGGTGCTCACATACAACTGGAATGTCATAGGTATTAACACAAAAAGTAGTCATGCTACTCAAATTTCAACATGCCGCTTCTTAGTAATAGAATTTACAGTGCTTTAAAGATGTTCTAGGATTTTATGGATGATGGAACCAATGCACAAGAAGAAAACTAACTTGCTGAGCAGGGCAGCAGAAGAGTTATGAACAGAAATCTGGGATACCATGCTCCCCACTAGCAAAGTGTCCAGGTAACCCTACGCATCTTGTAAGAAAATGACCGACCACCTTGAGTAGCACAGTCACAGTGATTTTTACTTTTGTTTAATGCTCCTTTTAAGTCCTCAAGGAGGAAAACATGCACGGATGGAAGCAATCAATATTTGGGACACGGTCCAAAGATGGACTTGCACAACCTTATTCCAGGATCCAGCCCCATGTGGGATTCAAAGCGTGCAGTGCCTAAGGTCCACATACAACTCAAAGGCAGAATTGTGGTGCATCAGAAGTCCATCCTTCCTTCCCCTCCAAATGCTGAAGAGGAGGCTGCCCATGCAGTGGTTTTCAGGCTTAAGAAATGCAATCTTTTCATGTGGCAATATGGAGAGGGGGAAGGGAAAGGTCAGAGCCCTGTAAGAAGGCTCTGAGTACAGCAGAAACACACTTTTACACAGCATTTGTTACTGTATTTCACAGGGCTCAAAATTAGTCAACTGTAAATTAGGACACAACTGCAAACTGCCAATCTGGAGTTAACCAGGAAGAATAAAAATGCAGGAGAAAATGCAGAATGACTGTTCCTCTCTAAGATTTAGGTGGTAAATCAAAACCGCAAAGGAACAGCCTCTAACACGAGAGAGACATCCTGAGAATAAAAACCATGAAATAAACTGTGAATATATACCACCTTTCTGTTCAAGCCTTTAAAATGCAGTTGCGTAGGAAAAAGTACAGTCCTAACTTTATAACAGTGAGACTACACATTTGGGAAGTTGGAGACCTGGGTTCAACCCCCTCCTCAGCCTGAGGTGTACAAACTCGCGTATCATCTGGGGCAGAAGTGTTCTAACTGCTAAGTCCAACGCTTCCCTCCACTTCTGCGAACAGTGTTACTCTGCTATCAGGAAACTATGAAATGAGAACAGAGGGAAAAGGTGCTTATTTCCACAGTTTAGGCATTTGGTTAGAAGAAAACCTGTTATACAGTTAGTTTTTAAAAGAGTTATTTCTGATCAAGCTTAATGGTTTTTTCCATGTCAAATGCAAGGGGTCCTGGGAACAGCATCTGAATCCCTGTTTCTCCATTTAAATGTCAAATCTACTAGCTTACAGAGTCAGGATTCCCCCAGCTGCTGTCCAAATAGTTCTACAAATCTTGTGTTCTCTACAACACAGCTGCCAAGCTCCTGCAACCAGGATGGAGTATTTTCCTCAGCCTAGTTTTCCTGGGATGGGGGTAAAGCAATACAGAGGCTTCAGGATGAACACGGATCTGAACCCAGCTTTCCCATAGCCTGGGCGAAGGATCTTTAAAGTTCTAAAGCTCTTCCAGCAGCCTGTGGTCAGTGGTGCCGGTACATTCAATGTGCTCAGAGGACACATACCAGGCCTAAAGCCCTATTCACCGGTGACACACGCACTATTCTGCCCAACATTTGGATCTACATGAAACATATGCCCATCTGTTGATACCAGCACCATACTGAACAGGCACAGAATGCTTCCCTGTATGTTTATATGTAATGTTTAGATCAAGCATGGGGATGACTTCACTTAGGCTTTAATTAGGCTACTTTGTATTTGAATTTATAGGGAGGAAAGGTTGTTTGCAGGTTTTATTAATCAGGATGTTTTGAGTCCATCACCTAATGTCTACTTAAGTTATGAGCTTTCATTGATTTATCCATTGGTGGAGTTAAATATCAAGTTATTCTACAAATATTAACCTCTCATGTCTTTGGTAAGAGTAACTTCTACAGGTGAAAAGTTTCTTTGCATTTGAGTAAGTTAGAAGCCAAGTCATTGGCAAGATTCTGAACAAGTTTTAGATTGGGTTATTTCCTTAGTTGATGTAAAGAGAATAAAATCAGTTAAATACATGGAGCAAGTATTTATTTACATAAGCATGACTTCGTAGTTGTCAACTCAAACTTATCAAATGTAGTCAAAACAGAAGCATGCGCAATGCAGCTATGACTTCTAGGGCATAGTATTATCTAATTATTATATATGATATTATTCTGATGAAAAAGAGGCAGCGGTAGATCTTATTTTTCATGGCATATTTAAATACAGGAGAGACTACTCTACAGCCTTCTATCATTTGAAACATCTCAGAGGGGCAGGAGGGAAAACTACACAGCTCTTATGCAACCAGTTGCTAGTATAATATTGAAAGGTTCTGTCAGAAGAACACTGCTTTGTAGGTAGATAAGCATCAATATTAGTAAGCTGATACTTACTGAGCATTAAAAAGCACAAATAGCCTACCTCTAAATTGAATACAATCTACCAGAATAGATAATTATCTAGAAACAGCACACTTATGCTTTCCTTATAATATTGTTCAGAAACTCTACATGCTACATCCTTCCGTTGCTCAGTAAAATGCTAGATAGGCGTGGGGGGAAGTCAAACGATTTTACTTTTAAGTGACTGTGAAGTTTTGTAATATCTTGAAAGTTTGGTCGTTCTTCACTCTGCTTATCCAAGTGAATTAACAGTCTCACCAATAAGTAATATACCTGATTGCTAAAGTGTGTGAGTCTTTACAAAATTAAGGACACTTAAGCACACTTACTGTACGCCCACAGAAAAAAAATTATATAGTGCTTAGACTGCTCTCCATTCATTCCATAACACTGCTAGATGACTTAATGAGCATCTCCTTCTCAAATAGGACAAAATACAACAGCCATCTGAATAAAACACGCAAAACAACTGCTACCTTTTCTCCCCCCAGTTCCCATTTGAGAAGCACACAAAGTTTCAGATGCTAGACAAGTTTAACACACTCAGGCACAGGACCCCAAAATGGAAAGCATTTTTCAATTGTAACTTGAAGGAACATCACAGTAACAGCCGTATATTAGTTACACATTTTAAGGAAAGAATCAGTTCATAAAGCAAAACACACTGCCAGAAAACAATGGAGATCTAAGCAGTCACTTACGAAAGACTACTTTTGAAACTAAATACCCTACATCAAAAAGTCTCAGCTAGCTAACTTGACATGCAGCAAACTAGATGAGTGGTCCCGCTACAAATGTGCACTAAATTAAGATGATTCAGTTAATGCCTGGACTTGTTCGTTTATCCCAAAATGACCAGCACTGATTTCTTACCCCCTTCTCCAAGCTCCCTTGAAAATCTGCAGAATTCGAAGATTACTGAGACATACCTCCTCAGCAGCAGCAGTATTCCTGATTGCTTGTAGGAGGAACGTGATCTTAGATTGACCTGGAATATTTTCATATGTCTCCTGCATAAAACGGAAAACAGTTTATTGTAAACAATTACTATAAAGCACGTGTTAAGCATTAATATGAATTGACTTTCTTTTTAAAACAATTTCAGTGTCCATCCAGTTAATAGAAAATAACATAGGAAAAGATCAAACCTATCAAAATAAAAATTTCTGACCTATTTTAAAGTCATGAATAAAACCTTAGTTATCCAGTAAGACTTGCCATATTGGAATGATCTACATAAGCATTACTGGCCACTTACGAGATAAGATACACAACACAAACGGAACAAGTATCCTCCCGGGAATACAACATATATGGAACGTATATCCTCCTGGTAATCCATCGTAGCTTCTATCACATCAAAGGATTAAGGACTTTGGAAGCCTGAGACTGAACTATGACCAACAGGTTAATAACCACCGACAAACGTACAGTCAAAAAATTTGTTCAGTTCTTTTTGAACCTTTTTATGGCCTTTACAATGCTGTGTGGCAGTCACACATCTCAACTACACATTTTGAATAAGAACTTTTAATTTCTAAACTCCTGGCTGAATTTCAGACAGAGGGACTATTTCGTCTCCCTCTTAGAGAAACCCTCTTAATAAAATGGGAAGTTTAATGAGAAGTTCAGTTACGTTGTCTTACACACTTCTGGCGTACAGTTCATTCACTAAGGCTCTTTATTAGATTGTTACTTAGAAGCTAGAGTGAACACATAGCAAAATAACTTTTGCTATCCAAAACATGGTATATGTGAAAATTTTAAAACTATACATGCTTGTCTCTAATATACAAAACCTATGCAGGTAAGAGCAGGGGAATTACATGCTGAAGAGCAACCACTTAAAACATTCAGAAATAGTTCTATACTTACTAACTCTGAAAAAGCTATTTTTTGCAGACACAAACTTGAAGATAAATTACTCCACCCTTTCCAAATACCCACTATGCCATCCTGAACTGAAGGAACAAGCCTACCACACAAAGACCAGCTTCATTTCAATCAGTTCTCTGCCTGCCTACTTCCTAGTCTTACCACTACAGCAGTTCTTCCTAATTCTCTAGCAAATTTACACAACTTGAGAGAATACCTGCTATTTTCAATAGTCTCCCCATCACATATTTATTATTAGACATCATCTTCCTCCACTTTCTGTACCTGTTTCCTAGTAGGCCTCATTCACCAAGTTAATTCTTACTTCATATTCTCTCTAGTTGCTAGTACACGCTCACAATCGATAAGACACTGAATCCCCAACAAATCCCTGCGTTTAATCTAATTATTTCATGGAGAGTGCAAAATTACATGAGGTTTAGGGTCAGAATAGAACAGTCTTCTCAGATTAACCATTTGCAAGATTGTATATATTTATATTGCCCTATTACCTACAAATACAGAAACAAGAAGGTTCCCTAAGCACAGGCCCAGCACAGACCTGAAGCTATGCTTTCACGGACAGCTGAAGCACTCTAAAAGTCATCTAACTTCCCTCATGCCAATTCTGATCATAATGAAATTCTACTTTGAGTTGTTTAAATTCACTAGAAAGGGCAGCAACCTATCCAGTTGTTCACCAGTGTAATTCTGCCAATTCAGTAAACTGGATTCAGAGGATGCCAAGGAGCACCAGAGTAAGGCAGGCAAAAGGAACCTATGGCCAAACCCAAAATCTTCCCTCTGTGCTGGTGAAGGACTACTTTGCTGGCTCCACCCATCTTACTACCAGCCTTGGCTATGCCCTAACTATGTACCTGGATCCTGCTACACCTTCACTTTTAGTTCACGGTTAGTTCCCCAGCTACCTTATCCAGAGGTATAAATTTCTCACATAGCATGACCAACTTTCAAAATACATGCAAGCAAATATCTATTATCTACACTCAGTACTCATGTTCTTCCAAACCCGAGAAATAAAATTTAAAGAGCATAAAATCACCAAGACAAAGTAAACACAATTTTCTCTATCGGAAGATAGACACACAAATAAGAGAAAGACAGACTTTTCTAGTCAACAGACAGCATCCCAGAAATTTTTAATGGGAGATAAATGAATGAACCAGGCTTCAGCAAACTGGTCAGGATAAGTTATTAGTGTGCTAGCACATACATAGATCTATATACATAAACACTTAAATAAAAACAGGGTTTAGGCGATCAGACTTTCCTTCTCTCCCTTCTTTTTTTTTTTCCATAGCTTTCACTACACCCCCACCCAAACAGGGTATGACTCTATCCACATACGCTATCTCCATCAAATCTAGTCTTCAACGTAACACCCCTCACCCTAATTTCAAAGACCAGACATATTAGAAATAACCTGTCTGTTCTCCTTCGGTTCCCTGTCTATCCATTTCTCATTCTCACTGGTTTTCATTGGATACAAATGAAAACCTCATATGCAACTCACTTGCAGTTATCTGAATCCCCATAGCATTCAATATTGCCTTCCAACAGCAAGTACACTTTAAAAAGCTGATTGGACTGTGCAGATGTTTATGATCAAGTTTGAGTTCTATATGATTTTAGCAAGCAGATATTCTAACGTTATGCAATAGTTTCATCCAAATAAATCTTACTTCAAGAAATGGACAACTTAAAATTTAATCTAGCTACACTGTAAAGACACGGATTTGTGTTTCTAGGTACAAGTTCATTAACCCACCATGAAGAGGACTGAGCTGGGTGCTTCACATCTGTGCATGGTGGAAGAACAAGAGACAACAGGCATAAATTAAAAAAAGGAAGTTCAGACTTTTTGCTTTAATGAGGACAGCCAAGCAGGAATGGGTTGCTCAGAGAGCTTGTATAGGCTCCATTCTTGGAGGTTTTCAAGACCCAACAGGACAAAGCCTCTGAGTGACCTGGTCTGACCTGATAGCTGACACTGTTTTGAGCAGGAGATTGCACTACAGACCTCCTGAGGACCCTTCCACTCTGAATGATCCTAATCCATAAAAATACTTGCATATTCTTGGAAATATGCAGAAACCAATGCCAGATTAAGCGCAGTTAAATACGTAAAAGTTATACGACTTGCTTTTATTTGTATACAAAACTAATAAACTTGAAAATCTTGCTAATCTATGGTTATCTATCACAACAATTAAGGTTTCTTATTGTGATTGACCGTAGTGCATCTGTATCCATGAAGGTTAAAAAAAAAACAAACAAAAAACTCCAATTCAGTTCCAAGCAAGTTTCTGACAGAATATGCCAGTTGTAAGAATCCAAGTTTTAGACTTCTTTTCCAAGAATGTTTTATTTCCTAAGCATTATGAGACAGCTGTCCAATAAATTTGCTTTGCTACAGTTTTAATAAAGTTCAAGAAGTTGTGAGAAATGTTCTTATGTTACATGCAGGCAGTTGAAAAGAGAAAGAGATTCAGCTCCCAGGGAACGGCCTCCATTCCAGTTTATGTTCAGGCATGTGGGAATAATTCTTGCTACTTCACTAGAAAGTGTGTGCGGTAATCAATACTGAACTTTGCTAGCTTTCTGAAAACATCCGTCTCCCCCTCCTTCCCATTCCCAAATTATATTTGGGGTATTTTCAGTGCAGCACCAGGAACAATAATACTTTTTATTCTTCGCCAAACAATGCGCTGAACTCTGCTGACCGCTGAAGTGATGAGAGCGATAAAAGACCCGATGCAGCCATCCAGTGGGAATTCACGCTAAACCTAGACGCGAGTATTTAATTCAATGGGAGAGATTCCCCACCAGGCTTGACAATGGAGTCTTAAGCATGACAGAGCGAAAGAATTAACGTGGCTTAGCCATCACAAAGAATTTTAGCTGAAGTAACACATCCGAAAAGTTTTTGCTGATAAGGGAGAAACTCAGCATATTGAAAACGCTTCTTTTAGTGAAATATTTCTTAGCTG
>JAVJGI010000014.1:56333818-56365546 GCA_035590275.1 Ibycter americanus | reverse complement strand
GTGACGGAGGGTCCGTGCCACGCGGGAGCGGCCGCTCAGCACGCGGCAGGCGGGCGGGACCGGCGCGCGTCACCGGCTTTCCCCGGTGGGTTCGCGTGGCAGGTGTGAGGTACGGGTGTGAGGCGGAACGGTGCGGGATCCGGCACCTTGGCCTGCCTCGTACGCGGTTGCGTGAGCCCTGGCCCTGGCCCTGCCCTGCTTCAGCTGAGCCCAGCACCCCCGCATACCCCCCGTACCCCCGCGCCTGTCGCCCTGGTGGGGCGATGTGGTCGGGCCTGCGTCGCTTCCCGGTACGGCGGCCGGTGGTATGCTACGCCCGCTCGTCCCAAGGGTGTGATGGGATAAAAGGCCGTTGGCATTCCCTGTGCTCACAGGGAACGTGTGAGGTTCATAACACGCACAGTGCGAGGCTCTGGACGTGGCCCCGCTCGCTGGCGGAGGACTCTCTGCCGCGGGGCGCGGTACGGGCCGTGCAGGTTCCGCCGTGGGAGTTCAGCCATGACACAGCCATGGCCCAACCTGGCACCACCTGGGCTGGCACCACAGCTGGGCTGCGCCCAGGGCACGCAAGTGCTTCAAGAGCAAGAGGCTGCAGCCAGTGAGCTGGTGGGGAAAAGATGGAAAAGTCTTCTTGACCATATTAAGGAAGAATGGCAGGCAGAGCTAAAGAATGATTTTAAGCTGACTGAAAGCACAGAAGGGCCAAAAGTGAAGGCAAACTACGAAAGCAAGCGTGCTTTCTCATGTGAAGTGCTCTTCTGCGAACACCCTCAGGTGGCGACGGTGTGGATTAGGTGTTCACAGCTTGGCACAGGTTCTGGAGGGCCTTTTGGGGTGGGATCTTGAAATAAGCACAACTTTCCAGCCTTCCTGTCACCGGTGGTTTGTATGAACTTTAATGACATTGCTGTCTGCTTTCCGTGTGTAAACAAATAAAGGTATTTGCTTTCATCTTAACCTGTCTTAACAGTGATTTCACCATAAATCTGTGGTGTGATTGTTAGCTAAAGAATGCAGTATCTGATAGGGGTTGGGGAGAGCATGTAAATTGCAGGATATAGAAAATTGTTTTCTTGCTCATGCTGGGTTTTCCATCTGTACATGTGGGGAGCGGGTTGTTACATAAAAACACTCTAGTTGTCCTTGAGAAACAGCTAGGCAAATGAAATCAGTAATTTCCCTAAGACCAAAAAAAACAGTTGCCAAATCATCTTTGGAGTTCCAGTGTTGAAAATTAAAGTCAGAGCTCACTTGGAAGGGGAAGGCAGGAACAACTTGATGCAGTCTGTTAAGAGCAAGCCTAGCGAGAGAGCTTCTCCACGTGTATGTGTGTTCCTGTGTGTATAATGGTCATTAAACTCAGGCAGTTTAATGCTCAGGGAGTGCATTTGAATAAATTTCATGCTGGTGTTCAGAGCATAGAAGGGAGAATCTGCACTGGGTTGAGAAGAACCTGCCGGTAAACCCAGCAGATCGGTGCTCCTCTGCTTCAAATCCTGACAGAGTTTGATGAAAGCAGATTAAAAACTTCGCATAGGTAAAAAGTAGTTAAGACATTGGAAAGAGTCCCAAGGAATTAAAAATGTCAGTAATGCTTATGTGATCAGAGAGTCTACCACATCAGGTGCTTGTTCTCACCTGGGATAAGTTTGAAGGTGAAGTGTGGGAAGCAGCCAGAAACTACACTGTAGAAGCACGTATCAACACCAAAGATGGTTTGAATAAGCACCTGAGGAGAGCTGAAATAGGTGCAGCCACAAAGCAGTCAGCAGCAATGTTAGCATTGCTGGATATTGCCCATGTCCTGCAGTCTCTCTCAATTAAAAATAAAAGACAGTACAAAGTACTGAAAACTATTCCACATGTTTTGAATGAAAGAAAGATGTTCCTTAAAAAGCAGAAACCAAAAGGACTACCTTGACCTCTTCTAACAGTCTAGACCCAGGAAGTGTGTTTAACTGTAGTTTATCGAAAGAAGCTTTATTGACATTTCAAAACTCAGACAAAGAAATCGAAAATTCAAGTCTTCGAAAAGTGGAGGCTTTTTTGAAGTATTGAACTTCACAACTCTGCTAATGAATGGATTATAAAGAAAGGGAGAGCTAGGAAATGATTTTGCTGCACTTGAGGATTGCTATAAGGTTTCTGCCAGAGTGATAGGAGATGTGGGATAACAAAATAAGGAAAGGTGTCTCAGACTCTTGTAAGACACTTTCTGATGCTCACTTACAGGTGATGGGTTTGACATGTATGTATTACGACCTTCTGAAGCAAAGACTGACATGAAGGTAGGGTAGAGAAAAGGAGGATAAAGAAAAGAAGAAAAAGAAAATAAATCCAAACCTGGTTACTAAGCATAGTAAAACGCCAACTGCATCCAGAGTCCTTAAGATGTCAGCTCTACCATATGAGGAGGTCTACCATACATTTGAAGCACCTGTTCATGGTCCATATGGATTCCGTATCCTCTAAATATCACAAAAATGCAGTTATGATAGCCTGAGAGGCCAGAGAAGAGTTTAAAAAGTGTGTGAAGGCAGATTGCCAGCAAAAGTCAACAAAATGGAGTAAGCTGATGTCAGCGGCAAGCTATGCTCTAGTGGGGACTGGCTGAAGCTACCTTGGCAGACCAGCTATCTGCTAAGCGGACGCAGTGTCTGAGAACTGTTCTGACCAAAATGTGGGGTAAAGCAAAGAACTACAAGCCTGTTGGTAATGAGCATCAGTAGTGGACTACAGTTTTCACAAATTTCACAAACCCTTGATTCATCTCTTGTACTCAGAGCTCAGGAAGGGCACAGCGGTCGGTTCCCATGCCCAAAGCCCTGGGGGCGGGATGCCTGTAACTAAAAAGGGTGCTGACAGAGATGCTGCTCTTTCAGTTCTACTCCAAGAAGCCCTGACTTGTGTTTTCTGTGTTGGGAAGGCACAGCTGGGCTTGATGGAGGTGATACAACTGTGCCTAGCCGTGAACTGAGAGGAGTCCTAGGGTGGCAAGCGTGCTAGGAGTCTGGAGAATTGCCATCAAGCACTAATGAGATCCCAGATTCTTGGGTGGGAACTTTCTGAAGTCATTGGAATGGTTAATGAGCTTAACAACAAGACAGGGAAGCTTCACAGACAGGTTGTATGGCAGACCATAAACACTATAGATTTGGAAAGCTACTGTACCTGTGAAGAAGCTCTGAACAATATGTAGAGCTGGGAAGAGGCATCCCAGACTTCCCCCCCTCCCTGGCAGATTTACTCGCTGAAAGTCAAACATCCCTTAGAGAACATCAGACTGCAGGAACTTTGCTCCACCCAGAAAGCAGAACTCATAGGGACTTCTATATATGTCCGGGAGTATTTCCTGGCAGACCAGGTATATCTGGAAAAGGAGTTCACAGTAACGTTATCAGAGACCGCCAGACAGTGCAGGATGAAGTGTACTGGGCTGGGATAACCTGTGGAGATAAGCGAGTACTCGAGCAGTGCTTTTCCCACTGGCCATTTTACCGGAGAGTGATAAAGTGGAAGAAGGTTTTTGTGTGGATTAAAGATAATGCTACACTGGGGCTGTGCCTGCAGTATCGTAAGACAAGGTTGGTAGTTTACTGAACAGCCTAAGCCATACCGAGTGCTACAATCTGCTGAACTTCACCAAGCTGCACATGCAAATCCCACTGGAAAAACAGTAGTTTGTATTCATCATGAACGTAGACCTTTGAGTTCACTGCAAGACCGTGTGATTTTGTTAGTTTAGGAGGCACCTTTCTGACACTTATGAACCGAGTGTTTGTAGGGTTGCATGGTTTGATGTATTGACAACATAGAAGCTGGGGAGAATGCAAAAAACATGGGGTTTGTATTGAAAAAAATTGGATAAAGTATGAAAATACAAATCAGTTTTAGCTGGTAACAGCAAGAGGTGGTAAGGAGAGTTGTAACTACTCTCTAAGAGACTTAAGATAATGACACCGGGGATTAGCTTGTACCGAAAACCAAAGAATTGGACATTCATAGAATTCCTTTCTTAGAATTGAATTCTGTATTATAGAATTCAGTTTTTGGAGATTTATAGATGGCTTCAGTGGTATTGTTGCTTTTATTAAAAAGCAGTTGTTGGCTTTTTTTTTTTATTATTAAGGCAGTTTAGCAAAAGCATCCGTCTGACAAGTTGGTCAGAACGAAGCCTTGTCACAGAGACTTTGAGCAGGGTAAAGATACTTTCTGACCCTCCCTGTGTTAGCCTAGACTACAGTAAAATACTTGAATGACCTGCTAGTGCTTTGGATGCAGGTCTATGGATGACGCTTTTCTAGGCATGGAAAGGAGCATTGCTTTTAACAGCAAGATATGGACATGAACAGAATTACTCCAAAATGAGTACATTCCCATTGGGCGGGCTATCAGATGAAACACCATTTCCTTAATCACAAATTCAGGGTTGCCAGGGGATGAGTAGCAGTGAGATTTTTGTCAATGTCTTGTAATATCCACGGTAAATGTCCTTTATCCCTAGAGGGCAAAACTTGACAATCTTAAAATGAATTCAGTATGGAAGAATGTAGTTTTGAATGAGTGGATGTTGGCAGGTCTGATTACATATTTATTTCTTTGGCAAGCCTCTGAGCTCAAAGCATCTTGCCAGGCTGTGCAGGAATAGGCAGATTCACAACCATTTTCATACTTTTCTGTTAGTTACTCAGCATCCTTTTGATTGTGCAGCATATTTTGCAAGTAAACAGAACGAAAGTAAAGCAATATTTTTTTCTGAGGCAACGAACAAGATACTGTGGAATACCTGCTGAGTTCCTGCCAAAAATTTTGGTTTTCCTACTGAAAAAGTTGAAAGCTGCCTGCTGTTACCAAGATGGTAACTTAACAGCCTCCTTGCTGTCAGCTGTACTTTAGGTTTGACATTTCATCAAGTAGTATTCAGAAATAACGTAAAATCATGAAAACCATTGTGGAAATGCACTACTACTATATCTAGGTCGGCTTGCCAGAATTGAAGATTCATCTATACTGCCTGCTCCCCTCAGAACTGATTCTGTCTTACTGTTGCACAACTTCATTTTCCCTTCCAGCCTCCTTATGCGTGGGAGAAAGGAGATTGCTAAATAGTCAAAATTCAGCCCATTTTGCTCTATTGATGGAAAAACAGACCTTTCAGCAGGAATCAAATTTGCAATTGTTTGTGCATTAGACAGAGAGTTAATTGGTTTGGCATATTAGTTGGCTAATAACTGGGAAATCTATTGGAAGGAAGCATATGCTGTGAGTACATAATTATAACACAGTGCATTTCCAAATTACTAAGATTTGCGTGCCCAAAACGTGTTGAATGTCAAATTTAATTTTTTTATGGTTTATCTTATAAATGACTTCTAGTTTTTTGCATATAATATATTGCATTTGTCACACCTTTGTAAAAGTTTAGCTGTTAACCTGTTTCAATGCACCTCTGAACCAATATTTTCAGATCTTCAGATTCAAGAAAATTGCAAATTTGAAAGGGCCAGTATTCAGAGTTTAAGAAAAACATGAAAATGTGACTCATTGTAAAAAAACCCTATTAAATAATCCATTTGGAAAAAAACCCAAACCTGAAATTCAGTCAGTCATAATCTTTAGTAAGCACATGGAAGAACATATGGACGCAAGGCAGGTAGAAAATTAGGTACGATTTGGTCCAGTGATAGAGTGGTGGAACCACCAGTGTACTTTCGGGTTGCTGTAACAGAAGCATGGCTTCCTGGAGTGGAGAGATGATCGTAGCTGTGGAAGCATCACCTCGTGTGCTCAGAGGAAAGTGGCAAACACAACTGCAGATTGTAAGTTGTGTGCGTGGCATTTCCATTCCCTTTGATGAAAATTGAATGTGCTTATCACAGGAAAGACTCTAGCCTAGAATTAGGGGGCTGGGACGATGCATTTACAAGGAAAAGCTAGAAGAGATAATCTGCAATTACCATGATATATATTACAAACACAAATTACACTGTTAAGAGTTATATGAAATATTACATATCTTTACACATGGGCTAAATTAAAGGAAAAAATCTTTTGGCTATATTTTTGGAAAATTTCACTTGAACTTCCTTGATCATATGAGGTCATTTATGTAAGTAACTGTGTTGTAATGTTGTTAAAAGGTCTGAAATGTGTTTGCACAAGAAACTCTCATTTTAGTTATTTTCCAAATCCTGAGTGCTTACTTTGTAAACTTAAATATTTTTCTAGACTATTATTAAAAAAAAAAGTAAAAAATATATCATGTGAGATTAAGGCAGAACATCATAAAGCTATGGTCTTCCCTCTGGCCTGGCTTTCCAGTGAGTATTTCAACCTGTCTCTCTATACCCTTCAGGTACTAGAGGTTGGTTCCAGCTGGTAACCTGGGCAGAGCTGGCTCAGGTGTGCCCTTGCAGAGCAAAAATCCAGCTCAACAGCAGCCGATAGGATTCTCAGTCTAATCAACGTTCTGGATAAATTTTCTTGAAAAAGTAATGACAAGTCTCTATTCAGCATGTATGAATTATGGCTTCTTGTGCTGTTTTGACCCTAGCTGAATGCCAGGTGCCCACCAAAACCGCTCTCTCACTGCCCCCCCTCAACCCGACGGGGGAGGGAAAATATAATTAAAGGCTCGTGGGTCGAGATAAGGACAGGGAGATCGCTCAGCAATTACTGCCATGGGCAAAACAGACTCAACTTGGGAAAAACTGCTTTAATGTATTATCAATCAAATCAGAAAAACACCTTCCGCCCACCCCTCCCTTCTTCCCGGGCTCAACTTCACTCCCAATTTCTCTACCTCCTCCCCCCGCGCAGTGCAGGGGGACGGGGAACGGGGCTGCGCTCAGTCCATCACACGCTGGCTCTGCCGCTCCTTCCTCCTCACGCTCTTCCCCTGCTTCAGTGTGTGTCCCTCCCATGGCAGACAGTCCTCCATGAACTTCTCCAACCTGAGTCCTTCCCACGGGCTGCAGTTCCTCACAAACTGCTCCAGCCTGGGTCCCCTGTGGGGTCACAAGTCCTGCCAGCAAATCTGCTCCAGCACAGGCTTCCTGCAGGATCACAGTCTCCTTCAGGCACATCCACACCTGCTCCGGTGTGGGGTCTTCCATGGGCTGTGGGTGGATATCTGCTCTGCCATGGACCTCCATGGGCTGAGGGGCACAGCCTGTCTCACCAGGGTCTTCACCAGGGGCTGCAGGGGAATCTCTGCTCTGGTGCCTGGAGCACCTCCAGCCCCTCCTTCTGCACTGACCTGGGTGTCTGCAGGGCTGTTGCTCTCACGTCTTCTCACTCCTCTCTCTTGCTGGCACAGAATTTTCAGGTTTTTTTCTTATTATTATGCTATCCCAGAGGCGCTGCCACCATCGCTGATGGGCTCGGCCTTGGCCAGTGGCAGGTCCGTCTTGGAGCCAGCTGGCATTGGCTCCATCGGACATGGGGGAAGCTTCTGGCATCTTCTCACAGAAGCCACCTCTGTAGCCTCCCCACTACCAAAACCTGGCCATGCAAACCCACTACACTTGTTTTGAAATTTGAGCAAAATTTTGGAAGTGTGTGAAGTTAAAATGGCTTTTTCCAGAGACAGTTAATGTCCTATAATTGCATTAAAAAATTCCCCAGTGTGAATTCCAAGGCCTTCCAAGCAGGCATGTCTCAAAGAAAAACTTGTAAGAATTTGTTAATGTGGGCAAATCAAAACACTGTCCTTTATTCCCGTTCTTGGAAATGCCTAACAGTTGCATGAAACCAAAATAAAAGTAGTTGATACAAGAATGGAAAAATTTAGTACAGGTTCTGGAGTTTGATAAAATTTAAAAAGTAGTGAGGTACCAACTGAGTTTGTACCATGCTTTGATTACCATTTCATTTGTATGATATGTAGCTGTGTCATCTTATAAAATTCTGACATCTTCCAGCCATTAAATCCCATTCTTGCCTGTGGTTCCTGGGGTCTCTCAGACATAAGAGTGTGAAGTGGCATTGGTTCCACTCACTTGTTTTTCATTATCCCTTAGAAACTGAAAGTTGTTCCCAAAGAAGAATGAAGGTCAAATTGTTTAATTAAAAGAAGATTTGATTTTTTTTTAAATAGGGATGGAGACCAAGAGCAGTCTGCCAGACATACTGAGCTCCAAAGAGTTTCGGTTTAATCTAGTTTAGATTTAATTTCATTTTAATTGCCCTGAATACCAGACTTATCTTAGAAGTCTAGAAAGTACTTTATTTTTCTTCTTGTCTCTTTTAGCTTCCTAACATTACATTTCTCTAGCTCTCTTTCATCAAGTAAATCTCACATCTGCAGTTCAGGTATCCGTATTCTTTGTGGTCTCATTGAATTTATTAGTTCGGAGTCTGTGATTCTATTTTATGCCGAAGGTAGGGCACAATATTTGTCACTTCTGTCACACTGAAAAGATAATATCAGTATTTGAACAGTATATTGTTGGATCATGCATGCTGTTTGGGAAGAAAGGTACAGTATCTCTCCTCTCTATGCTAATGGTTGTTTCTGTCCTTTATAACAATTTCTCCTCCTCCAGCTCTACCTGAAAATATATTTTATTGTATTTCTTTAAGAAAAGCATTTCAAATATCTTTGTTGTGCCTTACACCTTAATTAGCCTAAAATGTCAAGGTGCCAAGATGTTAGTTTGCATGTCAATTCCTTCTTACTAGTGTGGCAGAAAAAAAATCAAGCTCAGTTTCTACAGCAACAGGAATATGTTTTAGTAGTATTCTTTTGTTATATGGTTCTAACATTTACATATTTTAGTGTAATATGGAAATAAGTATAAATAGTACAAAGACTTTTTTTAAACCAGTGTGTTGAAGGGCTGAGTGCCTGAAAATAGATGTTGGACTTTTTTTTTCATATGGCTCAGTAAAACATGCTGCCCTGTGCTTGGCTTCTTTCTGTGGGGGATATTGAAAAGGATAACACAAACTGTAAAAAACTCACGGAGTATCATCCATTGCAAGGGGTGATATGTCCATGGTAGTTTGTTGTGGAGGTTTTTTTGTGAGAAGAAGATGAAAGGTGGACAGATGTTTGATGAAGCAGTTAATGAAAAAGAATGATGCTTGGAACAGTTGATAAAACAACTGCCAAAGGGGCATGTCCTGTTGATGGATGGTTTATCTCTTTCAAGTAAGCTATATTGCAGGTAATAAATACTGGCAAACAGTAATGGCCATCTAAACAAAAGGTTTAGAAATCACCATAGCTCTGGTTAACCTTAACAGAACAATGTTTGCTTGATTTTGACAGAATCTCATTATGGGTAAATAAAGATCTTTCAGGAAAGATCATATTTATCTAATGAAAGTTTTTTGTAGGACAGGGTATTTAAATTCTAATAGTTTTTGTGAATAAAGTCCAATTAATATTTTCCCCACTATTTCTATTGTTCCTAAAATCCAACCGTGGCAATGGTCAAATAAAATGATTGGGAAAAAAATGGATTAACATGGTTTTTCTTTAAGATTAATGTAGGAAAATGGAAGAAAAATTATCTGCAGGAAAGCATGATAAATTATAATAAATTTGCAGAAAACCAGTCTCCTGGTTTTCCTTGTTTTTCTTTATCCTCAAATTACCTCTTTTTTTTTTTTTTTTTAATACTTGCTTATACAAATACTTCAAAAATGTAGGAACAGACACATTCTGTTGTTCTTAAAAATTCTCGAAGGAAATCGATGACACACTGGGCCAGCAAAAAACTCTGACCCAGATTTTTCCCCTTAGGCATATAATGCAATAAGAAGAGAAAATCTATGGAAAACGTGGATGTTTGATGTTTTATCTCTGTGCTTTCTGTGCTTGTTATTTGGATGCTGGGCATGTTTCAGTCACTGTTTTTGTGTGCTACAGTCCAAGTTTCAGGTCCTGGATGTGTTATAATTGTGGAAGTCTTCCTAGGCAACCCATGCCTAGCTTGGAAAGTAGGTTGTTCAGAAAAAGGGACAGAAGGAGAGCCATTTTCATGAGTCTTGCTATATTTGGCCTCCTTTGGGGCCATAGTCATAAATAAATATGCTTTCCTTGGGAGGATATAATTCTGTTTTGGAAAATAACAACAAAGATCTGGAAGAAAAAAAAAAATACCCCTGGAAATTTCATTGTTGGAGGTGTCAGGTGAAAACTTAGAAGTGTATTAGGGTTCCTGCTGTGAGTCTGAAGGTCCTCACTCCTGCCTTCTCCCATGCATGCTTTGCTCCTATGTGGTAAAGCATGTCTCCTTGTGCTGGGCACGGCATCCTCTAATATCAAGCATCTGCCATATGCCCATGTGGAATATCAGTGGGTGACGGCAAAGCATCTGAGATATTAAACTGGAGGCATTAGGGCAGATGCCTTTCTCCAGGCATTAAAAATAGAAGTTTGAGAGTTCCTTCCAACCTTCCGATTTCCCATTAAATGACAATTTGCTTCCAATTTCAGAGAGGGTGCCAGGTTAGAAGGATTTTAACCTGGAGTCAATATGGCAATTTTTGTTCGTAATGGGAAGATTTTTAACATAATGAGTTTGGTTGTTTTTTTTTTATCAGTTACAGAAGGTATCACCTGGAGGGTAACCTGAAGTTATTTCCCAAAGGAAATATGCTTTCCCCAAAATAGATAATGAATTCAAATAGACCTCTGCTTATCAACAGTAATGTTAGGCAAGAAACCAGCACGCTGACACAACAGCATCCTGCTTAGCATGTAGCGTTCTTGAGACAACCAGCAGCTCTGCCTTGGTTATACTGGGCAGTGCTCCCACATGTCTCAGAAGTTATTTACATGCCCCAGTGCAAGTGGGTTGTCCAATGAAAACATCTGCTTGTGAAGTGTGTGTTTCAAGAACTTTTTAAATGGTCAGATCTAGAAAAGTGTGAGGATCCAGCAAGGAGAAAATTATTTTCCTGCTGAATCAAGGACTGCAAGATTTTTGTGGCAGGTAATAGTTCAATTTCCCAGGTAGAACACAGTCTAATTTCTGTGATGGCAGCAAACAGCTTTGAAGACACAGCAGGCGAGGTGTGGTTGCTTTGACTAAGAGCACACGTCTTGATGTTTTAGGTGAGAAAAAGCTTGGCCGTCATTCATCTTGAGCATTAGCTCATTTAAAGAAGTGTGCACAGCCTCTGGGACCACCACCCATCTGGATTCAGCCGACCAGGCTCTGAGGACCATCAGCATTGCCTCTCACACACATGCAGCGTATGCAGCAGGAGCAGCTTCCATGCTACGGCTTGGTTCATCTCTGCTTCTAGACATTTTACACTGTGTGAGATTTATTTCCATGCCAAAGCCACTCAGAGTCCACACAGCCAGCTTGCTCTTCCCTCCAGCAACGTCACCACCTTCCTCGCAGTGCCTGTGATTGTCAGCAGTCTGCCCACTTGTTTGTAGTGCATGGCTGGTCTGATGACAACTGGCCTCCTTTAGGGTTAGCAGCAGGCTTTGGGAGCTCACACAGAAAAATTCTGCATCGTCCAGGAAGCACCTATGCCTGCAGAGGGTCTCTGTTACCATGTTATCTGTGGGGGATGCTATACCTTGCACAGCTAGAGCTGCAAGCACAAGTTGCTGTTGCCCGAGGGCCTTCATGATGGGGAGGAACAACTTCCCCACTAAGAGGAGAAAGATGCAACATCAAGGCACTGGAAAAAGGGACTTTCAGTGAGGAGGGCTAGAACAGGACGAATGGAGCCACAGCTGGACTGGACCACTTGCACATCATGGCCAGGTTAAGTCATGCAGCAGAGAGGAGGCATTGTGAATGGAGCAGCTGAAGATTGCCCAGGAGCACTGGGCTCAGTGGATACTCAGGATGCTCAGGCAATGTCCACTTAACTGGGGAGTCCCTGAGTACTCTTAAAAGAGAGAAGTAGCACAAATAGGTTTGGACAATAATCAGAAAAATGGGTTTCTTACAAAAGTGAGACAGATAATGGGGTTGCTTAATTTGTCTTCTAAATTATGAACAAATGTGGCTAAATAATTTTCTCTCACGATGATTCCCTGCTGAAAAAGAACGTATACCTCAAGTACTGATTTTGAGATTAGGCAAATTTTCCAAGGAAACCTCTCTGATGCCAGAGGTTTGGTTTGTTTTTTTTCCCCTATGGAATGAACCTCAAACAATGATTTTGCACAACTGGAAAGTCTTTCAGTAAAACACTAGAGTCTGTACACATATCCACACCACGTGGGAAATCGCACTGAGAAATTACCAGTGTATGGACTGCTTTGAGATTAACCAAACAGCATGAAATACGTGTGTGGGTCTCTTGGGCGGTGGTGCTGGTGGTGGATAACTGACAGTGTGCTGAGTGTTTGAAACTCCTGGGGTGAGGACTGTTACTCTGCACTAATATCCCCTGCCAGATTCACTTTGTATTCCATTTACTGATGGTTGATTTGTTTGCCGAATAAAGTATCAGCTTTATTTACCAAATATAAGATGTAAATCTCTCTGATAGCATCAGTTTATTTGGCTTGGTTTTACTGGCTTGTGCGGGTTGCTTGCTGCTTCATTACGGTTGAAGAAATCTTTTGACTGTTCTTATTTTTTCACAGTGAAGTGGACAACAACTAGTAGTTAAATAAACAATGTCATTAAACCCACACATTTACATTAACACAAATTTATTATCAATGAACTGTAGATTGCTGGTTCTTTACAGAAAGGAAATTAGCTGTCTTAACTATCAAAATGCTACCTGAAAAATCAGAGTAAAACCAAATGCAGGCAGCTGTAATGGTAGAAGTGACTAGAATAGAATAGAATAGACTATTTCAGTTGGAAGGGATGTACAGTGATCATCTAGTCCAACCGCCTGACCACTACAGGGCTGACCGAAAGTGAAAGCGTGTTATTAAGGGCATTGTCCAAATGCCTCTGAAACACTGACAGGCTTGGGGCATTGACCACCTCTCGAGGAAGCCTGTTCCAGTGATCGACCACCCTCTTGGCAAAGAAATGCTTCCTGATGTCCAGTCTAAACCTCCCCTGGCGCAGCTTTGAACCGTTCCCTCTTGTCCTGTCGTTGTATCCCAGGGAGAGGAGATCATCACCTCCCTCCCCACTTCCCCTCCTCAGGGAGATGCAGAGAGCAATGAGGTCACCCCTCAGCCTTCTCCTCTCCAAACTAGAGGAGCCCAAAGTCCTCAGCTGCTCCTCACAGGACAAGCCTTCCAGCCCTGGCACCAGCTTTGTTGCCCTCCTCTGGACACATTCAAGGACCTTCACATACCTGCCGCCTGCAGCGCCTGTCTCATTTCCCTTCCTTTTTAATCCCTTTCTGTACTCACTGTGGCAGATGTCCCCATGAGGCATCTGTTCGGTGTTCAGTTACTGCAGGCTCCCTGCTTATTCAAAGAGCAGTAGCTACTGTCCAAGGGCAGTGCAGTTCACCTGGCTCTGAGATGATCCCAGGGAGTTCCCCTCTTCTTCTTTCTGTTGACGAAGCCCAGGATGATGGAATTTCCAGTGTAGGCATGCCATTTAGGTGGGATGGGTCTAGATCCTCTGTCATATTGCACGGCAGTGAGAGAAGGAGGGCTGCTTTGCTCCCTGCTTGCTGGCACTACTGATAGCTCGATATCTTGAAGAGCTGGTGGACTGGGAAATGCTGAGTGTGAGGGATTTGGCAAGGTCCTTACTCTGGCTGGGCAGTTGGAGGAGTTGTTGGTGGAAGTCACGTATGATTGTCTCTGTGCTCAAAATGACAGAAATCCCACAGAGGGGTGCAGTGCTGCAGAGATTGATGTGTAGACTTCACACAGAGCGCACAGAGTCCATTGCTGGTGCGGGTCTCTGTATGAAATGCCTCAGAGGAGCCTGTTTGGACATCAGTTTGAGAATTAGTCTGGTAAAGTTAGCTCTACTGAAATAACGAGATTAAATGCTACGAACTCTGCACAAAAATAGTTTTCAGTGTTGCTTCTTAGAAAGGGATAAATGTCCTGCTGAACAGGCTTTTCTATATTCTCTGTGGACTGAGAAGCAATAATTGTGGTTGCATGCTAAGGACCTTTTGCAAAAGTTTCCTCTCCCTTCTTCTTCCAGTGACGCTGGTCATCATCTTCTTGTGAAGCAGGTCTCCTGGAAGAAGCACATAATGGAAGCAAATGAATTTGATGTCTAGTGCATGACTGGGCAAAGGACAAGAGGAAGAGGGGTCATTAATAAATCAACCCTCTTCCTACCCTTTCTATATATCTGCATGAGACGAAAGGCTTGGAGTCATAAAGATACTTCCCTCTCTGGCATCTAAGCCATGGAAAGGGGGAAAAGATACTTTCTCTGTTTTCAGAGATCATAGGACCCTTTTCAGTGGTGGAAAAAACACTGCCATCTCCAAAAACTTTCTTAAGTCCTGTGAGAAAGAAGCAGCAACCCAGAGGACGCTGCATGAGGTACCAGCCTCCTGCTGCTGTATCAGCCACAGCTAACCAAAATGCAGAGCTGTCTGCCAGGGGGTAAGGCTTGTTCATGGTGGGATGTGCTTACCTTTGCGATTTACTCTGTGCAGGCAGATCCCACAGAAGAATGAATAGGGTCAGACATATATTTATTTCTGACAGAACAGTATGTATCTTTTACATACATCAGCCACGCCAAGCTGTCTTGTTCCGCCAATGTGTTACTGATGTACAAGCTGATCTGAGAGGTAAATTTCTCTCTTCTTTCTTTTGCCTTCACTTAGCTCCATCTGTAACGCTGCAGGTGTGTACATCCATTCTTTCAGGCCTCTGATTTGTGAGAATTTCTCTTTTCTATTTAGAAGAATAATACTAACTCAAGACTGCCTTCTCATTGGCAACTTTGAAAAATACCTTGTTAGAAGACTTTATTCGGCCCATGCGGAAAGAAGCAAGGAGAGGTATCACTCTGTCTATGAAATACTCTGTAGCCCATCATATTCCTTATAATTTTATAATTATTCTCAAATATCAAATTCCAAATAAAATATTTTTTCTTTAGCATCACTTTGCCATGTTGCATGAGTGTAAGGTCAGTAAAGTTTGTGAGAAACTGATAAGGAATTGTACATTCTAAAGAGTTCCTGGTAGAAATAATAGGAAGTTTTACCTTCACAAACATTTGTATTGAGTTTGTGTGGCAAGGTTTTGGTAGCACCTATTTCTCCTAACATATACCTTAACTTTGGCCCGTCAGTGATGGTGGTAGCGCCTCTGTTGAGAAGGGGGGAAAAAAACCTGCATGGCAGGAGCCGGAGGAGAGGAGTGAGACTATGTGAGAGCAACAGCCCTGCAGACACCCAGGTCAGTGCAGAAGGAGGCAGGAGGGGCTCCAGGCGCTGGAGCAGAGATTCCCCTGCAGCCCCTGGTGAAGACCCTGGTGAGACAGGCTGTGCCCCTCAGCCCATGGAGGTCCATGGCAGAGCAGATATCCACCTGCAGCTCCTGGAAGAACCCCCGCCAGAGCAGGTGGATGGCCGGAGGAGGCTGAGACCCCATGGGGGACCCAGGCTGGAGCAGTTTGTGAGGAACTGCAGCCCATGGGAAGAAGTCATGTTGGAGAAGTTCATGGAGGACTGTCTGCCATGGGAGGGACCCACACTGGAGCAGGGGAAGAGCGTGAGGAGGAAGGAGCGGCAGAGCCAACGTGTGATGGACTGACCGCAGCCCCGTTCCCCGTCCCCCTACACTGCTCGGGGAGAGGAGGTAGAGAAATTGGGAGTGAAGTTGAGCCCGGGAAGAAGGGAGGGGTGAGGGGAAGGTGTTTTAAGATTTGATTTTTTTTTCATTAGCCCACTCTGATTTGGTTGATAATAATTCAGTTTCCCAAGTTGAGTCTGTTTTGCCTGTGACAGTAATTGCTGAGTGAACCTCCCTGTCCTTATCTCGACCCACGATCCTTTTGTCATATTTTCTCTCCCCTGTCTCCCTGAGGAGGAGAGTGATGGAGTGGCTTCGGTGGGCACCTGGTGTCCAGCCAAGGTCAGCCCACCACATTTGGTGTTTTTCCCAAAGTTAAACTGATACTGAGTTAGTGTGCCATGCTCCTTGCTGGTTTTGACCCTGTAGGGCAGGAGTCCCACTGAAGTCACAGGAGGCCAGAGAGGTGCAGTCTGTTGCAGGATTAGTTGCACTTCATCTCCACTCTGAAATTAAATATAAAGAGTTACCTTCAACAGTGCTTAAAAGGTAATAAGAACGTATGTTGAAATTAGCAGGTCCTTGTAACAGGCTTTCAGATCAACCATTTCCCCTGAGTTTTACGTTGTTCTACTCAATGCCAAGGAGAGTTTTCTTTTGCTGTGTTCTGTTGTAAAAACCCCTTCTGTAACGTAAAAATGAAATGTGTATGTCCACAAAGTTCATGTAAATCCATTTGCTCTGCTTATTCTAGTTTGGTTCTTGTGTATATTTATTGCATAGTTAAAAATATAACTTAAAGTGTTCCTTATACTTTATCGTTTATTGTCGTAACTGAAATTCTCAAAGTGGCTAGTCACCAGAAGCACCTCTGTTCTGAATACTTTTAAAATAAAAAGGCTTTGAAGCTTTTATCTCCAGAACTATTTCAAAATATCAAGAGAAATGTTATGCTATCACTTTCGCTGTAGCAGTCACTATCTCAGATGAAAATTATGTTTCTATTTCCCTGTCATTTGGGTCATTTGATTGGATATATTTTGCAATTTTCCTTTTAATTGGAATTTCTCCTTATTCTTCATGAGAATTATTGTGCACCTCACCCCATAATTTCCAAACTAATGTGTATCAGTGTTTTGTTGGTTGGCATTATGATATTGAAAATCCTTGGAATACTTCCTTTCACAGCAGTTGAATCAGCAGAGGCATTTCCTCTGGGTGCAAAAGTTGAACTACTAACCAAACTGAGTAAAGTTTGAAAAACATAAATAGTATTAGTATTAAAAATTAATAATGCCTCACTGTAAATAGAATGTTTTAGCTGTTCATTAATATTTTTTTCTTCTTTGCCTGCTGTTTATTTGAAGCAGCTGAGTGAGAGTAAGTATCTGGGAGATGAAATGCTGTTCAGGTTACTCTCAGCTGTTAAAAAAGGAAGATAGGTCAAATGAGAGGCAGCCATTATCCCCCCGGAGATGACAGCCCCTGATCCGGCCCTTCGTCCCGATTAGACAGACCCAGCTGGGATAACTGTTGGGGAGTGATATAGGATGTCAAAAAGCTTACAGGCTGGTGAAACACTTAAAATGTGCTTCATAACTGTTCGGTGTTATATTTGTCATTTATACGGAGGCACTGCAAGTGCAAAATGAATGTTAAAAGCAAACTGGTTGGCTATGATAGCACCTCCTAACTATTTAAAACATCAAATCACAAAATAAGTCAGCTGGGAAGGGGTATCTGAAGACTATTTAGTCCAACAGCCTGCTCAAAGCAAGACCTACTTCTAGGTTAGACCAGGTGGCTGATACATGAGTAAACGTGTATAAACATGGGTCATGGGAGAATTAGCCTCAGCTGTGTTGGAACGGGCCTGGACTAGAAAAAAAAAAAAAAAAAGATTGTATAAACTAACATGAACATTTAAATCTTTTCTGGTAAAAATTGCCTTTTCTTAGTGAAGATCTGTATGTTCCACGCCAATGAGACATGGTCTTTTTGATAGCACTGTAACGCTACCTCCCCTAATGAAACACATCCTCGGAGAAGAAGCTTCCTCTGGGGTGGTGCCAGCATGCACTGCATTCTCCGTCCTACTAACTGTCCTCCGCAGTCCCCAAGCACGCCATGTCTCTGTCAATCACCCTGATTATAATTTTGAACTCCGCTGCACAGAAGTCACCATGTCCCAGAAGTGGCCGCTTCTGCTCTTAAAAATTGCTAATTATGGCAGTGTCCCTTTTCCCATTAGCTCACAGCTGCAAGCAGAAAGCACAAAAATTAGGCTAAAATGTAAAGCAGGGAAGGGAGGCTAGAGCCTTCCTTGGAAAAAGGGCAGGGCTGGGGGGAAGGAAAGAGATCAGGGAACCTTGCATCACTTGAGGATATGGGGGAAATGGTGTGGAGGGTCCCAAGTCACCCACATGGCTTGGGCCAGATGCAGTGTGTCTGTGGGTGGGGGGTCCCAGGTCGCTTGGACTGACCGCTGAGGCACAGGATCACCAGTGTACCCAATGTGTCACTGGCAGGCAGAGAGAAATTTCCGTATCACAGACTCCCCTTTTGACTTGGAGCCGGCAGGGCGGCTTTATATTTCCTTGTCACAGCTTTATATTCCCTTGTCACAGCTTCATATTCCCTTGACAGGTCGGCTGTCACGGGTGTGCGGTCAGCGAGGCGAGGAGCAGCAGGCTGTGCGTCACCCCTACTATTTTTGACCGCAGAAGTACCCGCTAGTGGCCCAGGGTGGCTAAATTTATGTTCGGACCGCCTGGAGATGGCAGGCGGTGTGACGGCTGCGTTGTTTTACCTTGCCTGGAGCCCCGTCCCTGGGGACGCGGCCACCCAGGACCTGGCTGGGACACAGCCCAGCTGCGAGCCTGAGCTCTGCCTCCCACCGAAATCGCCAGGCTGCGAGTGAAATTGTGCGATACAAGGAAGGGAAAACTGCAGGTGGACGTAGGTCTATTGAGAGCAATTCAGGAGAAAAAAACCCCTGTAACATGGAAAGGTATACAATCCTCAAGGAAAGGTGTAGTAAGGAGGTGGCAGGTCAGCAGCACAGAGCCTTCCCCACCTACCTGATGCCTGCAGAGCCGGCAGAGGCTCCTTAGGGGTCTTATCAAGGTGGGGAGCATACTAATGCCTGGTAAACTCATTAAACCTCAGCTCTCTTTTGTGTGTATTCACCAAGAAAAGGCTGCTTGGTAGATACCCAGCTAAGCTGTACGTACCTATGCTGGCAGAGCCTCTCGACACATGGTAAGAGCTGTGACAAAAAGAGTCCACAAATACACATGGCATCAGATATGTTTTTGCATGCCTGCAGCTCTTTCTGAAGGCTAACGTATGGTGAGATACAAGCCTGTCCCACCCAGCAGCCACCGAGCTGGGTCAGCCTTGGAGGAAAGCACTGATGCCATGTCCTAAAGTCACACCGTGCCTCCTTCATGCTGCTGGAGAGCTGTTCCTGAAGCAGGGCTGGGCTTTCAAGGCTCAAGCAAGAACTGAGATGCTTTTCAAGCTGAAGGGGAAAAAAGCATAAGAAATGAAGCAAATACACTCCTCCATCTTGTACTGGTTCCATGTGTAGATGCTACAGATGGTTTTTTTTTCCATCTTAACTATTGCTTTTAATACTGAGAACATAAAAAAAAAAAGGGGGGGACTCAAAAACCTGACACATTTATCTTTCCAGAATTTGTTTTGAGTAGTTAACAATTTTTTAATCATTTTATTTTGACTTCATTGCAATCCTTAGCGCTGTGTTCTATGATTTAACTGCATGTTGTATGAAAAGATGCTTTCACTTTCTTGTTGAAATCAACTCCTTTCTAATTTCACTGGAAACTCTTGCACCAAGAGAGGTGATGCAAAATCTTTCTCTCTCACCTCCCTTACACTATTCATGTTAGAAATCTCCAGTGTATTCCTCCCAACGATGCCTTAACTTTGTATTTTTCCAAGAAATAATGAAAAAACCTTTACAATTACCATTTTTTTTTCATTTTATGCTTTCTAAAAAAGGAAGGAAGGAAGGAAGGAAGGAAGGAAGGAAGGAAGGAAGGAAGGAATGATTGCAACCCATGATTGTGGTTTGTTGTTTCTTCGATGACCCACCTGTATTTTAATATGATAACTATTGATAACTACTAATGAGAGACTAAGATTAAAAAAGGATACCTGCTTCAAGTCAGGTACAGACACATGCAGGATTGTTGGGCAGGATATTTTATTGTAAAAAACACCCTTTTTATTTACAACAGGGAGGATTTCAAATGTGATTGTAAATGTCAGTGGTCATGAAAAAACACAAGTGGGCCTTGTGTGATAAAAAGACGTGTATGATTTCTAGGTGTATACAAATTGTTGTGAAAAGTATCTGAAGAGTATTTCTATAGATGTGCAGTGTTCTCAATACCAACAAAAGATGCAGCATTAGCAATAGGTGACGGGGCTGAGCAATATTATTCAAGGCATCTCCTTGAAAATATATCAGCTAGGTATATAAGTGTTAGAAAAAGAAGTAAATCTTACAATTCTTAATGCTGACTGAAAAACAAATGAATAAAGTTGCATTCTAAGTAGGTATCAAAGTGTTTTCTTATGAGTTATCAGTACTTTATGGAAGGCTTAAATAAAAATTCGATGTTGCTCCCATAGCTTGTATCCGTAGACAACTATGGATCACTGAAATAATATCTCTATTGACAGAATGATTCTTCTTTAGTGACCAGCTGAGAAAATACACTTTGTCTTTCACTTCCTCTATTGATACTACATAAAGATTAACTAGAAGATTATGTTCCACTCCCACCTAGTGGCAAATAAAACATGCATGATATAACCTTTCTTTTTTTTCCCTTTTTTCTTAAGACTACAGGAATCTGTGTTGCCCTTCCTAGAAATGACTGCATGGGGACAGTGGTTTTACTGCAGCTTTGCTTGTGACAGAGATCAGCTCTGAGTTGCTTAAAAATTATGAACCAAAAACTTCTAAATTAAAGTTACTGCACTTGACTCGGTAAAAATGAAAAACAAAACCATGATTTTGTACCTGTAACTAGGCAGTTTTTGTAGAAAAGAAAATTAAGACAAATATAGGCCAGTGTTTTATGACATAGATTTATTTTTAACTTTTAATGGATGTGGTTAATAATAGGAGGAGACTGTAAGATGTCAGGTCACGTACATAAAAAAAAGTGAGTAGCAATTCATTTGGTTTTAAAATAGTCCACACAGTGTGTCCCACCAGCAGCAGTTGGCAGGACCCCAGGCTGACTGAAGCTGCCAGTAGCTGCTTGGGTCCTTGCCTGGTAGTCAGGTCCAGCTCAGCCAGCAGGTCTGGGAGCAGGGTTTACCGAATACCATGGGACCAAATTCAGCCACTGGGGCTTGCACAGCCCTGAAGACATCATGGATGGGCTTTAGCTCCAGGTTGATGCCTCAACACAGGAGTCTGTAATCTTGCCATTTGCCTGTGGAGTTGGCATAGCCTAGTGCTGCAGAGTCACCTTTCATTAAAGACCATTACTAGCACTGTGGTTGCAAAGCAAATCTACTGGAGCTGTTTTTCTAGAAATAGACTGATGCAACTCTGACACTAGAATTAAGATATATGAAGACATGTTAATTATCTTGTTTGATTAGCTACATCATCATGGAAGCACAGAATCCTAAAATTATATGTCTGGGAGAGGTTCCAAGAGGTTGTATAGTCCATTCCTGTGCCAAAACCCAGTACCTCCTCTATCAGCAGCATTCCTTGACAAGAAGTAATACACGGAGTCTTTAATATCTCAAAAGTAGACTCTTCCACATTCCTACTACAGCTTATTCCATGCTTCTGTGTCCTCGACGTCAGAGGTTTGGTTTTGTTTTGGTTTTTTTCTAATATCTGATCTGAATTTTCTTTGTTGCAGTTGAAGCCCATTCATTTCTGTATTCCCTGTAGGTAGCTCTCTCCCCAGTTTGGGATTTTCTTGAGTGGAGACTGTCTTCTCTCCAGACTGAACAACCTCTGCTTGTTCAATCTTTCCTCAGAGGTCATGTTTTCTACACCTCTGACTGCTGTCCTCTGGACTTTCTCAGAACTAACTATTGTGGGTAGGCCAGATGGGTCATTTAATGTTTGTATGGGTTGTGCTGCGGTTGTTACAACCCAGTAGGTTATCTAAGTTTTGGCAACAGCATGACGTCATTGACTTCTGTTCTGCTTACTTTGCACTGAAATGCCAGGTCTCTCTTTGCACACCTGCGATCTAGCCCAGTCATGTGACTCATTATTCCTGCTTAGGTGTAAACTTTTGTATTTTTCTTTGCTTAATCATATGCTATTTTAGAAAAAGTTTATTCAGTTTAACAATTACTTTGAATTCTAATCCTGTCCTAAAGTTTATTTGCTTCTTTTTTTTTTTTTTTAATTTTATTTGAATGTTTGATAGGAACATGCTGTTTTCTGTCATTCAGTCGTAGATAATGCTATAGCCCTGCAGAATCATTTTCATTCAGTTTCACTGTAGGCCCATGATAGTTTCTTTTTGAATAATTTTCCAATTACTTTTGCTCTTCTCCTAGAGTAATTTCATCTGTAGTTTACTTATGAGAACTCCTTTTTCTAAGTCCTTCTGTGTGACATTTGCTGTTTCTCCTTGTGCTGGTTTTGGCTGGGATAGAGTTAATTTTCTTCACAATAGCTGGGATGGGTCTATGTTTTGGATTTGTGCTGAAAACAGTGCTGATAGTACAGGGATGTTTTTGTTCTTGCTGAGCAGCGCTTGCACAGAGCCAAGGCCTTTTCTGCTCCTCACCCCACCCCACCAGCGAGCAGGCTGGGGGGGGCACAACAAATTGGGAGGGGGCACAGCTGGGACAGCTGACCCCAACTCACCAAAGGTATGCCTCATACCGTATGATGTCATGCTTGGCATATAAAGCTGGAGGAAGAAGAAGGAAGGGGGAGATGTTTGGAGTGATAGTGTTTGTCTTCCCAAATAATTGTTACGCGTGACGGAGCCCGGCTTTCCTGGAGATGTCTGAACACCTGCCTGCCAATGGGAAGTGGTGAATGGATTCCTGGCTTTGCTTTGCTTGTGTGCACGGCTTTGTAACTGTTAAACTGTCTTTAACTCAACCCATGACTTTTCTCACTTTTACTCTTCTGATTCTCTCCTCCATGTCACTGGCAGCGGGGATGAGCGAGCGGCTGTGTGGGGCTTGGTTGCCAGCTGGGGTTAAACCACCATACTCCTCTACACACAGAAGTAAACTATTTTACATTAATATATTTGTCTTTGACAAATCCACACTGACTGTTACTTACCTCCTTGTTTTATAGATGCTTAAAGATACTGGAAGACAACTAGCTATCCTTCTGTATTTACTCATGGTTTTGTCTCCTTTTAAAGCCAAGTGCCACAGTCTCTCTTTCAAGTTTGACAGTAACTCATCTGTCCTCCAAGTGTGCTTGAAGACTGCTAATGTCAGTTTGTTTAATCTGGTAGGATGGTATTGATGAGGCCTGGCTGATTTGAAAAAAATACTTTTCTTATTTAAATGCTTTCTAACCTGTCTTTATTCTAAACAGTGATTTGCCACTCTTTTTGGTTCATTAGCTAATTGATTTCAGGTTTTGTGTGAAGACAAATACAGAAAGGCATTTGGTCTTTCCTGGTGTCATCTGCCAATAGATTGTCTTTCCAATCAAGCAACAAATTGACATTTTTCTTGGTCATCTTCTTGCTACTTGTTATCCCTACAGATTGATCTCTTTTTACCTTTGAAATCCCTTGTCTGCTTGCATCTCTTTTTTTCCTCACCCTGGGCATTTCTGATTTACCCCCTGATTGCATATGCTATTATTTTATATACACCCAAATCAATCTCACCTAGTTTCGGTGGTTGTGTGCTTATTTCCTGCATTTGATATTGATGAGATTCCCAAGAGCCCTTTTTCTCTTTGTATTTTAAACCCATGAGATTTTACCTGGGAA
Source organism: Ibycter americanus (assembly GCA_035590275.1). NCBI lineage: Eukaryota > Metazoa > Chordata > Aves > Falconiformes > Falconidae > Ibycter > Ibycter americanus. The sequence continues at coordinate 56,341,936 of JAVJGI010000014.1, read as the reverse complement.
TGCTCTGTGCTTACTGAAGTCTGCCTTCCTGAAATCCCTGTTTTATTACCCTCTTGTGCCTCTTCCCTTCTTAGGGAATGTGAGTGTTATCTTTGCACAGTCTTGCATTCTCAATCACTTTCTGCCTCTGGTAAGGATAAAATCTACAGAAGCCTTCTCTAGCTGCTTTTTGTACCCTCTTACAAAAAAGAGCATCCCAAGAGCTATGTGTGGCTGTGTTCTTTTTCCAACAGTTTGGGGTTAATTGAACACCTTCACTAATACTGGCTCTTGAATAGTAGCAAGCAATCCTGGCTTGCATCAGCCTCATCTACTCTGGTGACCGAGAGTCACCTGTCTCCTGATGCTAGCAAAGACATTCTTCCTCCCATCTGTTTTCATGAAAGTTTATTAAAAAAAACCTTTTCCCTCAGTGGTTTGGACCTATAAGCATCACTGATGCAGACAGCAATGCTTTCTGTCTTTTTTCCACAACAAACTACACAACTTATATTAACACCTGATTTTTTTTCCGTAAATCTAATAATGGATGATTATATTGGCATAACCCATAATAGTGATTGCAGTGATATAAAGGTTTCTTTAACTGATGGGATTTATTTTCCTTCCCTTGTGGGAAACATTTTCTAGTGGTGTGACTCTTCCATGCTAGTGGGGCTGAACAGCTCCAAGTTTGTGGTTGTGATTAAAGGTATGCAAAGTTGGTGTGTTTATGAGGCTTCCTTCATGTATTTTTAAAGCATCAAAAGTGCAACTTAACCAATTCCCACACTTTACCTTTTAGTTTTATGACCAGGATTCTGCAGCATAGTGATTGAAATTTTAAAGATGCCTTCTCATGAATTGAAACTAATATCAAGGATAAATTAAATGAAGAGGTCTGTAGTGACATTGTTGATTGATGTATTGTATTCTGTAAAAGCCTCTATTCTTCTCTTCATTAAATTCAGAAGAATCTCAGATCTACTCCATCCCACTTCTGAGAGTCCAGGTGCTTTGATGTACAACTCACAGTGATTTTGCCACAGAGTACACAGGCATTTGTTTGTAATTTATTTTATTCACCTTATGTTTCCAAATTCATCAAGGTGTTACAATACAGATAGAACCATTCAAATGATCAACATCCATGAAGATAAGATACTCACTTTTAAAAATTATATTCCATTACTTTTCCAAAATGTTACACTGAACACTTTGAAGTGTTTGGTTAGGGGAGTGAGAGGGAAACATAACGTTAGATGGATGGACAGTAATTCTTATCTTTCCTGAAATTAAAATCTTGTATTTTCTTAGATGATTCCTTTTATTGTTCAGAATATTTGAAGATCAAGTTCAGTTAGATACAGGCTTCCAGAAAAGATAGTGCAAAGAATTTCTAAATCCTCATCTGGATATGCAGATGGATGTGGAGTCAGTGCAATTGAGGAAAACATCTAAGTTTTGGCTTGAAGGCATTGGCTTTCTAATGTTTTACTAAGCAAGCTGTTCAGTAAACAGAAGGGAGCTCTATAATTCCTCAAGAAGTCTTTGGAGGAATTTAAGCCCTGTATATACTGTTTACAAATACTTATCATGCAGAAGTGTAGTGATGTTCTTGCTTTTTAGATTGCTGAAGATATGAAAGCCAGTTATCTGATGTTTATAATGCCTTCGCTTCCTAGAGCGTATTCCTTCTATGAAGTTTTATTCTCCTTGACATCATGCTTATCTGCAGTGAATAATCATATCACATATAATGGATTACAGTCTATTTCATCAAGAAAAAAGAAAAAGCAGGTGGATTTTTGAGTCCAAATACCCAATTTTCTCCAACTAGCCAAAGAAAAAGAGAAATAAGAAACAAGACAAAAAAGAAAACCAGAAGAACTTTCTTCAAAAGATTGACTATTGTGTCAGTAGAACTGTCTTCACTTGTGCAATGAGTGAAATTATCAGTAAGATGAAAAGAAAAGCCAATCCATTGCAGAAAAGCGAGATTTCAGAAGCTATCGGTACTCCTCTATAAATTCTCTTCATGCAGCAGAACCTTCAGGAGCAAACCCTTTCTCTACATTCTTTCCTAAAATTGAGTATCTGACCTAGCATGCAGGGTTTATGTGAAAATGAACCATGGGTTATCATGTTTCAGAGCCATAATGTTTTTTTCATATTCGAGATCTGCTTTCATTAGGTTTACTGGTGGATCTTGGGAGGTCATCTTCAGCCGTTCCTCTTTTTGTCTTGGATCTGAGCTCTGCTGAACACTGTTATCCCCCTGTGCTGTGGTAGCAGAACACCTTGGCTTTGGGCATAGGGGCACATGTGTGTTGTGGAAACCTCCAAACCTTCTCCTGGAGTCCTGGGAAGAGGAACCAAATGTTATTTTCCTTTTATCTGAAACTTCTATTTTAACAAAAGAGCAATAATTTATCTGCAAGTGAAGGGGTACCAAAGTTTATCCTTAAATGGAAACTAGCAGCAGCATGTGTCCTTCCCAGTTTCATGTATCTGCTTTAAAGAACTGTTGTTTTTGAAACAGCATGTAAGTGAATGCATTAAATGAATTCTCTTATGCACTCTTTGTCATGTGGAGCAGAAAGAATATTCAGTGATGAAAAGCAGGTGTGAAATATGTTCTGCGAATACACTGGAGAGATGTCTTGATTTGAAAACAGCTTGGGAGGTCTATCTGCATTTCTCAGAAGAAAAAAATATTTTCGGGTCTTGATAATTAAATGAAATGGTTTGTTTTGCCAGTTCCCTGTGTGGTATCAATTGCGAGAGATTTTTAAAGCCATAATTTTAGTCAGAAATGATACCGAGGTCTTGAGAAAAATCATGTTCTCATGATGTTCTCATGTGAAAGGGAGTGACACAAAGTCACTGTCACAGGCCCCGGGAGGTGTCTGCTCCGAATGCAGATGGGTTTTAGGGTGGATAAATGAACTCACTTTTCTGTAAAACATTTGAACCTAGGATTCAGAAATAAACCCACATTTTTTGTTTGTTTGTTTTTAATGAAGGTTGACGAAGAAAGCTAGACTTCCCAGGGGCAACTTAAGATGGGGAATAAAGTTAGGTCCTACGTAGCTCCTCACAGCTGAAACTCAGAAACTGCAGTGGTTCATTTTGGATGCTAGTTGAGAGACACTGAAATCAGACTTTTTCAGATATTTCCAGTTCTCACTAATAGTAACAGTATTTCTGTAATTTCTAGCTTTGGCCAATATTGAGATGGAAATAGACGACCCCGCAATAATAAATCATGACAGAACATAAATAAATATTTTCAGATGACACTGTGTAGTTATTCTCCTTGGGCATGAGGCTTGCTGGGTGTTTAGGTGACTACTGGATCTCAAGGATTGGAAAGAAACTTTGTGTTGTCTCTGCCTTCACATCAGTCAAATACAGCATGGCCAGAAGGAAGAAAACAAACCATTTCCTTCAGAAGAAAATGTATTTTGGTTTTTCTATTGAATCATTTAGGATGGGTGTACATTGTGTTACAGAGGTGCCTGGACTAGTGTTGGCTGACTCAATTCCAGACTCTAATAGGTGAGATTTGCTCAAGTTAGTGGCAGGTAATACATAGCAGGCTGCTAATAAGATCCTGATCCAAGTAAGAGAAAATCCCATGGGTTTATTCAGTCAGACATGTTGAATAAAGGCCACTTGACTGGGGATTTTCCAAGAGAAATCCAGGGGAATCAAAATCACAGGGAGCATGGTTCTGACAACACCGGTTATTTCTATGCAACCAGATCCATGGATATGGCTCTACTAGTAGTTTTTCTAGTACTTTTGTTGTTGTTGTTATCATTATTATTATTTTAATTATTAATGCTGCAAACAAATGTTCATGACACACTAGTGAGCTGAGGATGTGAAATGTGATGTGAAGATTGCAAATGCTTCAGGGTCAGTAAGAAAAAGCCATGGTACAACATGGAGAATTGCTATTTCACACGGATGAAATTATTTTTTAAGTTGAGTACAAAACAGCCACATAGATGGTAAAAGACTGTGTTCAAAAATGAAAGAGCAGATGCAAGGGAGTTTATCAGTATTTAAAATATCTGTAGTGTACAAACAAATTTTGCTGTTGATATAAAGGCATTCTGGGTACAGAGGACCCTATGTTTTATGAGTTCCCAAACGTGACTTCCCCAATTGCTTCCCAAGCAGCAGGGGAAATGTGATAAAGTGGGACAGTACAGGACGTTTACAAAATAGAATTCATATTACAGGTCCCTATAAGCTATGAATGCATCAGCTGGATGTGGCAGAATTGTACAAAAACTTTCTGTAGTAGTTGATTGCAGGTTGTGTATGAGGGTGATGGGAAAATGGGGAGACAATGAAGATGAAAGTGTGATCTTGGAGCCTGTCAAGCAAAGTATTTCCAGTAGTGATGAAGTAGTGTGTGCCAGAGGCGATATTCCTGTGGCACCTCTGCACTCCTGTGTGTAATTTTGGTTACCTGTGTTCAAGATAGTTTTGAATGACCCACACTCTATAAAGAGGAGTGGAAACTGCTATTGGGACCGTTATCTCCTGTTTCATAAGAAGAAATTGAGAAAGCTTTGCTTGCTTGGTCTGCTTGAGCAACCTGAGAGAGAATAGGAGCAAAACTGGTTCAAAAAATTGTATTAGGAGAGTATTATCCTTGTTACACTGCTAGCAGGGAAGTGGCCGTGCTGAGGGCTCAGCAGCATCCATCCTGGGTGCGTTTTTAGTCTGTCCTTCCACTAATGACTTGGATGAGGCCATAGGATATGCTTCTTAAATTTGCCAGTGACTGAAACCTGAGAGAAATTGCCACACTGGTGATTGGAGAAACAATTTGAAAACCAGTCAGTCCACAGAGTTGTAGGTTAATTCCCATATCTGTATCTGCCCTGCACACCATGCGAGCTTGCCCTTCCCCTCACCACCTCTGCCCTCCCTGTAAGGTGCTGTTTCCCCTCACCACCTCTTTCCCAGCTCCGCTCCACGCTGGGGCTGGTTCTTCCTCTTGCTCCCTGGCTCCGAGCTGGACAAGGGGCAGCAGGCGATGGGGCTAGCCCTGAGCTAGCCCAGGTGGAGGGTCCAGCTGGCAGCCCAGGCACAATAAATGCCCAGTGAGCTCACACTGCAGCCTGGCCCTCTGCAGGGGCTGTAATTTCCATCTTTTCCCTCTGTCTGGTCATTAATTTTCACAGAACTTGAAAGAACTTAATACCTTTGCAGCTTTTTGACTAAATCTGATAGAGGCAAATTAAAATTTCAAGAAAATAGAAGGAAATAAGAAAAAGTATCAGGTAAACAGATAAAGCAGCTGCCTAAATGCGTATGTTTTGTTTTCTCAGGAATCAGGTAGAAAACAGGATGCAGTTCAATTTGCAGTAACTCTCCAAGCGAGATAGGGAATAATTGCCATAGAAGCTCTTTACAAAATTATATGGGAGCTAAAGTGGATCCCAACATAGTCATGATTCAAAAATTCAGACATCATATTAACACATACATGAAAAAGAATGGAATACTTCAAACTTCTCAGGATGGTAAAGTCTTGGTTGCAGTACTGCATCTGTTCTTGGGCAACAGAGCTCATAGTGATGCAGGCTGACTGGAAACGGCCCAGAATGGCTAGAAGTCTCAAAAGTGATTTAGGAGAAAAGGCTGAAATAATTTGTAGGATTTACTCTATGAAAAAAGAGCGAAGCATGCTAGCAGACCTCAAAGGCTGCTTGTAAAAGGAAGATTTCCATGCAGGTTTCCGTGCCTGTAGTGAATGGGACAAGAAGAAACAGCCCTGTTTTTTCAGGAAGAGAAGATGCAGATTAGACATTAAGAAAAAAACCACATCTCTGAATAGTCTGGAATAGATTGCCTAAATATTCTTTGTGTTCACCATTACTGAAGGCCTTAAGTTGCTGATAAGACAAGTGCTTTTCACGGGTGATATAGATGTATACTGATGTTCCCACCTTGGGGCGGGGAAATGGCTTACTTGGCTTCTTGAATTTCTTCCAACTTTATTATTCTAAGACTCCATGTTTGATCCCTGTGAATGCATAGGAAAGAAGAATTATTTATATTAAGGAACAATATTGGCAAAAAAAGACTGAATTCTGGCTATAAATCAATTATTCTAGAAATTAGAAGAAAGCTTCTAACCATCCAGGGACAGTTTTCCATATGAAATGCAAATCTAATTGGCTCTAAGCAGGAATATGATCAGTTTAGGAAGGTATGTTGCATGTTTTCTTCAGAGTCCAGGGGACTTGGCTCAAAGATACAAAAAGGCCCTTCTGGTAATCTTACATATGCATGATCTTTGCCTCCCAAAAGAAAGCAACTGAATGCTTTAAACCCACAGGAGTCCTGCTATGGCATTCAGCTTGTGAATAAGGCAAGTGAATCTGACTCACAGAGGTGTGCAAACTCACCTCTGCTTTTAATATACTTCTTGGTACATTCTTTTCCAAAGCTCTATTTTATCAGCTTTTGCCCTCTTCTGATGTTCCAGTTCAATTACTAGGGTTTTATAATCATTGAAATGACAGTGAAGCATCACGAACACTGGATGGTGACATTGCAAAATGAATCAGGCATGCAAAACAAGCAGCTTCTATTTATACACACAGATATCCCAGTAATCAAGGAAAAGATTTGCAGAGTAAAATGTGTTGTAAAATACTTTATATATAATTTTCTTTTGGAAAAAGAGCAGTAACTACCACGTAAGCTTGTCCAGTGGTTCAGATTTTCTCTTAAGTCAAAAGATGAAAGATTCTGGGAAAAAAAATGCAGTGTAATTTATGGCATTTGTTCTCACAGAATAATCCTTGATTACTCATCTTTAAGAATACAGTCTATGCCACAGACAGCATAGAACAGACAGTGGTTTTATAAGGGAGTTAATCCTGCAGGGAGGAAAGGCAGACATACGTTTGTTGCAGGCTTCTTTCATTTTCTTTTGTATTATTGCAGTTGTTGTTTTACTTAAGCTCTGCAAGTGTCAGAAGCAATATGAGTTCCTAGATGTTCAGATGGGATACTCGTCCTCTGTGGCCTTATCTCAGCCTAGGAGGTAGCAAGATACTTGCAAATTAGATGCAGGTGGTATGTATGGCTGCTCTTCCATAGAGTCTTTCTGATGTGATAAAATGTTTATTAGTGTTTTTACTGAAAAAAGTGCAAGAGTCGCTTACTGTGGAACCAGAGTCGAAGCTGGCAAGAGCTGCCAGATTTTTCTTTGTATCATCCATTTTGCATGTATGAGTAAACTTTCAGGTGCTTCAGGGTCCTTTATAGCTGGATATAGCAGAGGCACCTGTTGATGCAGATAGAAGTTTTTACTCTCTCAAATATCAACTTCCCAGCTCACTCCCAGGAAACCAGTCCTCTCTGAAACATGACCCAAGAAGGGTTTGCTCAGGCTGACCTCCATTCATACTGCCAAAAGGCAGTATGGACCTGCCCATGCCAGGTCTGGTCACCTCTGCTCCACCTCCTCCAGCACCATCCCTGAGCTTTGGCTGTCACCACCCTGCACTCCCACGTACCCCTCCACCGTGCCCCAGGGCATGCAGCACCCCTCCTCAACTTCATGATATGAAAAGGCCAGTCTAGAGGGTGTCACCCTGTCCTCCTGTTAATCTGAGATATTTTGAGATAAAAACAATGCAGGCCCTGACCATTCTTACTTGTAGCATGATAGGGGCGTTGCTCTGACCCTGTGATGAGCCTCAGGGCCAAGGGTGGCACTGGATGGATGTAGCCCATCAGCTTTTTGAGGGGTGAGGACTGAGCAGAGTGGACACAACCCCTCTACACCACTTGGTCTGGCCTTTGTGTTAGTGGACGTAGCACTGCAAATCCGCTTCCAAGGTACAATCAAGCGCTTAGTGGATTTTCAGAGCTCTGATTTTTTGTCGAAGGCATCCACAGGAGCAGTTAGGTTGGATTTAGGCTTTTAAGTTCTTTTATAGATCATAGAATCATAGCATGGTTTGGATTGGAAGAGACCTTAAAGATCATCTAGTTCCAAGCCCTCTGCCATGGGCACGGACACCTTCCACTAGACCAGGTTGCTCAAAGCCCCATCCAGCCTGGCCTTCAACACTTCCAGGGATGGGGCATCCACAG
>JAVJGI010000014.1:56321924-56333607 GCA_035590275.1 Ibycter americanus | reverse complement strand
CCAGGCTGAACAACCCCAACTCTCTCAGCCTGTCTTCCTAGGAGAGGTGCTCCAGCCCTCTGATCATCTTCATGGCCCTCCTCTGGACTTATTCCAACAGATCTACACCCTCTTTATGTTGGAGCCCCCAGATCTGAACACAGTGCTCCAGGTAGGGTCTCACAAGAGCGAAGTAGAGGGGGAGAATTATCTCCCTTGACCTTAATCCAGCTTTACTGTCTATTTTACTATTTTTGAAACTGTCTTTTTTCCCTTTGTGGGACTACAGCAAATGACTAAATTGCTTTCCACTTTAAATGAGACTAAGACCCTTGGGACAAAAATTTATTAGTAATGTGCAAAACTATAATCCAAGCCCCAAGTTGTTGAAAAATTAATTATTATTGCTTAGAATGACTTTAAACTGTTTAATCCAAAGGAAACGATGGATCCAACTTCTGAACACCCCTGGTTTGAACTAAGTTCAGGCTACGACCTTGGATGAAGGCAGCACAGAGACAAAGGGAGAGAGAAGACTTAAGTCCTGGCTTGCTTGAACTTCCCTGAGATGAAGTGTGTGCACATTTTGAAGACCAGTTTTGTGTCTGTCGATGAGACAGTAGACATTAAATCCATCATCCGAGGGATTTCTCCTCTTGGTTTCAGATGCTGCTCAGAGACACTAGATGGCACCTTTTGTTTGCTACGTGCATGGGGCCAGAAATAGAGCCCATCCGAATGCTGGTGAGAACTGACAATTATTTTTGAAGCAACTGGTGCATCCATATGGATCCTTGCTGACGAAGAAGACAGAAATATCCTGGTGCTCCATATCCAGAAAAATGGGGAGAACAGAGCACCTATTAACTACCTTGTTTCTTCTTTTTATATCTTCTCTGCACTGTAGCTGGTGGGGCATTGAAACATCCCATGTAGTTAAAGAACAGTCTGGGAATGGTTATGTTCATGGTGCATTTTAAGGAAATGGTTTTGGGGAAAGCCAGACATATTACAGGCAGCTAAGGTGGGATTTAGGCCAATAGGATATAACATATCACAGTGTGGAAGTGCAGTGTATGGACGTATGAGTCTGTAGCACTGTTCACCTGCCTCGTCGCAGGTATCTGGTGTCCTTCAGGGTGCCATAAATCATCCCACATGAAGTCCAGCCACTGCTCCTGGAAGGTGTGGGTTATATCTGCTCAACCTCTGAGTCTGTGTCCAGGTTGCCTCTGCACTGGGTGGGTGACTGCGCTGGGCTCCCATCACGGCTGGTGGAGACTTGGTGAATCAAGGCAGGGGAGCTGCTCACCTTACATGAGCACAGACAGCCATCAGCCCAAACTCCCTTCACCCTTCCCTGACTTTACTGGCTAGATCGCTGTTGACCAGGCACCCAATCCCTAGGTAGACACTTGAATTTGGATGACTACAAAAGGAGGTGAACCCCACACCTAGGGAGCAAGCATGCTCTGTATTTTTCTCCTGCTGATCTTAGACTCACGTGAATTGGTGACCCCACATGGTAAGCAGAGGGTATGGGATATATAGCCACATGAGTCCAGCAGGGGATCATGACAAACCAGCCAGTGATCACCAGTGTGGTTTGCCAGTGATGTGAATGAACATAAATGCAATGCTGCAATGGCACCCTTGTAAAAAGAAAATTTAGTCCAAGACAAAGCTATTTTTTCTTAATTCAGTGCTGAGAAATCTCTGACTGTTCTACCTAACGAGTTTCTACAGGCATGCATTTTTTAGAAAGGATTTTACTAAATCATTGTAGAAAAATCTGCCCTGAGCTAATTGTGCAATTTCTGCTCTGTGTTTGTTGTGGTGCAACCCCACATGCTCATCTTCCACATGCAGGGGATTATGACTGTGCTGTTTTGTAGGACTTCTTAGGCACAGACCACTAGGACTGCCTAAATCATCAGTCCAGTGCCCTGACAGCAAAAGCCCTCATCTGGTCAATGTTTAATCCATAAGGATCTGCACAATCCCCGCTCTCCACAGAGCAGGTACCACAAGCCATGAAACATCTCCTTTGTCCATTGCAGATGAACCTTACATTTAGGACAAAAGCTGAAGTACTCGAAATTCAATGAAAGGTCACAGAAAAGAAGAAGGAAAGGCCTAGGTCTAGAACCAATGACTTGGACTGCTGCAATCTGTAAGGAATAAAGGCCCATCAGATGCTGGGGATTGGGCTGTGTCGATGTTACAGGGAAAAACAATGACCCTCTCCCCCAGTGGTGTTGTCTGCTTTGTCTTGGGATGAAATTCCTTCCTATCCCTGGATCTGGTGATCTGTCCAAGCCTGAGCTGTCATCAGGGCAGATAAACCAGCTTGCTAGAGGTTTTCAGTACTGTCAATGTACTCTGCCTGTCATCCTATTTCTGAAGCTAGACCATGTCTTCTGATTTCAAGGGAGAATGAAAAAGCCTAAGAAGTTGTACATTAACAAGAGAAAAAACCCCACCTTCCTGCATACTGCAAGCCACTAGTAAAACCCTTGAAACAAGGCTCTAATTAAAAACAGTGTAAAAATCATGCAAATTTACCCTGTCAAAAAATAGCCGTTCAGTCTCCTTTTAGAGCCCTTGCAATTCCTGTATTCACTCCTACAGTCTCCATGTGACATGCATTAAATCTAAACAAAATAAGTCTACTACCTTCATCTAAGAAACTGTTATTTTTCAGGAAAAAAACTTACACAATTAAAGTTGCACAATTAAAATAAAAAATTAGGTGTTTCTCATTAGGAGGGAGGGAGTCCAGATATCTCCATACAGTTGCCTACAGTGTATATGTTTACATGTGAACTAGGAGTGTAACTTCCCATTACAGTCAATCAGGATCTAGGGTTGCATTCAGCTGCCCACATGCAGGCTTCTGGTGACATTTTGGATGCCCTTTGGTATCTGAGACGTCTGATTTGGGCTGACAGATACAGCACAGGATCTGTGTCCTTCCAGAGGACAGCATTTGGAGGCCATTCAGGATACCTTAAATGGCACTGGATGTCTATCTTTAGACAACTCAGTCAAGCCCTTAGCCAATGCAAGGAAAGCCAGAGAGTTATTCAACTCACCCTAACGTCACCAATATTTCCTTAGCTTGATAGCTCTCCAGGCTCCATTGACTATATTGACTGATTATAACAGGCCTGTAGACAACTAGCTCATACGTAGGTGCTGCGCATGGACACCACCCCTAGCTGGTGTGCATTTGCTGGATCAGATCATAAGAAGGTGTAGAGCCTGTATGTGCTCTTGTCCAGGCAGAGGGGAGAGACCTGCCTTCCTGTTCCCTGACTATGGTTAGTGCACCGGCCCATCTACGACCCATCATTAGAATTAGGGTCATACTTAAGGAGAAAAAGAAAAAAAAGAGTCATATCTGTGATCTATGTATGTCTAAGCCACGTGCTAATGATTACAGTGAGTATCATTGTAATATGAGGGTGACTGGTAGGATTTCTTAAGCCAGATGACCTGCATTTGTAAAACCCAGTGAGACAGATACAAATGCTTAATAGTTGTTTGCTTCACAGAAGCAGGAGTCCATACATCCTCCATTGCAGATAGGACTTCAAATCTACTGTTAAATGCATGGGAGATGTGGAACAAGTGACACTTCAGTCACTGTATTTTGGATTGTAACTTTGATTATACAGGGACTAAATTACTCCCTTAGTGTCTTGTGATCCTGTCTCACTTCACAGAACCTTTTAAATCTCTCCATTCACACATTCATACATCACATTTTATGCTTTGTTCTATCTTTTAATCTTTTGCTATCTGTTTTAGTACATACAAACAGAGGACGTGGAGCAAAATGTGCTGCTGCGTAGAGAAGTGAATATGCAGAGGGCTTGCAGCCATCACCAAAATCAGGAGTAAACCTCCTAACACCAATGTAGCATTAAGAAGCAGGCATTCCCTTTATTTACAGCTCTGGATGCACGGGGGATCGGTCCGCCCAATGTGCACACCAGGTTACTCAAGGGTACACATTATATACAGTAGAGTACTTGCCATGTGCATAGTGTGTTACATATTCATTTTCATTCATGCAATAGGTTACAAGTTTCTTGCTTCTAATGCAAACTAGCACGCATCTTCAGGTAGCACTATAGAAGGTTTTTACTAACTAGGCATGCTCCCCAAGTGGGGCTTTGCTCTCTTTCGGCGGGGGCTATCTAAGTCGGAGGTTGCAGTCTCCCACTGCCACAATTACCTTTGCCCTACTTTCAACCAGTTTTCTGTGGATTGCAACACTTTATCAACTTGTCTCTTCTTGCAGCCAGAACTTCCTCGCTTGGAGGCTTCTTTCTGCATAACTTAAGATAACAGCGTTGTTTTCACCATCCATCCTTTGTTTCCCATCCTTCCCAAGGCTGACTCCCTTGATTAGAAGTCCCTTCATTCATCACTTTTAACAACTTCAGAGAGTCAGCTTGGCCTAAACTTTGTGCACAGATTTATTTAACATGTAACTAAACCCTAATCAGAGTTTGGTAATTTGGGAGTTTAGACAACACACCAGGGCTCTTGTCATTCCCATCTGTTAAAAAGGTAATCAAGGTTACCATCTCCAGAGGCTCAGAAACACCCCATTATGGTTCAGCAGTTGAGGGGAAGCAGCTGAAGGCAGAGGACCACACTCAGGGGATGTATCCCTTGATACACTCCAGCCTAACCAGTGGTTTCAGGGCAGGAAAGGACATACGTGATGGGAGCAGTAGGCAGGGAGGCCTGCACATGGGACACAGCTCCACTGCTAATGGCAAGATGAAATGACTCGGCTTTGACCCTGCACATCTTCACTGAGACCTCTTAACTGCTTGGGCTAACCTGACTGGGAGTTCTGGTGGACAGCAAGTTGCCCACAGGCCAGCAGTGTGCCCTTGGGGCCAAGAAGGCCAGTGGGATCCTGGGGGGCATCAGGAAGAGTGTGGCCAGCAGATCGATGGAGGTGATCCTGCCCCTCTGCTCTGCCCTGGTGAGGCCACATCTGCAGTGCTGTGTCCAGTTCTGGGGTCCCCAGTTCAAGAGAGACAGGAAACTGCTGGAGGGGGTCCAGTGAAAGGCTACAAAGATGATTAGGGGACGGGAACATCTCCTTTATGAGGAAAGGCTGAGAGCTGGACCTGTTTAGCCTAGAGAAGAGAAGATGGAGAGGGCATCCATCAACATCTACAAATATCTTAAGGGCGAGTGTCAGGAGGATGGGGCCAGGCTCTTTTCAGTGGTGCCCAGTGCCAGGACAAAGGGCAGCGGGCACAAACTGCAGGAAGTTCCACCTGAATATGAGGAAGAACTTCTTTACCTTGAGAGTGACAGAGCCCTGGCCCAGGCTGCCCAGGGAGGCTGTGGAGTCTCCTTCTCTGGAGACATTCGGAAACCACCTGGACACAACTCTGTGCAACCTGCTGTAGGTGACCCTGCTTTAGCAGGGGATTGGACTAGATGATCTCCAGAGGTCCCTTCCAACCCTGACTGTTCTGTGATTCTGTGACCATGGCCTTCTGGACTTGTTCCAGTTTAAATCAGCACTGCAGCGCTCAGGGCAGCCTGCTCCCCATTGCGGACTCACTGAGGCTGCCCAGTGCAAAGGCCGTAGGATGTGCCTTCATCCAGTCGGGTGCAAATTTAATCAAGCGGTGAAACCATAGTGAAATCTTTCATTGAGGGCAATAAAATGTGGGTGCAAGGCATTTTGGTGGTGAAAGCTTGGTGTTAAGGGACACATTTCTCATACAGGGGACTGCTGTTAATTTTTTTTTTACTGTGCTATTTCATGAGGAACCTTTCACTAACAGCCTACCATTAATTGCTAGGTGGCTGGTCTTGTATTTCTTTTTGATCTCAGACATTTTACACAGATAAGCCAAAACCCCAGAATATTTTTCCCTGAACAAGGCATGGTTACAATAGTTGGCTGCAATGAAGTAAGAAATGCAGGTGTTTTGTGGCTTGAGCATGATAACTTCAGAGCACAAGGCAAGGTGCTAATTATTTCTTATCAGCCATTACCTAAAACAAGTAGCTTTAACTATAGCAAAGAAATCTCATCAGGATGGAAAGGTGTATTTTCGCTGTTGTTCTCCGGTAAAGGAAGACAAATACACCAGTATTTCATTTTTTATTCCATACAAGTGCATCAGGTAGAGACATCCCCTGGGCACAGCTCCCCGACCTGTCCTGCTCTGCAGACACACTGAGCCATCCCTTGGTTTCTCAGCCGTTTGAACCACAGTACTTGACACACAGCTCGCTTGGCATCCTCTATTTAGTAAGTAAATGTGGCTGGAGACCACACTGAATAATTTATTGTGTTTTCAGAACCTCACTAGCCAGGCCAATTAATATTTAGTGAAAATCATTTTCCTAACTTTGAAAGGCAGGATATTGGCAGGGAATGAGGCTGGTCCCTCCCGGGGCTTGCACAGATGAGGAGCTACTTGTCGTACACATTAAGACAAGCATTAAAGTTCAAACCCCTGTGGCACACTTCGGTGGGTCTCCAGTCTGAGAGACCGAGACTCCGAGGTGTGCTGCAGCACATCGGCACAGCAAAGGTGGGATCGATGGGATGTCAATCTCTGACAAGACAGTCTGCTGTATCTTACACACCTGTTTCCCTTTTCTTCGGTAAAGAAAAGCAAAAAGGTGTGAAATATGAGTGAAGAATTTACACCTGAGGAGGAAGATGATGGATGCAAATGTATCTTCAGTGCTCAGTTTGGCCTTTGGGTTCTTGGAGCCTTCTCATGACCCTGCTTTCAATGGTGATGCTTCCTTTCAGTTTCTTATTTGTCTCCTTGCATTTTGCATTTCATGTTGAAAATGTACCTGCCTACCTGTGCAAGGAACTAAAATCTGTGTTTTGAGTAGATGATAAATTAGCAGAATTGGGTTGCATTGCAGTTTAATATTTTAAGAATTTGATTAATCAACTTGCAGTCAGTAGATGAATCCAGCAAAGAGCACCGGAATAATATCTTGACGAGATATCAAAGGCTGGCCTGGAATTGCCTCTTCTTTTCCTAATACTCTCAGGCTTCCGCTGTTAAAAATTATAATAGCTTTTGTAATCATGTCTCATACCTCTAGAAAAGGAAGCATTCAGAAAAAGATACTAAAAAGGAGGTATTAAGAGAAGGCAATCCACAAATTTCTGCAATGAGAAGTTGTGTCTCACTAATCTATTAGAATTTTCTGAATCTGTCAGTAACGCCATGTAAAAATGTAAAGCAGTGTAAAAAAAGGTAAAAATAATGTCTTTTAATTTTCAAAAGGTGAGTGAAAAGGTTCCTTAGAAAAAGGTGTAAAAATACCACTTGTTTCTGTTTGTAGAAGAGATGTATTGTCTGGGAGCAAAAGCCAAGAAACAGGAAATAAATAATCAGATGAATAATTTTCCAACAAAGCAAAAGATTAGGAGTAGAGTACTCAAGTACTGATTTCTTGAATAATATTCTTGGAGTCTGTCATGAGTGGGAAAGGCTGGTTAGGGCTCCAGAGAACTGAACAAGGTTGAACAAAATGACAGGTAGAGCTCAGTGTCAACAGTTGCAAAATAATATTAATTGGAGAGGAAAACATGATTTACTCATTAACCTTACACCGTTCTACCTCTGTCAGGTTAGGAAGGGGACTTGGATATGGTGGTGGACAGCAGTGCATAGCCATAGTCCAAAGAACGAAACAAGTTCATAGGTGGTAAAGGTATGGAAAAAGCAGGCAGTGCTTTTATGTGGTCGGCAGTGTGACTCTGTGGGGAAGACGTGTAGGACTGGGTACTCACACTCCCAAGCAACAACGCAGATCTATGTCAGCTTCAGCACAGGGTGACAGGAATGATCGGGAGCATGTAAAAATATTCAGCAGAAACCATGTTTTAAAAGATCGAGATCATTTGCCTTTGAAACAAGGAGAAGTGGGAGTATGATAGCAATATATAAAACAGCAGATGATCTGCAGAAGTGAGCTTGGGAACACAGGAATTGGGAAAATCAATGGTTTGGACAAAGACAAATGCAATTAATTGGAATTAGTTCACTTCTAATTTGGATAATACGGTATGTATCCGGTTTTCACTGCCCCAGTGTGAGACGCCAAACATCTGGGCTTACCCACTTTTTTAGTCAATGAGTCTCACAGAGAGAAAATTACAAAATGATAGAAAGGAATCTTGTTGCCACCAAAAAAATAATTAGACCGTAAAAATCATTAACCTAGAGTTGTGTTTACCATTAATACTCTATCAGATGTTGATTGTGTGACTAAATTACAAAATAAAATGGCAGCCATAAACACTACCCAACAATATAAACAAGGTCATTGCTCAGGAAATAGATGAAAACAGTCCAAAATGTACTTTCATCTATAAGTGATGAAACTGGGCAGGTTTTTAGATATAGATTATTAATTTCCTGATTATGTGATAGAAAAATGATTTAAAAAAACTAGTGTCTGTTAAAAATTTGTGCACAGAGAGACATATTCCAAAGATTCAGAAACTGCTTGTGCATGTTTAATTTGAACTCACCTTACTACATTTTGGAAACAGCAGCATTTTGCTTGGTATGAACATGCCTGCCAAGTACATCCACGTGAAATATCTGCTTTCTGCTATCCAGTAGTCTCCATTCAACTTTCTTCATTGTTGTCATGGCAATAAGACTGTTTTTGACACTGCCATTAATGAACTCTGAGGGTGAGAAAGGTCCTTCTCCAACAAAGAGTGACACCACCACAAAGCAAATTAAATTGCTCTGACAACGTATCTATTGAGACTGAGTTCACATGTCACTGGAGCTTTTAGGATTTTATTGATGACTTTGTGGCTGCCAAAAGTCATAAAGTACCGCTGTTGTAACAGGTTTATGTTTATAGACGGTATTTGCCTGCATTGTTTGATCGCCGTAATACTGATATATTCTGTCATTTTACCTTGACAGTTGTATTCGCTATTACTCCTGTCAGTGAATTAATGAAGGTGTGTGTGTCAGTAATCATTTCTTATCTCCAAAACAGTACAATGTATAGGCCATAAACATATAACTAGGTGACAACTGATTACACTACAGTTAAGTGATAAGACCAGTTGACAGGAGTAGCTGCGGATCACAAAAAAGACGTAGGTCAGCACATTCTTCTGGCTGATACAAGCTGAAATAAAGGTGGCCCAAACCACATGTGGGTAGGGTCTTTTACAGTAATCTTGCTGCCTGTTGAAAAAAAGGACCTACTACCTGCAGAAATTATAAAAGATATCAAGAAGACTTCTTTTAAATACCATACATTAATGTGCATGGCGCTTTATATCAAAAGAAGATGACCACCCTGGTGCAAGTGCCTCACTGATTCTAAACCTGCAGCACCGTCATCTCAGAGCTTCTCAGCTGCCCAGAAATACATGCATTTTACTTCCTTTGAATTATGGGGTTGAAATCAGTCTGTAACTTTATTATTTCTGGAAAACAGAGAGAATGAGGTGAGCGGTAAGAGGTATGAGCGAGGTATGTGCTGAGGTGTTAGGGTAGCCAAAAGGGCTGGGGAGGTGCATGGCAGACAGGTGAATGATTTGCGTAGTCATCTGTGATAAGCGATGTGAGCTGCTTGGCTACTTAACTGGCTACCCATTGCTGGGCAGTGTAGGCAAGAGGCATCCTCCATGGATTAACCTGAGAGGTCACAAACATTAAAGTGTCCTTCACCAGCAAGCAAACTTTTCCATACTCTTTTCAAGCGCATTTCTGCACCTCCACCATCTACTCCCATACAATGAAGAGCCGTTTGGAGTCCTCACTAGTCTTCTGATGTGAACCAGCTCACCCAGATGTGCCACGGTTTGTCAAAGAAGGGTCAGATGTGTAAGTGTCCCACTGTTTCATCCTTCTTCGGTCATATTGTGCAGAGCCTCCAAAAGTTTCCATGTTCTGCCTTAAAGCAACTTCATGATATTGTGCCTACTGCTGGAAGAAAATTAAAAACAGTTGAGGCGTGGATTCAAGGTGCCCTGTAATCAAGAGCAAGCAACTCAGCTTTACTGAGCTTCACTCAGCTTAGCTGAAAATCTGGATGGAAAACAGCACTGCACTGATGACTGGATACTGCACCTGAAAAGTCATTTTATTAGAATCTCTAATGCAATGTACCTTATGGGGGCTTACGGATGGATCTCAAAGGGATTTAAATACCCTTCAGAGCACTCGAGGCTACGGAGCCTTGTACAGCCCACTGACCCATCCGCTGCTGTTGTTTCACATGGGCACAAACGATGCAGTCAGGAGCAGTCTGAGGGGCATCAAGAAGGATTACAGAGACTCCAGAGCACAGGTTCTTTTTTCATCAGTCCTCCCAGTCAAAGGGAGAGGGTTTGAAAGGACAAGCTGAATCTGGCAAATCAGCAGCTGGCTGTGGGACTGGTGCCACAGCCAGGGGTTTGGCTACTTAGTCCATGGGGCTTGCTTTGAGAAACCTGGTCTGCTGGTGGCTGCTGATGGGGTTCATCTGACAGAGAAGGGGAAGAACATTTTTGGTCAAAGGCTTGCTGAGCTGGTCAAGAGGGTTTTAAACTGAAGTGGCCAGGGGAGGGGAACCTCAGTTCATCCCACTCCTACCAGTTTGGTGTTGGTGCCAGCAACAGGTGCCCAGAGCCTGCAGAGGAATCACAGGGCAGCAGGGGAGCAGCTGAAGAGCAGCACAAGGGAATTCCAGCTTCTCCAGCCACTAAGTCAGGTTCATTGAGGGTCCAGCTTAAATGCCTCTACGCAAACGCACGTAGCATGGGGAATAAACAAGAGGAGTGAGAGACACGGGCATGCCTGCAGGGCTATGATCTGACTGTCATCACAGAGACATGGTGGGATAGCTCCTATGACTGGAGTGTTGGAATGGAAGGATATAGGCTTGTTAGGAAGGACAGGCAGGGGACACAAGGAGGAGGTGTTGCTCTCCATGTCAGCAACCAGCTGGAGTGCGTGGAACTGTGTCTGGGGATGGATGAGGAGCTGACTGAGAGCTTATGGCTCACAATTAGACAGAGGGCAGGGACAGGTGACATTATAATGGAGATCTGCTACAGGCCACATGACCGAAAAGACCAAGCAGATAAGGCTCTCTACAGACAGATAGGAGCCACCTCATATTCACGAGCCCTCATCTTCACAGGGAACTCGAACCACCCTGACACCTGTTGGAGGGACAACACAGCAGGGCATAGGCAATCCCAGAGGTTCTTGGAATGCGTTGATGGTAACTTCCTTCTTCAAGAGACAGAGGAGCCAATGAAGAGAGGTGTCATGCTGAACCTTGTTCTCCTGAACAAGGAGGGGCTGGTGGGGAATGTGAAGCTCAAGGGCAGCTTTGGCTGCAGTGACCACAAAATGATGATATTCAAGATCCTTAGGGCAG
The DNA here is from genome assembly GCA_035590275.1 of Ibycter americanus. Classification (NCBI taxonomy): domain Eukaryota; kingdom Metazoa; phylum Chordata; class Aves; order Falconiformes; family Falconidae; genus Ibycter; species Ibycter americanus. The sequence goes on along the minus strand of JAVJGI010000014.1, from coordinate 56,322,198 downwards.
CAAGGAGGGCACACAGCAAGCTTGCTACCCTGGACTTCAGTGTTGCAGCACTACCAAACTAACATGCTGCAACAAGGCTTTCCCACGCAAGCCTCCAAAAGTTCATCTACTGTCCATGCTGTTTCTTCATCCTTTTCAAGCCAGTCCACCCTGCTTCTTGCCTCTGCTGCATGTGGGTTCTTGGCTTCTCCTCCAGTCAGCCTCTCCTCATCCAGGCCCCCTTCTTCTCTCAGCTTCTGCCAGGGCCTCTCCTACATCCCTGGGCTCTTCTTCA
>JAVJGI010000014.1:56309002-56320393 GCA_035590275.1 Ibycter americanus | reverse complement strand
CCCATCCCTGGAAGTGTTGAAGGCCAGGCTGGATGGGGCTTTGAGCAACCTGGTCTAGTGGAAGGTGTCCGTGCCCACGGCAGAGGGCTTGGAACTAGATGATCTTTAAGGTCCCTTCCATTCTATGATCTATTCTTTCTAAAACTTCATATTTACAAAAAAGATGCAAAGACTGCACAGTATCTAACTAAATAATGTCATTGCAGGCATCAAGAATAAATTCTCATTGTTAAAGAAATATCATGACTCATAACTAGAGTTGCTTTTCATTATTTGCTTAAGTGCTAGAGAGTACAAAAGATACACTCATGACAGACTTCAAATTTGTGTTGCTTATTCATTTTATTTTTGATTGAACACACCAACCTCAGAAAAACTATGCTAATCTGTTCCACTGGAACTGATCTGCCCTCAGTCTTTGTGTGTGTCTGACACTGCTGGCAACCCCCATTTCAAAAAACAAACATGTTATCAACACACGTGGGAGGAGGCATCTGAAAGTTCATCTTTGTCTTTGTATTTGGTCTTCCAGTTAGATTGGTTTGCTCATACAGAGACTCGCTCATTTTAATGTCCTTGCAGGAACTGCTAAAATGTCATGTGCTTCTTATGTAAGTAAGGCTCCATTTAAAAATGTGGTTCCTCCCTGAGTGTAAGTGGTGAAATTCAGCATGAAAAATGGTGAGAGAAGACAAAACACATCCTGTAGTTCTGGTAGCAAAACATGGTTTTGCTCTCTGGGTCCATTATATCAGCAAGCCTACCCTTATGCTAATTTGCTGTTTCTTTGGCATTTGAAAAAGAATTTGAACTGAAAAGTAAATAATAAACCCTATACCTGTTTTCTGTTTCCTTTATGGGGATTACATTTGTTCTCTATGACAGGAATGGCTTTTAGTAGACCAAATTTATACTTCTGAGTTCAAACTCAGAAGAATGGAAAAAAAAGCAAAAAGAAAGGTTATGCAAAAACCAATGAAATTGTTTCTTGCAACCTCAAATACTATATACAAACCTATATTTTAGTAGAATGATGAAAAAAATCAAATCAGACTGGGTGCTCCATGTGTTGCCCAGCATCAGGACTTCAGCAGTGAAGGGTCAAGTGAGCAGCTGATAGAGATTAACAATCCTACAGGAAAAAATTGGGATCTGCTGAAGATAGCAAGCTGGACATTAGGTGACGATGTACTGCTGCTAAAGGGTGGATATTCTTCCCAAATACCTAAACAGAAGCATAGCCTGCAAGATATGTGAAAGAATCCTTTCCTCCGGACTGGAAAGACCTCAGAGGTGCGCAGCTTACAGGATGTATGGTGTATCTGGGAGCTGTGTACCTAGAAGGGTCGTGGTCTCACAAGGACTCAGTGTAAGCAGTGCAGAGAGGAACGGGCATGGTCAGGATTTCAGAGAACATTAAATGCTTTCTCAGCCCAGAGCCAAAAAGGTTGCAGGGACATGCGATGGACCCTTGAGCAAAGGGTATAGCACAAAGAAGGGGTTCATGACTCGGGGTAGGTTTGGAGCACACTCTCTCCCTAGAACTGAAGGAGCCAAAGAAAAGGCCCTTGTGGCCTACAGCCTGCTTCACCTGGGGAAATGTCTTTGTTCTCTGTCATATAGACCTCTGGGCATTTATATCATGGAACATGCCTGCGAGCAACAGCAAAGGGCCCCTTTTGCTGTGGCCTGGCGATGTCTGTTCCCAGACCTGACAGGAGAACGACGACACACTGCTCAGTCTTCCAAAGGGGACCTGTCATGCCTATGCCCATGTCATCCTCCTGCACAGCCCATCACAGATAAGCTGTCTCCTTGACTCGAGCCTTCCAAATCTTGACAACAACTTAAAAATCCCAACATGTTTGAAATAATACATTTAGGTTCCTTACTTTTTGGTTTTCAAGCGTTATGGGCAATGTCTGTCTGCACTACCAGCTCAGGGCATGTGAGCTTGGTGCAGACACGTTCCCATTTACCTTAGAAACCAAGTTTTCTAGCTTTTATCCATCATCATGAGAAACTTATTTGGTCTATTCTTTTTTTAAATAAGTAATCAGGGTTCACCTGTCTCTGATGAAGACCTCAACTCTCCAGTTTCAGGACTTGGAAATTCTGTGTCTCAAGTCCCCAAGTGCTGTATTCTGTAAGTTCTTCCATTGACTTCAACCTGAATGGTACCAACCCTCAACTCAGCAAATAGGACTGATGAGCCCAAGCTCATTCTTATTTGATAAAAGCATCATCCTACATGAAGTTACATCCTATGCTTGAGAGCTTTGTTGAATACAAAGAAATTTTGAAACTGACACCTTTTCAGAAACAGCCTCCTGGCTACAGAGAAACAAATTGCTTTGTGTGTTGACTGTATTTTTGTCTCCCTCATTTAAACTTCAGTTTATTTCTTTGTTTGCCCTTAGGTTTGAGGCCTTCAGAGTAGAGATCATCTTTGATGGAAGGTGCTGTGCACAGAGCTACTAAAGATGCACAACAGTGCAACAACAGCAATAGCTTTAACTAAAAGCAATGAAATGACTTTTTATCCTTCTTTAAAAACATGTCTTAGAAACAGAAAAGAATGGAAGACTGACCAATTAATGAGAAAGGGCAAACCATTAATCATATCTTTAAAATTATTTTAATACTTTAACAAAAGCCTGTCCTGAATAAGAAAATTTGAGTATGTGCAATCAGGATGTAAATCTCCTAAGTAGAGACCTAGGTTGAAAGAAACAGGTATGACATGAGTCAGAAAGATTTAATTTATGTAAATCAGCAAGACCAGATTATAGCATCCTAAATTACAAATGGAAGTACTTAAAGAGTTTATTGAATCCCTAAATTATTTCTGAGCTGTCTGGTGAGTCGGGAAGGTAATGAGCACTGGGCGAGAATGTGGGGGTTGTCTATGTTCATATATATTTGTGAGGTGGAGGCTGTTGTACAGCTGGTAGTCAGACAGGTAGTGGATGTGCTAATTTCTTTGAAGTTTATCTTGTTTAAGCGGCATCTCATTTTCCCATAGACAGGGGTAAAGTCAGTGGGGGACACTGAGGCAGCAACTCTTCAGGAAGAGAGCCTGAAGCTCTTAAAACCCCAACTTTTGAGAAGACATGAGGAAGTTGGCTATAGCTGTGCCCCTGTGGGGCTCTGGAGGTGCTGATGCATGTGAAATGAAGGGTTTGCTGGCACAACTGAGTCACCAAGAGGCATGAAAAAGCCCTCTCAAAGTCCTTCCCCAAAGCAACCATGCCAATGCCAACAGAAGGTTGCTTGTGTCAGTGTGTGAGGCAGTGCATCGCACCTCTTGCTCCCGTGTGCTGTCGGCCACCAGCACACGCTTTGTAAGGTGGAGGGGAGATGCGTGACAGATCACAGGCACAATCTGCTTTTGAACAAAACCTTTTGTGGTAAGTTTTAAGGGCAGAAGCTCTTGGGGGATGCCAGTTACCTTGATAAAACTCTTCTACAGGCAGGACAGTAAGAAAGAGGGAAAAACTCTTCTCTCTTCCCCATCACAGCAGTCAATGTCTCTCTGTTTAGGCTGGCATGTTGTCCGTTATTGCCACAGTCTGTGCTCATGGACGCTGACTCCATAATGATACGTTTGTGATTCATTATATAAGTGATAGTGACTAATGTCATTTTGCATGTCATCAGGGGATTAAACACAATCCACTTAATGCACACAAGAAACTCCACTATAAAATCATATTTGTGATTGTTGCTGATGACAAACGTTGGCTTCTAGTGTCAGACAAATCCGAGGGCTTCCTGGAGGCCTGCCTATTCCCTTGAAATACCCAATTAATTAGCATTTTGACTACAATAAGCGGTTCACAAAAGTAAGCCTCAGACAGGCATTACTGTCCATGTTAAATAAATTACTGTTCCTCTTTTGTACCTCAATGTGTTATGAAAATAAATCTGCACGCGCCTCTTTTCAGAGCGGTAGTCTTTCTAAATTCTATTAGTGTGAAAGTTCCTAAAATCAAGGGGAAAGATAGTCGGAAATGTGGGCGCCCAATGCAGCAAAATGCACCAGTGGTGTCTGAGTGCTATGTTCATTGAGGTATTGATTGGTGTCAGAGGACTGGAGCCCTCAGGGAGATTTGTTGTTCTTTGGGATTATACAAGGTTGGGCTTTTTTTCTGAAATACCAGCTTTTCCCTTCCTTGATATTTACAGAATTACTATGTGATTTTGGCTCCATTGCAGTACAGATAAGTTTTGGGGTAGATCTGCGATTAGCAGGGTATGGAGTGGTTCCTGGGGTCTGGCATGGAGCCCAAGTGGGACAGCCTTTCCTTATCTGCTCCTCCTCTGCCACTGAAGAAGTAGTATCTATTTCCAAATTTCACACAGACATTCACTCTAAATAGAGGACCTGACTTTCCCACCATATTAGAGTTGTTCTGATGGAACATATTCCACTCAAGAGGGGATCAGAACAAAAATCTTTTTGGAAGAAATGAGACTTTTGTGCTGTTACTAAAATGGGACCTGCTGTGGAAGGGTTGGAAGAAGAGGCCTTGGCTGCAACTGAGCAACATGAGCTGACTGATCAAACACCAGATAGTATCTGATAAATTTGTTTCCTCTCAAAGTAAATACCTGTTCACCCAGAACTCTGAATATTGTAGACAGGTCATGAAAATAAAAGAAAAAAAAAAAAAAAAAAAAAAAAGAAAAAAAGAGCAGAGAGTACTTAACATCAATGTATGCCAGCTTTGGAAAAGCCAAACAGGAATATCTAAGCAATGCTCATTCTCACCTGGGTTTCTGATAGGGAAAGATTTACTTCCTGGAGGAGCGTGTGGGAGAGGGAGACATTCTCTGGCCCAGCTCCTGTCATCCTCCCTTTGAGCACAGGGAAGAATCCCAGGGAGCTCCTGGAAGGCTTCTGGGACAAGAGGACCCCATCCTGCTTCTGAGCCAACCATTCCTGAGTTACAGGGGTTGTGCAATAGTGATTTGGATTCATAAAATAATGTGATTCACAAAGCAAGCACTCTCTGGACTGTGTTTCTTGGGAGAATGCAGACAAAGCTTTGCCTATTCTGTTTCCAGCTACTGGGTCCAAGGAAAGGGAAAGGGCTTTTTCCAGATGTGCGCTAAGAGACATATAGGAGTCAGACACCTCAATCCACAAGCTAATAATCTGCTCAACTTCCAACAAGCATAAACAGACTGTGTTAAATGGAAAATCAGATCAGAAAACTATGATCAGACTGTTGTTCTCTCATTATTCTTCTTATTCATCATTCTGAATGAATGAATGATTGTATATGACTTGTATATTCATTTGCTCTTCATAAATCATTTAAGTCAAGGCTTTAAATCTATCTATTTTATTTTTGAATGAAAGTAAACCCAATGTAGAGATTAATATTTTGCATTTCAGAATTCCCATGCAGTCTAACCCCTTTGATTTATTAAAAATCTATTTTCTCCTGATATTTGTAAATGCCCTTTTTATTTCCCTTCATTCCTTTAGACAGAGCTAACCGGACCTTTTTTGGCTCTCTGTACCCTGGCATACTTATAACTGACTCTGCACATTCTAGATGTGTTGCTTTTTCACCCCCTCCATTTCCACTATGGCTTTTTCCTTTAAGCTGGTGGTTAAAGGTAACCTCTGGGTAGCTACCTACGTTGCACATTAATGAATTTCTGTCCTTTAGCAGGGGTACTGTAGGGCCAAGCTCGAGTGTGGCTCCTCATTTTAAAACCCCTATTTTACATTCTCATTCTGTTCCTCTCTATTGCTTGGAGTGTTAGTTGCAAGAAGGCTTTTGTTCGAGCCTGGGCAGCTGCCTCCTGGCAGGGGGAGTTTTGAGCGGCTGACCTGCATGTGCTCGTTGCTTGGTTAAAAACTTCCATTTTCATATGGGCGGAACCAGAGGGAAAACAACTTTGGCCCCAAAAGCATCCTCAGAGAGTTCAGAATTGTTCTTCACCCCAATCAGGAAAACACAGCAAAACAACAACAGAAAAGCTTTCTCAGATGTGAATCCTATACTACTCTGCATCCGAAACAGCCAGCATATTGTTCTTGCTCAAATAAAATACATTTACAGCGCATTCACTGAGTGCAACTGATGTGACTGCGGAGAGGAGGGTCTTCCCCTGGGTCCTGGGGAGGAGAGGACCCCCAGCCACCTGCGCTGTGAGCCTGACCCCCCAGCCCCGGGCCCTGGGATCCCCTCTGCCAGGTGGTCCTGGGACCATGACATGGCAGCAGACCTGCCTGGGGAGCATTCCTGAAACAGGATTTATTGTTCAATTTCTTTCCCTGCGGGTTTAAGCGGCAGCACGTTTTTGTGTGAATTGCAGTGGACCTGAAGCTCTCTGTTGAACACGGGGGTGCTGACTGCTGCAGTGCTCACCATGCTTTGTGGACAGGTCCACAGTGCTTTTCCATTCTGAACCTCCTCCTACGATGGCCTGTGGCAAATGGGAAGAGATGCCTGTCGGAAGCTTCCCTCCCTTGAGGCACCTCAGAAAGCAGTATAATGGTTTTCCAGGCTTTAGACCAGTGTGAAAATATTGCCACCAGTAGGTATCTCAAAATGGTATCCAGCAGCCCAGAATAGATAAAAGAGTGTCGCTGTAGTGCAGTAAAAGAACCCCACCTTGTCCTCTGTAGTTCTGTATATTGTGTGCATGCTTGGTTTCCTTGGAGCCCAGAAATCTGCTGTTAAAAAGACGTCACATAGGCATGTGTGTGCTTCTGTTTCAAACCACTTATTCACATCAGAAAGAAAGTGTGCTTTGGAAAGATTTATTCTCATTAAAAGACATAAGTTTTATTTGGGGGAAAAAATTGTGTTTGGCAGCCTGCAACATTTGATTGCTGTAATGGTAGTGACGGCAGTAATCTGTTTTTTTGCCTTGCTGGTAAATGGAAGTATCCAGCAAAGATAAAAGGTTACCAGCTGGGATAACTATCCTCTAATTAGTACTGCAGATTTTTTTGGGGAATTCAGAAATAATGTGATGCAGCCTCTTAAATTTCTTATAAATAAGACTAAATAGGAACAAGCAAAGTACGCTACATATGAACTGCAGCACCTAATCTGAGTGACTAATCAGCCATTCGCAGCAAAATAGTTAGACTTCGTTGCACTGGGAAGAGAATAAGCCTGTTCTGAGAGCCACCATTCACAAAAATCAACCCAGCCTTGAGCTTCTTGCATCAGATGCTCCTGTACTGGTTGGTCAGGGTACACGGCCAGTATAGTCACAGCGCGCAGAAGTACCAAAGCTAATTTTCACTTAGGTAACTCAAGGACTGGTGCAGATTAGGTATAGGGGGACAGGGAACCAACAGTCATGGTTGATTCTCCCAAATATTGCTTAATTGTGTCAAGAGTTTTACTTAGAAACTACAAATTATGGAGTATGAGGAAAAAGAAAAATCCCCACAGGGGAACATCACTACTCTGGGAGAGATGATAACAAAAAACGAAGCCGTTAAACTTAACCGTGGACTGAAAACTATGGAAGCTTGGGAGCCGTGCATAAGCAGATCAAATGCATCTGCCTTTGGGGGATTAAAGTCCAGGAATGGGTCAGCGACAGCTTCAGTGGTCTGATTTCAATGCCTGTGAGAACCCACCCCAGCTATTGGTGCTAACGAGTCACGCAGTCTCCTCAGCCCATGCCCACCGTGAGCTGTTGCCGATATTTTGTTGGTGAATGCCTGCAACTTTCCCAATGCAATCAGCTGGTGACACAGGCTGAGACCCCAAGGGTAACTGTTCCCAGAGAGGAGATGTAGGGCGATGGAAACAGTTTTTGCACTGTCATCAAACAGCTTGGTTGGGCAGACAGGCTTAAATGTCTGGGAAATCTAACAGACATGTTCCTGAAATCACCTGGACTAGCAGAGATGCAGTGTAGACAAGGAGAACCGGGGTTTCAGAAGACTCTGCACTCATTTCTTTCTTTATTCATCTTTTCCTTTGTGCCCACATGTTTTTTCTAGAAGCAATGTGCTTGCAGTTGAGGGCAGTTTGGCCCATTTACGATCAGAAAAAACTTCTGAAGGACTAGTCACTGCTTGGCAGGGCAGTTGAGTGACTTTCAGGGTAGGATGAAACTGCCCAAGCTTCACTTCTAGCCTGGACAGCTTCCTCGTACTTTTGGGGATCAAAGGGTGAGATTTATGTGTTTGGAGCACAGCTGCAGCCCAAAAAGCTTGTGACTGCCCTTGTAATGCATCAGCTCAAAGCCAGCAAAGACCATGCAGGAGCTGCTCGGGGTGACAGACCTTGAAGGCCTCAAAGAGGCTGCAACCATGGCTCAGTTGCCTCCTTGCACGCTGGTAAAGCTGTGGAGAACAAGACCTGCAGCTGCTGGAAATTTATTATTCTTCACACATACTTGGGGAGCAAAGATCAGTCTGGACTGCGCTGCGAAAAAACCTTGAGGCTGCTTGTCGTCAGACCATATACCTTAGTGCTAAGCAGAGCATCCTCTTTTAAGTGCCTCAGCCTGCTATTTCTAGGCTGTAACTAAGGTGAAAAAGATTTTGCCTTTGGTCAAACAGGAAAAATGCCTCTGAAAAACTAATGTGGCAGAGACAGGGATCCTTGGCTCCATGTTTAGGCTGGCAGTTCTCAAAGTTTTGTCCAATGTGAGCTCCTTAGCAAGTAGGATAGCAGGTTGGGACCTGTGTTATTAAATATGCTGGTCTTTGGACAACAGAGAGGGCTTGAAACTTAATCCATTTGCAGATGCCCTGCGATGGTCCTAATAGTGGGACTTTCTACCGAGCAGAATAACACCAACCATTCTTTAATGTCTGCCCTCCTCATGTCCTCAGATAGTCCCGGTGGCCTCACAACTCCAGCAATTCCATCTCCCTTCTCCTGTTTCTCACCTCCACTCTTCAGGGACTGACAAACACTGGTGCAGATGTCACATAAACATACAGAATTATCCAACCAGCAGTTCTTATGCAGCCAATGTCCATGCCACCCTTGTGAAATGCTGTTTAAACAAGAACAAATGTAATGCTCAGGAATCCCAGGAGATCCAAATGCACCAAGGGATGGGGTGGGGAAACTGAGGTAGAGAAAATGTGACGGAGCGTTTCAAAGCCCGTGAGCAGTCTCCGTGCAGAGTGCCAGGCCAGCCCACCTCCTTAAGAGACCCAGTTTGGGTTTCTTTTTGTGCCAGTGGTGTTACCAAAAGCTGAGCAGATTAAAAACTCTGAACTCATTAGCATTACACGGGTAGAGCGATTCTGTGATTGACATACATAAATCAGTCCAGGAATTTACTGGCGTTTAGACCACACTGCGTAACAACAGGCTGATGTGGTTTCCTCGCACTGTGCTATTTACTGAGGAGGCACTGGCTTTTTGCACATTTGTGGAACAGTGCCAGCATGAATATGACCCCTACAGAGAACGTATTACCGTCCCAGGATGGATGGTTGGGTTTGAGTTGCCTTTGTCTGAAACTGGCCCCAATATCCAGGAAATCAGAGTCCTCAGCTACTCCTGTGGCAGAAACAGTCAAACCCACGTTGTGCTGATAAGCAATATCAGTTGCTACATAAGAATCTGCCAAAGCAGTACTTTTCTTGTACTTCAACTACTCCAAAGCATCCCTGCCTAATGCACCCTAGACTGTCCTCCCTGCTGGTGTGCATGCAACAGGGCTTTCATGCGTTTAAAAGAAAAGGGGGAGCATCAGGAGCAGCCATCACCACCTGCTCCTGCAGGGTTTGAGACCTTTGTGGCCATTTTCCTGAAGCAGGAGAAGCTGGTCTTGCATTAAGTTTGCAGTGCAAATCTTGAATGGATCTTCCTGATGCTGTAGGAGATACTTGCTGCTTCTCCCTTTTGCCTAGCCCAGACAGGAGTTTAGTTTTTCCTTTTTGGCACTAGAGGAGTCAAAAAAGAGAACACAGTGTCCATGGCCCAAAACAGGACAGCCTGGCTGTCACTGTGATTAAATGCAGTGAAGTATCTGATCCTATTTTTGGAAAAGATTTTTTCAGTCTAAACTATGGGATAGCCAAGGCTTTACTTTTGATACATTTTAAATAACAAATCAATCATAGTAAAGAGTTTTTGTGTCTTTCTACTTCAAAATAATATTCATAAACAGAGAATGTCTACCCACCATGGCACATTCTTTTCTTACTTGGACCCACAGAAATAAGCTCATCTTGGCAAACAAACCCCTGCTGTTGGTGTCTCTGGCAAGCAGGACCTTCAGGTACTGAATTTAGCAAAGCAGAAGCTAGCTGTTGTCAAGACATTCTGTGCTGCAAGCTTTGTATGTTTACTTTCATATTAGAAGACCATACTTCATCCAGACCTTAAAGTCTCATCTGTAGAAGAAAATACATGCTACGGAAAAAACCCATATTTGGGGAGGTACGAGATTTCTGTGTTTTTTTGGGAAACTCCTGGTGCATGCTTTTCCCAGTGAAGTGTAGTATTGCTGGGATGATGGGCACGAGCATCTCTGCAAAAAAGGACGTGTCTCTGCATGGGCAAATCAAAAACCTGCACTGCAGTCCCATGCTCCGTTTGTGTTCTGTCTCTGATGTGGGTCAGCTTGCTGCCATCATTCTAAACTTGCTGACTTGCTGCCCTCATACAAAGTTATATATGTATATGCAATTTTAATAATGTATTGCTACATTTATTTATGCAACTTATTGGAACCATAGTTTGACTGACATGTAGGGTATTTTGGAACGTGGTATTTACAGCTGAAGATAAACAAATGAGAGCAGTCACCAGAAAAGAGAAATGATTTTCTTTAAAAAAACAGGAAAGTCTGTTTTCACCTGGGCTTCTTGTGTTATTAGCCATCCTGGAAAAGCCAAAATTTACTCCATCCCTTATTACAGCCTGTATTAAATGCATTATTAAGATATTTATGGTGTCTCAGTTACAAGTGCCACCATTAAAAGTACTTTATGTAAATGCATCATCTGCAAAAATTTAAAAATTCTGTGTAAAAGGAGTACCACCACTACCATAGCTTAAGTGAAGTATTAAGTTAGTGCCCAAGGTAGAAAATTAAATCTCACTAGTCTATATTTGGAAAAAGACAATTGGAATTCCAGCCACTTCAATCTTGATTTCTTCTCATCTTTTGCTATTAACTGGAACAAATTTGGAAACGTGTGCTTGGAACTAGACTTCAAGCAAATATACTGTTCAGACTCCTAGGATTTGGGGATACTTTTGACAGTGTTCCAACAAGTTATCCACAATCATTTTTATCTGTGATTCTGCTCTGCTAATTGCAAACTAAGGAAATAACTTCCTGATGTACACATCTTCATTTACAAAAACATGTATTTTCCATGTGTCTCTATCCTGTCAATTATTGTATATTTTTCTTCATTATACCCTC